>JAJKFI010000029.1:11700119-11771525 GCA_029204185.1 Lerista edwardsae
TAATAATAATAATAATAATAATAATAATAATAATAATAATAATAATACTTGTATTTATATACCGCCTTTCTTAGGTCACCAGATTTCTCTAATGACTATAACTCGAGGTGGTTTACATAGGCAGACTTTATTCGTAAACCCAAAGGTTTTTACAATTTTACAGAAACGTTCTATCTTAAAAGAACTACACACATACAGATGGATCTTTCTGGATTTAGTCCTTCTTTCTGGCCACCCATTTGTCTTCTGCTGTCTGATAAGTGGTTTCCCTGCTCCCACCAGAGAAGCAGCTGACTTCAGCACAACTCCCCCTCACACAAGGCAGCCGAAGACAGCTCAGCTGTTAATCAGTCGCAATTTACAAAGTCTGCCGCTCACAGAGATTTCCGGTAGTCCCGAACTGGCGACCTTCAGATCTTCAGCTCTTATCTTCAGGCAAACTGAGGCATTAACCCTCTTGACTAAATCTTCTGCCCTTCCTTCCTTTGTAGTTTGTCCCTAGCCCTGAGTAGACATTGGCTGGTGGCAACAATAGCAATATATTCATCAAAATTTGACAGACATAAGCCAATTGAAAACCATAATGGAAAATATTTTACACACACAGATGAATGCAGGGCTGGTCCAAGACATTACACCATCTTGCCCCATGGTAAGCCACAGGCAGTCTGATAGGGCTTCTCAGATCTATGCCCGCAAAATTGCAGGCGCAAGTCCAAGCCTCCCACAGTGGCCTGAATAGGTAAATGTGCCTCAGCTCTTATCAAAGGCCAGACAAAGGGGAATGCATGGCCACCCAAATGGTTCTGATCCAATGGACATGGAGCTCAGCAAATGCCCCAGAAAGCACCACCACCACAGTAAAAGATAAAAACAGATGCTTGATCTGCTGGTAAGGTGAAACATGTTTTATTGCATAAAGCTAGATAGGTCCCAGTAGAGTGCTGTTTTAAAAGTGGGTCCTGGTCATAAAAAGTTTGGGAACCACTGTACTAATGTATTTTGCTTGGCTATCGAAGAACTTGACTCTATGTAGCCTATACATAGGTAGGGAGGAGCACACGGAGGCTCGCTGTGACGAGTTCGCTAAATACTTTACAGATAAGGTCGATCAGATCCGGCATGACTTGGACGCCGCTGTGGGCATATCTAGTGATGTCCCTGGGGAACCTGTCTATCCTCCAATTTGGGATTCTTTTCAGCTTGTAGAGCCTGAGGATGTGGACAGGATTCTCTGGAGTGTGAGACCTGCTGCTTGCCCGCTCGACCCTTGCCCGGCGTGGCTAATTAGAGCTGCCCGGGGAGGACTGGCCGAGTGGACGGGGAGGGTGGTGAACTCATCTCTGAAGGAGGGGGTACTCCCGCCTGCTTTGAAGCAGGCAATGGTTCGCCCTCTCCTGAAGAAGCCCTCCCTGGATCCCACAAATTTAAACAACTTTTGGCCAGTCTCCAATATCCCATTTCTGGGCAAGGTGATTGAGCAGGTGGTGGCGTCTCAGCTTCAGAGGGTTCTGGAGGAAACGGATTATCTGGACCCATTCCAATCTGGCTTCAGGCCGGGGTTCGGGACGGAGACCGCCTTGGTCACCTTGGTGGATGACCTTCGCCGGGGGATGGACGGGGGAAGTGCGACCCTGTTAGTCCTGCTGGACCTCTCGGCGGCTTTCGACACCATCGACCATGGTGTCCTTCTGGGTCGGCTGGCCGGGTTGGGGCTTGGAGGCACTGTTTTGAAGTGGTTCCGCTCCTTCCTGACTGACAGATCCCAGAAGGTGGTGCTGGGGGACGCTTGTTCGGCACCCCGACCTCTTAGGTTCGGGGTGCCGCAAGGTTCCATCTTATCCCCCATGCTGTTTAACATCTACATGAAACCGCTGGGAGAGGTCATCCGGGGGTTTGGAGTGGGGTGCCATCAATATGCTGATGACACCCAACTTTATCTCTCCTTTCCCCCTGATTCTGAGGAGGCGGTTGAGGTCCTGAATCGCTGTCTGGAGGCCGTTGGGGGCTGGATGCGGGCGAACAAGCTGAAATTAAATCCGGATAAGACAGAGGTGCTTTTGGTTCGGAAATCCACAGCTCGGGTATTGGATTATCGTCCTGCTCTGAATGGGGTCGCACTTCCTCTGAAGGAGCAGGTTCGCAGCTTGGGGGGTTCTCCTGGATTCACAGCTACACCTGGAGCCCCAGGTGGCGGCGGTGGCCAGGGGAGCCTTTGCTCAGCTTCGGCTGATCCGCCAGCTGCGGCCGTACCTGAGCTGTGCGGACCTGGCCACTGTGACCCACGCCCTAGTGACATCTAGATTAGATTATTGCAATGCGCTCTACGTGGGGCTGCCTTTGAAGACGGTCCGGAAATTACAACTAGTACAGAACGCGGCGGCTCGGGTGGTTGCTGGGGCACGTCGATTTGACTCTGTCGAGCTGTTGCTTCGGCGACTACACTGGCTGCCGGTTCTGTTCCGGGCCCAATTCAAAGTGCTAGTCTTGACCTTTAAAGCCCTTTACGGCTCGGGTCCGGGGTATTTGAGGGACCGCCTCCTTCCATATAATCCAACCCGTACTCTTAGATCATCTGGGGGGGCCCTTTTGACTGTGCCGCCGCCAGGAGAAGTGAGAGGGGTGGCGGCCAGGAAGAGGGCCTTCTCGGTGGTGGCCCCCCAACTTTGGAACACCCTTCCCCTAGAATTGAGAACTGCTCCCTCTTTGTTTACATTTCGGCGGGGGCTGAAGACCTTTTTATTCCAAAAAGCTTTTAACTGCTGACAGGTTGGCCAGCTGGTTATTATGATTCACGGGGTTTTTTTTTTTTTTTTAAACTGTTTTTAAATTGTTTGTGGTTTTTATTTTTTGCTATTGTTGTTTAATACTGTTTTAACTGTTTTTAATGTTAATTGTTATGCTGTATTTTTAATATATATTTTGTAATGCCGCCTTGGGTGCCTTCGGGCACAAAAGGCGGGGTAAAAATCGATTAATAAATTAATAAATAAATAAATATACTGCACCACAAGCCAAAAAATGCTGCATGTTGCAAAGATAGAAGCAATTTATTGGATCTATGGGCTGTGAGCAAGTTCGGGAAAAATTGTGGCTTGTAGTGTAAGAGGACACCTGGAGGAGACCTGCAGAGAAGACTCTGCAACAGTCTTCACTGCAGGATGTAGTGGGAGCCATTTCAGTGCCTCTGCAACAGCAGAGAGAATAGGATTGGCCTCTTAGGGCCTGATCCTATTGGGCTTGACGTGGGCGATATGAGCATACCACCCATGTCCCTGTCACTCAAGGAGCCATAAAGCACCTCCAGTGCCAGTGGTAATCCATTACCATCTGCGCTGAGCTGACACCATGGCAACACCAACCCCTCACAGCCTGGAAAGAACACCACAAGCCATTGAGTAGTGTGTACACTGGTCGCCGGCATTGCTGCCTTTCTGGGTGGGGCAGGAGGGCGTTCCAGGGTGTGGGAGGGGTGGAGCGGGGGTGAGACCAGCGGTGAATCTTGCTGCTGGTTCCTGACCGCTGTATAGATCCCTGCAGCCGTACATGGAGGGCCTTACCCCTTCGCTAGCTAAATAGTCAGGGCAGAGGCAAATAGACCACTCGCCTGCCCTGCACCCTCATCATGGGGAAAGAGGAAAGTCGTCACCTTCTCCTGCAGAGCCTCCCTGGATGCCATGGGATGCAGCAGTAGCCACCTGGGCTGGGGATCTCAGAAAAGGATTTTACATTTAGTGAGAAATGACTCAATGCTACTTTACTTTTAAAAAAAATTCATACTTATAAGGATTTTGCTCAAAGGCAAAAAATGTAGTTCTTAAAGTCACCTCACTTCAAAGAAATTAAATAAACTTTAAAATGTGTTTTTCTTTGACAAAAATTTGAGACTCCAGGGTAGCCATACCTGTCACTATGGTCTCTAGCTATAAGTCCCTAAGCAATAACTGCAGGGAATATATTTCCAAGCAATTATAATTCTTTAATGATTAAAGTAAATCTAGTTGTGTGGCCTTGTTTCTTATCATAAGAGCTGACGGTACATAATAATTACAAGAAGTGCACTACTTTTCTTATCTTTTTCCCTCTTTAATTATAGGAATTGTCCAAAAACTTTATAGATGGGTATTGTAACTACTCTTGAACTTTCTTAAAAACAGGATTAACCTACATATATGCTTAAATTAAGCTATATTCATAACATTTGCAAACAGAGCAAATTTACATGCACTCAGAACTGTTATTCAAAACAAATTAGTGCATTTCACAAAAATTGTTTGGTATATTAATGTATTTTATTTAATAGATAAGAGGAATGCTGCTGGTATACAATCTCTAGCTTCAGAAAGAGTTTTGATCCACAGCCTGATCTTGTTCATAGATACTTCCAAGTAAAAGTGCATTGTGAGGATGCATTGGAAAGGTTGTATCCAACTCTGATGGGTTGCCAACTCTGGTGGAAGCTATTCTGATGGAAGCTATTTACATTGCTAAAGCAGGGAGGCATTGTCAAAATCTCCCATATTGTTTCAGTAGTCACCTGAAGATTAGTGCTGATTTCTGGAAACTACTTTAATATTATCATCAGCATTAGATGTAGTGATTTGGAGTAAGATGTATTGGGGGAGGGGACGACAAAAGTGAAAGTGGACCACCTAGCTTTGCCCCATCCATACTGATCCATTCCATGTAACCTACTCCCCTCATATTGGCACTTATCTACAAAAGCAAGCACTGAACCCAGAGATGGTAGGGAATATGTTATGCATTGTGGTGGCATGGAAGGGTGTGGCTTCCTCCCAATTTGTCCCTACCTGGATAAAGTACAAAATGATATAACCCATGAACAGAATCATTTTAATTTGTTTCAAGGTGCAAGGCTGATAAAAGAATCCTCTTAAGAACATAAGAAGAGCCCTGCTGGATCAGGCCAAAGGCCCATCTAGTCCAGCTTCCTATATCTCACAGCGGCCCCACTAGGTGCCCCAGGGAGGCATGAGACAACAAGATGCTTGGGTCCTGTTGCCACTCCCTTGCACCCCGTACTCTGAAGTAGCCTACTACTAATGTAAGGAGGTTACAACCCATCATTGCCTATAGCCCACGATGGACTTTTCTTCCAGAAATCCGTCCAATCCCCTCTTAAAGGCATCTAGACCAGATGCCATCACCACCTCCTGTGGCAAAGAGTTCCACAGATTAACTACCCACTGGGTTAAAGGTATTTCCTTTTATCTGTTTTAACTCTCCCACCCCTCAGTTTTAGCGGATGCCCCCTGGTTCTGGTGTTTTGAGAGAGGGAAAAGAACATCCCTCTTTCGACCCTATCCTTTCCGTGCATAATTTTGTATGTCTCAATCATGTCCCCTCTCAGGCGCCTTTTTTCTAGGCTGAAGAGCCCCAAACGCTGCAGTCTGTTTTCATAAGGGAGGTGCATCAGCCCCATAATCATTTTCGTCGCTCTCTTCTGCACCTTTTCCAACTCCACTATGTCCTTTTTGAGGTGCGGCGACCAGAACTGTACACAATATTCCAGGTGCGGCCTTACCATCGATTTGTACAATGGCATGATAATAGTGGCTGTTTTATTCTCAACCCCTTTTTTAATGACCCCAAGCATGGAATTGGCCTTCTTAATTGCTGCCGCACATTGGGTCGATACCTTCATTGAATTGTCCACCAGCACCCCAAGATCTCTCTCTTGAGCTGTCACAGACAGCTCAGAACCCATAAGCCTATACATTTTGCCCCAATGGGCATCACTTTACGCTTGTCTACATTGAAACGCATCTGCTATTTTGCTGCCCATTTCCCCAACTTGGAGAGATGCTTCTGGAGCTCTTCACAATCCCCTCTGGTCTTTACCACCCGGAAAAGTTTTGTGTCATCTGCAAACTTGGCCACCTCGCTGCTTATCCCTGTCTCCAGGTCATTTATGAACAAGTTGAAAAGCACGGGCCCCAAGACATTAATCTTGGGCCTCTTAATCTTGAGTCATTAAAGACAATCCCAAACATTAAAAGCTAGGTATGCAATTGAATGAAAATGCATTTGAATGAAAATACTGACATAAATCATTCTGAAAAGTAATCAAAAAGTGTTGAGAAAGAGTACTGATGGATCCCGTTTTGCTTGGTAACTCTATTAGAGCACAGTCCTAAGCTGTGCTGGAATGGCGAGGCCGGCGGGCCTGGGTCTGGGGTAAGCTGGGTCTACTTGAACATGGCTGGGAAGGGGGATAGGATACTGTCCCCTTCCTTGTCTTGATACACTCCCCTCCTTGCCCTGATTTCCTCCTTGTTCCTCCGTGCCCCATTATACCCACCCACCTCCCTCCCTTTCCCCTGCACTGACTTACTGGCGCTGAGGCACTTTCACTATTAGCTGGTGCAGGGACCCAGCCGCTTGCCACTCATGATGGCGGCCAGGCCATGCTGAATGGCGTTTTGTATTTTGCGATGCTGTAAAGGATCTTAGGCTGCCAGAATGCTAGTTCTGGCAACGGAAGGCCCTCCCAGGATTGGGCCGTGAGGCTCATAATGGCCAGATAAATACAAACTGCAATTAATACTACTTCAAATGGTTCAGTGTTTCATAAAGGAATCAGCAAGTTGTTTGAGCTCCTTCAAAGTTATCTGCCTGCCACAGTGTGACATAACAGTATTGCAATAGTGGCCAAGACATTACATGTTTGTTCATGTCATTTGTCTTTAATTAACTTATCTGTGACAGAACACAGTACATTGTACCCCTTAAATAAAACAGAGAAAAGCATGCAACTAGTAGCCAGTAAGCCAGTTGCCAACACCACCATAACACTGAGACAATTAACTGCTGTTTAAAATGAATGCGATACTACTGGAATGGGGGGTGGGCAAGGGAACTAGTCACATTTTATTGCCAATAAAGTACAGAAAACATGCATATTAGATTAGACTCAGTCTAATTGGGGGATATGGGTGACTTGAAGTACAGTAATGGGAACAGGCGGTAATTTGTGTCATGCTACACCATGTCACCCCCACTTGAAATTCCATGGGGCAATATTAATTCAAGCAGAGGTCTATGCCACTAATAAACCAAGTAAATTGAGTCAATTACAAATTTCATGCTTTTATGACTTTTGCTTTAGTTAGATAACATTTCCAATTGAAAACACTGCCCCCCAGAGATCTTGACCACTTACAAAGAACATGTGTTTGTACAGTATTATACAGTATTAGTTCTTTGGCTCATTTTTTCCTAAATGCCTTTACACTATGAATACATAGTGTAAAAAAACATAGCAGCAATTGGAAACAGGTTCCCCCGCCCCCAAACTAGGTTTCCTTTATACAGAAGTATAAATTATTGCTGTCTTCAAATAATTTGCAGTTTTCTGGATTTTCCTTTTATCTCAAAGGGTATTCAGTGTAATGGGTTATTTTACAGTGAAGGTTAAGATTTCACTATTCATATCAAAAATTAATGTTGACCTTTGGTCCTCCCATCCTTTAAAAAAAAAAAAAGCCAGTTTGTGCAAAGGGAAGTGCCTACATAGGCAGAATGATCCTTGGGCTTTGCTAAGGGATGAATAGAAATTCACCTATTTCTGTTCTTTAAATAAAAAAAAAAAGGTAAGGAACACCTGTTTGTTACAAGAAGGGAATCCTGTCTGCTGTGTGCACTGCTGGAACTCATGTTCCAGCAGTGAACGTTTCATAACATCACAAATGCAACATGCTGTTATACACTGTTGTGCACTGCTGGGCAGCTGCCACAAACAGCAAGCTATGAGACACACGACAATAGCTGCTGGTGATCCACCAGCCCTGGTAAGATGCCAGGGGAAGCTTGTTGTGGGTGGGAAGTAGGAGGGCAGGAAGAGTTTCAAGGTGGATTGTGGGTGGGCAGAGGACAGACCACAGTGCATGACCAAGTCTCGGGCCCCTCGCCTCATGGCCCCGATTCAGGCTGCATGGTCTCCTCAGCTCTGCACTGTATCCAGTGGCAGGGGAGGAATCAGGAGGCCTCCTCAAGGTAAGAAGAATTTTATTCCCTTACCCCCAGCTGAGCCCCCTGATAATCTGAGTGTCCTCTGATTTATGCCAGCTCTATAACAGGCGTAAGTCCAAAGAGAAAAAAGACTCCAATCTTCCCTTTGCCAGGCCTCCTCCGACAATGCTGACTGGTGCAAAGCAGTCAGCACCTGTCACAAAAGGCACTCCAACAGTGCACAAGCTAGCATGCTTCTGGGAGTGTCAGCGGGAAGGTCTGCAGCTTCCCACCCTCCACCATCTTTGGACCCCAATCATTGGAACAGGTAAGATGACGAGAGAGGTGGGAGGGGTGGTGAGAGGGTAGAATAGAGGCAAGGAGGGGTGAAACTGGGTGGGGAAAGGGCATAACTGCAAACTTACTGATGCAGGTCTCCACAATGAAGAGACTCGTGGGTCAAAAGGCTTATGCAGGGATAAGGGTTGCTAATTTATTGATATACAAAGTGCTGTAGTAAGAAGCAGTACAAAGAAAGGAGGACATAGAACCGGTTGTTAATTTATTTGAATCCCACCACTGGATAAGGGGCTTTAAAATCCTCTTCCTTCTGAAGCCTCCTGACCTACCCCCCCCCCTCATTGCATGCAGCATTCGCCAGTTTGGTTTGCTGCAAAGGTGGGCAGCCTTTTTTAGAGGATTAACAATTAGAAATGCAACGAGACAAAAAGCAAAACAAGATAAAAAATAAAAGAAATGAAACAAACTTGAAGAATGGAGAAAGAGAATTACAACAAGACCTGACAATTGAAAGAATTTATAAGAGAATCAGAGAATAAAAAGATTACAACATGAAATAAGAGTGATACAAACAGAAGAAATGGAAAGTCTTACTGTGATTTTCAAATGTATATTACATGCTGACATTTTGAGACCAAAGTGCATTATATCTATGATATGTGGAAATTAATCACTAGCACACTCATTGGGAATGCAATCCTATACCCCCGTTGCGCCGGTGCTAAGCTCTTGTGCCGGCCAAATGCTGTCGCAAACATGCCATCAAGCTTATCCGCATCAGCGCTATGGCGCTAGACCAGCGCACAGTAGTCAACCGTCGGCAGCGACTGTTGGCAGCACCAGCCATGCGCCAGTCAAGCATCGGTGTCGCTCGGTCGGCCTCCAGGAGGGCGTTCCAGAGACATTCTGGGGGTGTAACTGAGAGACGCAGTGAGCAGAAATAAGGTTGAGACACAGGACAGCCATAGTGCCGTATCCTAAAGCCAGTACCCAACCAGGGTGGCCCCGATTTGGGCCGCTCCTGTCCACGTTCCTCTGCGCCTGCAAAACAGCAGGCACAGATCCAAGCAAACACATAGGGGCGACCAGGGCTTACGTGAGTGCAAGGGGAAAACCTCTCCTTATCTTACACGTTGCTGCTGCTGCCTCCTAATGGGCTTTAGGATACAGTCCTGTTAGGTTGGCCTTACTAAGTTGGCTTTAGGATTGTGCTGTAAAAATTATTATTATGTAATAACAACTAAGGGCGCACTCCTAAACTGAGTTAGGCTGGCATAAACTAAGCCAGCAAAGTTTAGCCAGCACAAGGGACACCGTAAAGTATGTTTGGACCACTCTCGGAGTCAGAGGCCAGCACACAGATGTTTTTTACCTGACTCTGAGAGTAGTCCAAACACGCTTTATGGTGGCCCTTGTGCTGGCCAAACTTCGTTGGCTTAGTTTATGCCGGCCTAACTCCAGTTTAGGATTGCACTCTAAAAGATTGTTGTTGTAGTAGATTTATTCTGACATTTTTTCTACCTAATGGAGACATTTTTTTTCCGAAGTTTCACTAAAGCAGAGGAAAGTAAAATTCATTGAATTTGTTTCTGATGGTCTCCATCTGTTATGAGCTTGAAGTTTCACAACTGCCTGTGAATGTGAAATTTCTTAAGTCCATTCCTTTGTTAGCAATACAGTATCCTGATGTCAGGATACTGGTGTCAATCAGACACCAAGAATGCCTTGTTTTGTAGTGCTGTATCAGTACAGCATTGGCCAAATGAAGATGGGAAAAACCTAGTTTCTTTAGTCATTTAGTTGTTTTGAAAAGGAGAGAAAATGGGATATGGCAGCATATTAATATGCCATTTTGTCTCCCTATTAATATGCACAGCTGCAACAGCTGATTTTGTAGAAATAGATACATTAACAATGGATGCATCATTGTTCAAAAAGCATGGGAATGGTTTAAATGTAAGAGGAAAGACATTGAAACTGAATTATGAAAGAGATGAGATTCCCAGCTAGATCTGTACTTTGCAAGTTTGGAAGGCATTAACCTTGGTCTGGGAGTTGTGTGCCCCCTAATTACACACTTCAGCTTATATTCAAAAGGTTCTAATCAAATGTTCTAATAGCAGTGAGCATGAAAAACATACAGATAAAGGGGGGATGCCTTTACATTTACATGGCCAAATAGTACTTTCAAGCTTTTTTCACTGGTTTTTCTGTTGACATTGTCGATGGGAGGTTTATGCGATCGAGGTCAATAACCTCCTTGTTTCAAGAAAAATGGTTTCTTTTCCTGCAATGTTTAACAGACATTGGTGAAGATTAAACACAGGCTCTTACATAATCTGTTCATTTATATGGTAAGGCGAGAGGCAGACAGACAATGCATACAGAATGGAATTGGAAGGCTTCTAACTGGAATGCTAGTGTCACTAGAAATCTATACAGAAATTGCTTTGCTGTTGTAACTATGTATGTTTGGTTTAAGTTCAGTAGGCTAACATGCTTTTTTCAAGTCTTTTCTGTGAAATACCAGGTTGCAGAAAGGGAAAATATGCAGTGAATCTCATTTTACCATTCTAATGGTTTCTTACGTAGTCATTTGGAAATATTATCTTTTCATGGAAACTAGGCCAAAGGAAGGTCAGCAGAACCCCACAGTGTTTGCAGCCATGGATACTAATCATAATCCTTTAGGGAAAATGTCTTCATCTTTTAAGCAGCTATAGAATAGGATATTAGGCACACCATGCTGTCTGGTATTAGCATATTACCATTCCTTGCACAGTGAGACTGCTATACCGTGAAAACTGGGCAGGTCATCACTTGAGTTAGTCATCACCCTGTCTTCTACATTTTTACTGGAAGGCCATTTCCTGTCAATTAACAATCTTAGTCATTCCCTTGTATGCTCACAACATGATGCCATGCTTGAAAGGTTTTATAGCAATGGGTCACACAATGCCTGAAACTGAAATTCAGTACAATGCAATTCATTTAAAACCTTAATGTCTTCTCAGGATTACTTTATATGTAATTTTTTTTTTGGATCATGGAGATAAATCAGAATAGGAAAAAAGTATGTTCATGTAGGAAGGGTTTCACATAAGTTTCTTGTGCTGAAATATTATTAAGCAGCTGATAGTCACTCACTTCATACATTACAATGTACATTGGTATGAACGAAGTTTATCTTATGACCCAATCCTAATGAATCACTGCGCTGGTGAAGCACATGTTGCACCAGTGTGTGCTGTCACAAAAAAGCCATAAATAGCTTTGTGAGTGAACATGAAATTGGGCGAACTCTGAAAGCTAGTGGAGGACAGGGAGGCCTGGCGTGCTGTGGTCCATGGGGTTGCGAAGAGTCGGACATGACTTAGCGACTGAACAACAACAAAGCTTTGTGACAGTGCTTCTATCCAGTGTGCTGGTGGGAAGGCCGGAGCCTTCCTGCTGATGCCAGCAGTCTGAGGGATGTCCGCCAGACCAAGTAAGTCTGGAGCAAGGGTGGGGAAAAATGGGGTGGAATGGGAGGGAATGGGGCAGAGTGGATGGTTCAGGCCTGGGAGACAGGTGGGATTGGCAGTGCCTGTGCGTGCCATATCTTATCCCTTTTCCCAGATCCGATCCACCTACAAGGATCAAGTTGGACTTAATAAAGCTGGCACAGATCCAAGTTGATCCATAGCAGTTGCTGCTGCTAAACCAGGAGCAGGGGATAAAATTTCTAGCAGCCAAAATTCCCTTGTGGGATTCAGTGTAGTCCATATGCTACTGCATTGCAGCATGGGAATTTAGTTAAGATTGGGCTGTTAATTAATTTGAGACATAACTGGGATCTTGTAAAAAGCTGGAATATGATGCAGTATGATTGTATAAAGATTATTTTTATGCCATATTTTACAGAGGAGTATTTGTTCCCTTTCCCTAGGGAAAGCCCTGCCACCCACAATGGCTTCTCTGCTCACTGCTGGTTATTTCACCAGCAGTGAATTCAGCAGCCATGTGTTGGGCTACCTGGGTGAGGTGAAAGGATAAGATCCAGTGATGGCAGGCAACACCTGATCCCACCCCCTCAGTAGCCCGCTCCTCCCTTCCCATATCCAGTTCCCTCCCTCTTCCCCCACCCCAAATGGGTTTGCTGGCGAACAGTCCCTGGCACAAGTGGTAAGGTGTTGAAGATATGCTTTACGGCACATTTGTGACACTTTTATCTAGTGGTAATGGGCTCAGGATTGAGCTCTGTTGGCAGGTAAACAGGCCTCCTTGTTTAAATTCTAACCATGAGGTTGATGAGAACCATTGAAGTCATGGAACATTTTCTTTTTTTGTTAAATTTATTTTTCCAAAGATGGGAGCACTGAGGTGGTGGCTGTGGTCACATCAAAATCTGCTTTTCCATCATAATATTTGATTTTGGGACCAGAAGAACATCATTGAATTTTGGACCTACATTAATATTATCAATAGAGCTGTGATTTTTTTATGATAATGAAACAAAAACACATACCACTTTCTCCACTTCTAATTATTATAAACCAAAAATAAAATAACAAAAAAATTGTGAGAAAAACAATTTTCGCCCACAGTAATGTTGTGCAAGTCAAGGGCAGCTGACAGTGTGTGTGTGGGTTTTTGTTTTTCTTTTTTGAAGAGGATGGCTAAAGGGGAGTATAGGGATATTTTGGGTGGGAAAAAGCAGGGGAAGGGCAGACCAGGGGCAGACCAGGCCTGGGAAGGGATGGGACTGGCCTAGGCAACTTAAGTCGAATCCTAACTTCCCTTCTGACCAGTCCAGCATTATACCAGTCTGCTTGGATCTGTGCTAGTGATTTTAGTGGTGCAGATCCGAGTAGCCGCATGGGGGTGACTGCTGCACGAAATGGGGTAATGAGAAAAATATCCCCTCGTTGTGCAGCAGCCACCTCCTAATCTGCTCTAGATAAGACACAGGCCTGCCCATTCCAGCACGTGTTAGGATTGAGCTGTTAATAGAGAACTGCTAAACTCGATTCCTTAAAGTGCTGAGGTTGTATGCAATGCAATCAGAAACATGTCAGAAACGCCTTTTGGTGAGTGTGTTGTATTTTAAGTGACAGTTGAGACTTTGATTCGAGATCTTCATTGAGTGAAAAATGAGTGAACAAGTTATAAAGTATCTTGACAAGTTTGCTTGTTTGCAAGAATATATTATGCAAATGAGGTTACTGATAGCATGTGTACTGATTCGACTTAAGTTGCCTAGGCCAGCATGTGTACTGATACCTATATAGGTATTTTGGAAAACAGCTATGAGATGTACTGATTTCTCTAACCTCATGCTACCCTTTATGTTTCTTTAACTGGGCAGCTCTATTCATCTATATTTTAAAAGTATTCCATGGTGCTTTGCCTCAGCAGTTCTCACTAAATCAATGGCAGCTAGAGGTTAAGACCCCTTTTTTGAAATTGTACTTTGTAGATTCCATTTATGTGTTTGCCAAGAATTTTTTTTTTTTTTTAAATAAATGTTCATGGATTTTGCTATGGAAAATGCTGACATTTCTGTCACGGGAGTGAGGAAACAATGCTAAACTAAATGTCTTCATAAAACATTTCCTTAAGGATAACACACCAAGTAGAACAAATGTCAGCCAGGTAATGTGTTGTAAACTGCTTTAAGAGCCAGAAACTACTTATAAATTGAATTGGATAAATAAAATTGTATGCCTCAGAATATTCATTGCAGGAGAGCCTGGTGCCTTGATGTCCTGCTTGTGGGTTCCCAAAGGCAACTGATTGTGGAAAATGGGAGACTAGGCAAGGTGGTCCTTTGGACGGATCCAGCAGGATTTTTCTTTTGCAGTATGAGCTTGATCTTCAGCAAAGAGGCTGCGGATGCTGGGAGGCATGTTAAAAAGGAGCACTGCTTATAGAAAACATTTTATCATTTATCTTTTATTTATAAAATTTCTTTTGGAGCATGTGTAGTTTGTTGCTGGTTTCTAGCTTCCATTATGAAAAGTAACAATTTAATTTCAGGGCTATAATTAACAGCTAATTTTAAGAATATTTAACAATGAACATTTAGCACACATAGCTTTTAAATAACCAAGCATGTTAGCTATAGTAGTGACAAAAATCTTGTGATACTCTAAAGATTCATTAGTTGATTGCATCATAAACCTCAGTGGAGTACAATCCACTTAGGGGCCAATCCTATCCAACCTGCCAAAGCTAATGAAACCACAATGCAACTCCAAAGTAAGGAGACAAATGTTCCTTTACATTGAATAAACCTCTGTGATTGCCCGCCTCCCACAGAATGCAGTGCATCCACCCAGCTGCATCAGCACGGGAACAATGGATAGGATTAGGGCCTTAATAAAATGCATGAAGCGTTATCCTCAGTACACAAGTACACATGCATGTGTGCATAAATACAGGTGTGAAGAAAAAAATGTACACAGGCAAGTCAAGTAGCTAAATAATACAAGATATGTACACTCCAGTTCTTTGATCTCTGGTGGAACTAGCATTTCACCAGCATTATGGCAGTTGTGAAAACACTTCTAGCAATGCACATGTGCTGCTGGAGTTCCAACAGGAAGGCTGGAGCCTTCTTGCACTTGCCGGTACAGAGCAAATGATGCGCTAATGAATGTAAAGCAGAAAGGAAAGCAAGAGGGAAGAGGGAATGGGGAAGGACTAAACGAGGCAGCAACAGTGGTGAGGTGGTGGCAAAAGGGCTAGAGAAGGGGGGTCAAGTCCACTAAGGGGGCAGGTTGCTAATAGCGGTGACCACAAAATCCTAACCCACTTCACAGGCCTGATCCACTATCCCAGGCCAATGTGGACTTGCATCAGCAATATGGGCCAAAATTTGTTCTCTGCTGCCCTAGAGAGTAATGCTAGATCTAATGGGCTTAAGCTGCAAGAGGGAAAATTTTGGTTTACTATAAGGAAAAAAAATACATTAATGGTGGTGGTTCGACAATGGAACCACTACTAAGGTAAATTGTGCATTTTCCCTCTCTGGTGGTCTTCAAGCAGAGAAGTGACTGGCACCTTTTGGAGATGCTGGAGAAAGATTTTACTGATTGGAAAATCAGAGGTTGGACTAGTTGACCTTGAAGATTCCTTCCAACTCTATGATTCCATGAAACACATTGTTCCGATTCAAGCCAGAGATAATAGAGTCAAACATAATTATAAATTCTAATCTAGATATCTCACACTTCCTCTGAAGTTCCTTTGCTGAGGAATGGAAGGCCAGCCACAGAGTGCCCTGGAAAATTAAAACATTTTTCTCATTTCCAGAGGTTTTCTTAAACGTTTTTATTTTTCACAGATTTTGTTACTCCCCTACCAAGGAAAATGAGTCATTGGTTTCTAAATGCTGACATTCATGATGTCACACTTGTGACCATTTATTTGTGATCACAGAGTCAGACCTGTTTTCCTCCATGGGCGGCAGAAGGGCACTGCTGGCAGATAAGAGCATATGGTTTGTTCAAGGATGAGCAAGTAAACCAACCCTGATAGCATAGCTAATAGTCCTGATGGTATAATTGACTCTTGTCATGGTGTTGCCTGAATGCCATGGGAACAGTGGTGGCATCTGGGTTTGTTGCAGGATTTTGCTGCCTGTGTTAGTATCTCTGTAATGTGGTCTGTTGTTGCTTGTATCTAACTGTTTATGATGGGTGGGTTGTCTGAAAGCACTGTTGCATAATTTTGTCATTATCATTACCAAAAAAATTTCACATCTCATTGGCTCAGTGCAAATTGCTTTTACTTGTGTTCTGATATCACCAGCTCTGGGGTCTGCAACTTGGATAACTTGTGGTTGGTTGGCTGGCTGGCAAGCCCAGGCTCCAGCTTTATGTCAAATCTTCAAGAGTGTATCTAGGGCTGGTTTTTCCAACCCTCTCCTCAGGGTCAAATGCCAAGATAGCGCTCAAGGTAGGCATCATGACAAAACCTGCAACATAATTCTTTCCGACATCAGTTTCTCATTCAGATAATTCTCTAGAAATGCAATGAGAGTTCACAATTTGAAGGACTTATTTGAAACATTGCTACATATTTGTGGTTGGGATCTGTTGTGTTGTGTTGGGATCTTGCCTCTCTATGCACAGTCCTGCATATTTTAGTAACATGTCAATGCAAAGACTAACTATGATATCAATAATGAGTTGGTGTGGGAGCCAATGTAATAGCACCATTCCATTACAAAAAAAATTATGGTGACAGCAGACCTAAAGATCTGGTCAAGATTATTACATTAATTTTACTGTATTTTTAATATCCATTTCTTCTAACTTTAATTAAATATTCTCAGAGAAAATTACAATACATTTGGAAATGGGTTAAATTAGCTGTGACATTTATACTGAAGTTCAAATCTTATCAATTTTCCAGATTTATATAGAGATTATATATATCTGAATATTTTCTAAACCAGGTCTCTCCAGATCCAGCAGAATCCATCACCCGTCCCAATCCTTCCCAAGGGTGAACGGATCTTACAGTTCCACCTGGGAGCCTCTCATCTTCTCTCCCAATTATCCCCAAACAGCATACTGGTCAGCAGCTTTCGGGTTACATCACCCCAGCAGGTTTTGCACCCAGATTTCCAGCAGATGCGCCTGGCCAGCCCACTGTGTGGGGGCAATTGGGAGTAAAGATGAGGCTCCCCAGTAGAACAGTAAGCCCCTTTTGTGCCAGGGAAGGGATTTTTGTTATGCAGATTGTATAATATTAGGAACAAACTTTTTCTGATAGGCAGCTACATAGTATTCAGACTATTTTTTTTAATAAACAACAAAAAAATTGCTGGTTTTGGAAGGATGAAAGGAGAATGAAATCAAGTATTTTAATCAGTTGATTTTTTTTTAGATTTGATTTGCCATCTGGATCTCTGGATCTGAAATCAAAATATACAGATTCAATATTATATCAATCCATCTGGTGCTTAAAAATCTTCAGTATCTCCTGTGCCTGAATATTATGCAAGATTATGTATACCACATACCACTAATTCTGGCTCCCATATTCCTGCCACTTCATTACAAAAAAACAAAAGCAAGAACAACCCTTGATTCTGTTCCCAACCCTCAGTTTTTATTGTATGAAAAAAACATGAGAAGTGAAATCCTCTATGCTCCTTTTCTCAAGGCCAAATAATGTTCTTACAGCACAATCCTAACTGAAATGTGAGTCTCCTTTTGTTCAGTGGCAATTGCTCCATGGCAATATTTTTTTTTTCAAATTGCAGCTTTAGGACCCAATCCTATTCAGATACTGTGCTAATGTTGCACAGAAGCCTGTGCAATGCCTGTCATATCCTAAGCCTATCCAAGCAAATACCACATAAAGCAATCTGAGATTAGCTGTTTGCTCATTATGAAGGCCAGGTAGGAAGTTTTTGCTGTTACCAAAATTGACTGTGGATGGCAGTTTTTTTGCATACCCCAAACTGGCAAGGAGGGACAGTTCAGTAGGTTTCATGTTTTAAAAATTGGTGTTTCATAAAGTGGCCCAAGTTCAACCCAAGCCACAGTCCTCATTGGGTGTGTGTGTGAGGGTAAGAAGGGTACCTCAGAATGTGAGATACAGGAGAGTGGCAATGAGATGCAAGTATCTTGTTGCCTTGTGTGCTCCCTGAGGCATCTGGTGGGCCACTGTGAGATACAGAAAGCTGAACTAGATGAGCCTTTGACCTAATTCAGTGAGGCTCTTCTTAAAGCATAGCAATGCTGATGGCATCCATGGAAACCCTGACAGAGCTTATCGCACCGAGAGCAGCATCCTGACATCAACACATCTTTGGCTTGGTGTGATGGTGTGAGTGCAACATCCACATTAGTCCTAATGCCAGTGGGCGGGTAGCCCAGGGAGAGGCGTGGAGCCCAGATGTACCCATTTCTTTCCCCACGCTAAGCTGCTGCTGCCTCCTAACTGCCTGAACCTGCCAAGTTAGGATTGCTCCCTAACAGCCCAATCCTATGGTGCCTCAGCACCCATAGGAACAGTTGTGCCAAAATGGAGCCTTTTCAGGGTAGGGAATGTTTCTTCCCTTAACCTCTTGTAAGTAACGCCATGATGGCCCCATGAGAAATGAGAAGCCTGGAACCAAATTCCCACTCAAAAGGCTTTTAACACATTTCCATTTCCATTATATTTATTATTGTTACTTATACAGTACTGTCACTTTACATCGCACTTTACAGAGTGTGAGAGGACAGGACCCCGTCCTGCAAGGTTTATAATTTAGGTAGAAAATAGCATAAGGGAAAGAAAACGAAGGCAGGGAAAGAATATGCAATTGTCTCTGTTGCACGCAAACTATGCTTCATTCCAATGGGGAAAGAGGGGTTGTGCCAAAGGCATCCTGGAAAAGGTAGGTCAGTAATAGAAGGAAACAATCAATAAAAGTAAATGCTATTTTCAAACATACTGAAGGTCATTTCAGTAGTAATCTGCAATGTTTTCCCAGCTTCATATGATGACTTTATCTGATGTTTCCCCACTGATGAATGTATTGTGAAATATTAAACAAATGTCATTAGCATTTACTTTAAGCTTTGAAACATCTCTTGGAATGTTGAGATTTATTTAACTTTTCATTCCAACTTCATATCATAATGAATGCTTTTCCCTCTTGGCTGTTTATTACAGGTAGACAAAATAACCATGTCTAAGTCATACAGTGATGCAGTCTAGATAAGTATTTACTGCTTTCTTGAAATGTTACAATTATGATATTTAAAAAGACAACTAGTTGAATAAGAGAGGGGGGATATTTTGAGACAGATAATCTGCTGCAGTGAGATACTATTTTAATAGCCCAACCCTACCACCCACCACCAGTACCACTGCAGCTGTACCAGAAAGGTGTGTGCTGCATCCTGTAGGTAGGACAACCCAAAGGCAAACAGGTGGTTAGTTAAAATGTTTTGTACTTACCTGAGTAAGCCCTGGAGCTGCCTTTGGGCCTCCTTGAACACACACCTCTTATTTTGATGGCATATATCCAATTGATAGCTCCAATTATCAATATCAATAGCCAGTTGATTGATTGATATATCCAAAGAGGGAAAAGATGCAGGGAGGTTTCCAAAAGAGGGGCTAAGAGCCCAATCCAGCTCTGCCCAGCTATGTAGAAACCAAAATGGTGACTCCTGCATCCTGCAGGATAAGATCCAGTGGTGGAAGCCACTGCCAGGTCCCACCCCTTGCAGGGTTGCCTGCCCCTGCCCCACCCGGTTCCTCCCCCTCCCCACCTCCCCTGTCCCAAACAGGCTTACCAGTGGCCAGCGCTACTGGAGTGCCAGTCGTCCCACTCGTCCGCATTGGGACCTGGCACTAACTGAGCACCAGCCCAGCATGGGCGGTACATTGTTGCAGATGGAGTGAGATGTTCACAGCGGAGCGGAGCTGCCCAGTTCAATTGCCCCTTGCTGGCTTCACCCGCTGCTGGGGAAGCCAGAAAGCGGCACCCAGGCATTCCTTGCTAGCTTCTCCGGCTACAGTGTGGCTAGGGGAAGGAATTGAGCGGGGCACGTTTGCACTCCACACTGCCGCTTCCCAGCTATGCGCTGCTGCAGCGCCCAAGCCCACTGGAGAAGCAACTGAGCAGGGCAGGTTTTTGTACCACATGGCTGCTTCTCATTCTTGCTGGTGGCGAGAGTAAGCCAAGGGGCAGTGGCCATATCCCCACCCACTCCAAGGGCAACACCTGGGGCTTTTGCCCCTTGCCCCCCATTCAGCTATGCCAGGGTGTTGTTAAAGAGACCTTTGTAATTCCCGAGGAAGAAGGAGAAATAGGGACTCCCAGTGTGCCGTTCCTCCAGGCACCCTGGACTCTTTTTGTATTCAAAGCCAAGTAGGAGAACGTTGCTACACTCCCCACAAAACTGTTTTCAGTATTTACTGGAGGGATCCTGGTCTGTTCTGTTGTTGGAACGGTGAGGTAGACGTCTTTTTCTCTAACCCAGCCCCCAATAGTCTTTTTATTTCAGGAGGCTTTCTGGGAATTGGTGGAGGGACAAACCAGTGACAGCAATTTCTGCCCGTTGATAATAGTTGATCAAGCTGTGTATGGGCTGGCTTAGCAGTTTTTCAGAAAGTATATGACTATGAATGGCTGCTTTAGTTTGAAGCAGGGGAGCCAACTTGAGTTCAACATTGGGGGTGCTCATAGCCACGTCCTCTGACACAGCAACGCTGAAAAAACCATGTCCCTTGATGCAGCCACATGGATGTAGCCATGCCCCCTGATGTAGCTACGCTGATGCCCATACAGCCATGCCCATACAGCCATACAGCCATGCCCATACAGCAGTAAAATGGCACCTTCAAATCTTTCGCTTGATTTCTGTTGCTGCCGCCATGTCTCGCTCGCCCTCTGTTGCTCCTGTCATCAGTCCCTCGCCTTCTGTCGCTCCCACCATCTCTCCCTCACCCTGTTGCTCCCATCATCTCTCGCAAAGAAAACCAGTAAGCCTCGGGCCAGCCCCCCAGTCCCCTTCTAACCACAGCACACAAGCAGAACTGCTTTTTCAGTGCTGCTGGCTGGCTGGCTGTGAAGTTAACAATCTTGTCTGTATTCTCTCAACCCAATCACTTCATCTAATCAGCGTGCGACAGGTGGGACCTACAAGAAATAAAAACCAATCCAAGGCCCAAATTAGCCTTGTGACCAATGAAAAGGAGCGTTGGAACACATGCCTTCCAGCACTGAAACAAACTGGAGAGGCCAAACAGAATTTGGCCGAAGGTTGCGCAGGCATGGGGGTGCTCCGATCTTTGGGAGGGGTGGATATTGGGGGGGGCTGAGCCCCCACAAAAATTATTGTGGGTGCCCCCTGGCAACCACAAAGTCAGCACCTATAGTTTGAAGAGTGGCTTCACATGTGAGAAAACAAATGGTCTTTTATTCCAGCTTTAAAAAAGTAGGTGTTTCTCTGAGAGCCATAATTTTGTGTACTCAGTTTCTTGCCATTTCAGAAGCAGCCTGCTTGGCTTATCTCTGAAAGGAAAACAGAGTTCTGCATAGGTCCCTTTTTTAAAGGAATTTTTTCTGGGGAGAAAATTTATTATTGCTGCCTGGTGGAGGTGGGGAAAATATTTTCTGTTGAAGAGAACCTGGAAAAGCAGTAAGTGCTGTGATGCCTCTCAGATTTATTTTTCTGGGAAGAAATTGTATTAATGCTGACTGGTGGAGTTCTGTGTCTGACGTATTAATTTAAATTTATTTATTTTTCCGGCCATAGACATCGTGGCAGATATATAATGCGACTCTCATGCCAAAAAGTTTGGAGACCCTGCCCTTAGAGGAAGGCGACATGCAGATGCCCTGCAGTGCTACATCTTTCCATTCTGATCAGTAGCTCTTATTTGATTGATCTTGATTAGAGGTAGGTTTGCCTGACCTCCTCCTAGACAAGGCCCTGACTGACTCTTATGGATATAAGCTAAAGGAGCAAGATGGAGTTAGGAGAAACTGTGCACATTTGGAAAGTGAGGACATTGACATTTCATCCCTATCAATCCATATACTTGAATAGCATAGGACAGTGGTGGCAAACCTATGACACGCGTGTCAAAGGTGACACGCCGCAGTGTTTGGGGTGACACACCAGTGTTCACCAACACCTGACAAAAACTGAATTTGTTTTACTCATTTTTCATTCTTGTAATTATCTGGTGTTTGTTTATATACCACAAAGCACTACACATGATTGGACTGTAGTTTTAGTTTAAATAAATGAATATAAAGAATTATTTGTCTTTTGTTGGGGCAGGAGGTTGACACACCAGCAGAGTGAAGTTACTCATTTCACAAAGTTTTGACACACCAAGCCCAAAAGGTTTGCCATCACTGGCATAGGAATTAGCAGGAACATTTCTGGATCTTCCTCTTTTGAAATATGCTAATAAGTTATTCCTCCTATTTGCAATAGCGATTCCTGAGAAAATGAAAGTTAATAAAAGCAAATATTTATAAGCTTTACAGCCAAATCTGCCACCCAATTAAGCCACAGTACTTGGATTGAGAACAATTAGTCTTAAATGTAATACGTACAAGTGTATATGCTCACGTCAATTTAACCCAATTCATGATAGTTGATATAATTGTCACATGATAAGTTCTAACTCCCGTGCAAGGGCATGACAGGATAGGAGATTGTGCTTTATGATGATTTGTCGAGAACCAGGATGGTGTAGTGATCCAAGAGTTGGACTTGGACCTAGAAGTTCCAGGTTTAAGTCCCAGATCAACCATGAAGCTTCCTGAGTGACTTTGGGCTGAGAGTCATTATCTCTCAGCCTCAGCTATCTCACAGGGTTGTTGTGAAAAGAAAAGAAGGGAAGGAACTATGTACACAACCCTGAGCTCTTTGGCTGCCTAAAATTGTGGAAATTAATGATGAGGGTACATAACTGTTTCACATGTTCATTTTGTTGAGTGATAGGTGCACTTACCTTTAATAAGGTAACATAAGGAAGCATATCTCACCCAAACAAAAATCTTTACAGTCCTGTGTGTGCATACTCACAAGGAAGTTTCATTATGTTGAGTAGAGCTTACTTATAGAACTGGGGTTCTAGGATTACAGCCCTACTGTTACTACTCATATGAACTATGGATCAGGCAAAGAATAATGGAACTTGACAAAAATTTCTAGGATGCTATGGTAGACCCTGCAGCTACAATTTTAAAAGTGTCACTCACTTGCTTAACATTGGTAATCTAACCTCGGATAGTAAGACTGGGTGATGAATTATGTTTGAGAGATGTGGATGAGTATAATTCATGAGTATATTGAAAATCAGATAATAAGGATGTCATAAGTAGCACACAATTATAACAATAGAGATTCAATTTTTGCATCCTAAAACTATTTCTGAATATTGTGAAGAGCACGGAATAAAACATAGGTCACATGTTAGATATATGACAATGGCTTTCGATAAAATGCATGAAATGTAATCTAATTACTGATGTATTGACATGCATTCCCTTAAACCATCCCTTTGCTATTGTATAGTTGAATTTTTTCCTTTCTTCAAATTCCTGTATTGTCTGTGACAGAATTCTTACTGATTCAATTAATGTGTGTGGACAGAATGTGGACTGAATGTTCTTTGGGTCCATTCTTTGGGTCCAGAATGTTAAGCAGTGGAGTTGGATACCTAATGGAAAATAAAACCAGACATGTCAGGTTTCATGTGAAGAGACCTTTTGTTATATAATACCATACATATTGTATGCAGCTTATGCAGAGGCATAGCTGACTTGCCTGGCGCCCAGAGCGGTGACTCCTGGCATCATCTTCCCAGCACTCAGACATGGAAGCAATTGTGATGTGATGTCCCCACATCACCACCAGTTACTTCTGGGTAAGCAGCAGCTAACTCAGCAGCTTTTTCACTTCTCTCCACTCTCAGAGTGCAGTGAAGTAGCAGTGGGTGTAATTTTGCATCCTGTTTCTCTACCCCATCCAAACAAAAGAGAAGGCACCAGAGGGAATGACAGGAAGCAACATTGCACCCACTGCTGTTGCAGTGTATGATGTGTTTGAAGAAATACTTAGAGATGGCAGTGGCAGCATGGGGGGTGCAACTTTGTTGTGGGCACGTCTTGGGTGGCTTCAGGGTTTGTGCCCCCCCCCGGCATAGGCCCAGGGCTCGTGCCCCTCAGGCTCTACCCTTGTTACGCCTCTGACACCATACAAACCCATGATACTGCTTTCTGGTACAGTAAGTCCATATTATCCAGAAGCTCATTCTTGCTATACAAGATGACTGAACAATGAAATAGTTCAGTGAGGTTCAGGAAAGTGTGGCAAATGGAATATTCTAGCAGTATGCTCTTCTTCCTCCTCTACAAATCAATGGGGCCATGGAGACTTGGCCTGGGGTAAGGAAATAAATGACCCCTTACCTTGAGGAGATAACATGAACTGTGTAAATTGTGGTCAGGATTGAGGATAAAAAAATGCACTCTTTTTGGTGTCACCCCTCTTTGGTGGGTGACACCTAGGGTGGACGTCCCCCCATCAGCTCTGCTGCTGTTGCCGCCCACCACTGCGTCTTGCAGAGAAAGCTAACAAAGTACTCTGAAGCCAGTGCCTAAGAACAAACTAGCTGAGATAGTGGATGCCTGCAGTTGGGTCTGTGTCTTTAAATTTTTTTAATAAGCATGGGGGTATGCAATTTAGATCAGGATAATGACACTGGGAAAATAAACCTCAACCAGCACACATGAAAATGACCTTACCCTCCTTAATTTAGTATTCTATCCATTAAAAAACAAAAACTAAGTGTATTCCATGTGTACATATCAGGGACTGTGATTCCTAATTAACAATTTTTTTGTAGTAAAAACTACTGGTGACTATTTTTGGAATGCAGTGCACTGATTCTCCTTTTCAACTACTTTTAAAATCATTACTGGCATCTTGATTACTTCCACAGTTTGTTTCTTACAGTTTAAGCTGTAATTAACAAAGGGGTATTTTTTTTCCATTTGTGAAATTAAGCAGGCATAATTTTTACATTTATTTTTAAATATCTACATAGCTAGAAGTGCTTTGTCAAATCTCCCTTCAACAGACAGTTGAGCTTTTTAAAATTCATCTTTATGTTGATTTAATTTACAGGATTGCTCCACCTGGTTGATTACAGCTCCTTTTTTATTCACAAGTCAGGTATTCAAGCTGAATGTCTCTGTGTTGTTTTATAAGAACATCACTGAAGCTGTATTATTGTTGGCCACACTCAGCATCTCTGATTTATCGTAAAAATGTTAGAATAAACTTTTTTTTTTTTGCAGAAGTTCCAAACTCATTTTTTATTAAAGGCTGTTCCTCACTTTATGTTTTGTCCTACGTGACTGCACAATATACATGGGTGAAGTCAACAGCCCTGTTATTATTAACACATGTAAGGATGCCTGAATGCATATAGGAAGGATCCCCACATGTTCAGTTGAATGTCTATATACAACTGTATCTACGTAAGGGTCTATTCCTATCATCTTCCCTGAACTTCCAGGGCTCCCAATTATGCTGCGAGAGGCCTAGGTGCCTTTAGCTTTTGTGATATAACAGAAAAAGCAATATGATGTGGCAATGGAGTAAAAATAGGGTGGATGGAGGAGAGAAATGAGTCAAAAATTTCAAAAAAATGCCGCCTTGAGTGCCTTCGGGCGGAAAGGCGGGGTAAAAATTTAATAATAAATAAATAAATAAATAAATAAATAAATAAAAAGCCCAGGCATACATACCAGTTCAACAGAGTGGATGGTAATGTTGTCAATAGCTAAGGAGTGTTTTAGGACGAAAAAATAAGACGTTGGATCTTGGACACAAATAGTTTGAAACACTCATGAAACCATCAAATCTGAGAGGAATTGAGAAATGTGGGATTGGCTAGATGAAGGAAATGGGAAAGATGGAAAGAGCTGGGTGTCATCACACAGGCTGTAGTGAAAGCTATGGGATACGATAGGGTCAGCCAGGCAATCTATAAAGAATAGAGGCCTAACAACAGAGTTTGAGGGATGTCAACCTAGGGAAGGATAGCAGAGTAAAGCTCATTGCTGTAAGGAAGCAATGAAGGAAGATATTACAAATATGCTTGGGGTCATATGTAATCAAATGCATACGTGGAGGGGAACCAAAGACCTTTTGTAATCTGCTCATGAAACACCTTTATGGAAATTGTCATAGATATGCGTAGCTGCTGAGTACGCTACTGGGCCTTTTATTCACTAACTTTCCTCACCCCCAGCAACATGCAGCTTTGTACCTCTGCACAGCAGTGACATTTCTAGGAAAAATGGCACCCATGGCAAGCACTAAAATTGTGCCCCTGACTAAACAGAGAATTGTGCCGCTGTCCATCCCACCAAGTGAATTTATTCAGCAGGCTACACAAAGAAGGGGAGATGGGGAAGAAGCCAGCCCTGTTTCAATAAGTGAATTTATGCAAAACATACATGGATGCTAAGACCCTTAAAAAATAAATGAAAAACAACATTCTCTACCTTTTGTGGGCTGGCTGCAGCACCATGTGGCAATGGCCAGTCACCCTCCTGCCTTGAAGCAAGTGCCAGATATTTTTTCTGCAGGCATTTATTTCTTTTTGGAGATCCACTGAAACTGGTGCAAAAACACATCATTGAATGTGATGCAAAAATGCACCATCAATAGAATAAGGGTAAATCTGTGCCTGGCACGCCCTGCAGACAGCGCTCAGGGCAGATGTCTCCACTTGCCACACCCTAGATATGCCACTGCTGCACAGTTAACACACACACACACACACACACACACACACACACACACACACACATTCTATACATCATCATCATCATCATCGACCTTTATTGGTATACAGATATATTCTATACATGCCTTTTTCCTGATACTCTTATCACTGACAGCCCAATCCTAAACTGCTTTGGTGCAGCAGGGCCACATGCCCTCCATGTATCCAGCACAGAAGCAGGCTGGATGTCTCCTTGGGGTAAGAGATATTCCCTTACCACAAGTAATGCCCAACCCTGTTCTATTGGGCTACTCGGATCTATGTCTACTAAATAGCAGCTGCGAGTCCAAGTAGCCCTGTGTAAAGTTAAGTTGACAGCTCCAGGATAGGGGTTAGGATATGGTGGAGGACTGCTCCACCAATTTTTTCCCCTCCCAGGCTGATCCACCCCCTGTTCTGCCCTTCCCCTGCCCAGAAACTCCCCACCTCTGCTGTACTTTCCTTCTATTTCTCCACTTCCCAGCACATTCCTTAACTCTGCCGATGGCCAACGTCTTAGACTGCCTTCCCACCAATGCTGCTTATTCTCTGAGAACTCAAACCTGCTTTATGTTATGCATACGTCATGCACACTCTTATGCTGCCAATCTGTAACCTACAGCCCAGGAAAACTTGTATTAACTATTATATGTATAGGCTGTTATTAAAAAGGACATTCCACATAGTTTGCACATGCATGCACACACTAGGCTGGTGTAAGGAATGCTACTATAGAAAATTAGAAGTACCTCTGTATGAAGAATAAATGTTTTGTTCAAATCATAGGACAGGTGTGTGCTTTTTTTGCTTCAGCTGTTTTTAGTATCACAGTTTTAAGGATAAATCATAAAGCCATATAAAAAATTCAGACGGAAAACTGAATTAGATTGTCAGTGAAAAATTGTATGGTGAACACATCGATTCTAATTTGAAAGCATTTCTAGAGACAATGCAAAATGTAATTCTATTGCTGAAGTGATACAGGGCTATTCTCAGACAAAACTAATATAGAAGTCCTACAAATAATACTGTTAATAATCCACTGATATGTATAACTGATGACAATAGTGTTGACAGCATCATATTGGAAAAAAGAGCCGTAGCCTGATGGGAACATTACAGTCCACTGGTAGAGCCAGAAAAGCGTCTCTAATACTGTTAGAACTGCCATCATGCTGATAGAACAAATTCATATGAGTTGACATCTTCATAAATCAGGAACTGCGTGGAACAACACTCAGGCAATGCAGTATTACCACTAAGGAACCTTAAGATGGGAAAATAATTATGGGGCTGAATAGACATTGTTTTGAAAGCCATAGTGATATATGGGTTTGAGTACTAATTGGTATAAGAAGTAACTATATAAAGCATCATTTCACCAAACTAAGCTATGTGTGTATGCCTACTTGTCTTCTTTTTTGAATGATTTGAACAAGGCTTAGAAATAGGACCTATTTTCATGTCAGCACTTGGCCTTGTACCATAGTGAATGTTATAATAGTAGAAAATGCTTTTGATCATGTGCAGACTGACTTTCAGGGTTGTTTCTCTCTCTCTCTCTCTCTCTCTCTCTCTCTCTCTCTCTCTCTCTCTCAAACAACATACACACACAGAGAGACAGGCCTTCATTTTCCATGGAGGTTCTGTTCCAGGGACCCCCACAAATAGAGAAACCCACGGATAATTACATCAGTGAGTTTGAAGGCCCTTTTATCCTCTGAATCCAACTGAACCCAACCCGGCTCTGCGGACCTCAGAATGGCTGTTGGGGCCATTTTGGGGCTGAAAAAACGTTACTTCCCATTTTTGCCCCCCCCCAAACAGAAGTGACCTATTTTGCCCTTATAAGGCATTCTGAGGCCCAGGGAAGCCTGTGGCTTCTCCCATCCCCAGATATCTGTCCTGGCCTGAGCACAGCCCAGTTCTGGCTGGGTTTGGAGGGTCCAGGTGGGTCCATTTTAAATTCACAGGTCTTGGATCCACAGATACCATGGGCCCTCTGTGTGTGTGTGTGTGTGTGTGTGTTTTAATTCCAGGTGAAAAGAAATCCACAGATAATTAAATCCACAGGTTTCAGGGAACCTAACTAGAGTTGAGCTCCACAACTATCCATATCCTCTGCAGGCCTTGGAATGGCCATTAGGGCTGGAAAAAAAATGCTATTTCCAATTTTCAGGTGAAACCAGAAGTGATGTTTTTTGTCCTTATAAGGTGTTCTGAGACCCGGGAAGCCCATGGCTTCTCCAGGCCTCAGAAAGCCCTCTGGGCCCGACTGGAGCCCAGCTCTAGTTGGGTTTGGAGAGTCCTGCTGGGACCATCCTGTGCAGGTTCGGAACATGGAGATTCTTAAATGTGTGGGCCCCGAAACCATGGATATCATTAGCCCACTGTATACCTATTTAATGTCCAGTTGAAAATTGAATTTATTTTTAATATAACATGATCAGAAATGACCTTCAGTACAATCCTAAGTCAGGGCCAGACTCAGGAGTGGCGGGGCCCAATGTGAAACATTTTTGTGGAGCCCCAGCCCCCCCTACTCACCTACTCACTTTACGGCTCGGGTCCGGGGTATTTGAGGGACTGCCTCCTTCCATACAATCCAACCCGTACTCTTAGATCATCTGGGGGGCCCCTTCTGACTGTGCCGCCACCAGGAGAAGTGAGAGGGGTGGTGGCCAGGAAGAGGGCCTTCTCGGTGGTGGCCCCCCAACTCTGGAACACCCTCCCCTTAGAATTGAGAACTGCTCCCTCTTTGTTTACATTTCGGCGGGGGCTGAAGACCTTTTTATTCCAACAAGTTTTTAACTGTTGACAGGCTGGCTGGCTGGCTGGCTGGTTTGTGTATTTTTATAGTTGATTTTATGATCCACTGGGCATGTTGTTGTTGTTGTTGTTTTTAAATTGTATCTGTTTTAATTTTGTTGATTGTATTGTTTTTAACAGTTTTTAATTGCTTTTTAATGTTAATTTTATATTGTATCTTTTTTATATTGTAATGCCGCCTTGAGTGCCTCCGGGCAAAAAGGCGGGGTAAAAATCAAATAAATAAATAAATACATAAATAAATAATGAGCAGCAGTGGTGAGCCTGGGGTCAGTGGATCCCAATGCTAAGTTTGACACCTGGAAGTAGGTAGCTGTGATGTAATAACGTCACTGGCGACTCCTTCAAGAGGGGCAATTTCCAGCCAATCGGACCTAGGGGCAGGCTGGATGGCCATCCAGCAGCAATACTCCACTTGCTGAACTCTCCTTGCGATGCATCAGCATGGAAGATTCCATGTCAGAGCGACCGCTACAGAGTGCATTGCCAGCTGCGACTGCAGGTGTTTTGCTTGCTGCCCCAGTTTGGGCCCATCCAGGTAAAGGATCCAGTTCAGTCAAATTGGTCAAATCACCCTAAGGCTGGCCCTGGCACCAGGCGGGATATGTATGCTTTGCAAGTGCTTGCTTGCTCCAGGCAGCAGCTCTTCTGCTGGCTTGACTGGCTAGAAGTGATCTCTCAGGCAAGTGCCACAATCTGCTGGCTAGCACAGAGCCCTCCTTTAGGAATAGGGCCCAAATTGGTTAAATTGGCCTAATGCTGGCCCTGTCCTAAGTGCCCTGTGTGTTGGTGCAGCAACAGCTGTACTGTTGTGTGCTGTCACAAAGTGTCGTAAAGCACATTGTGATAGTGCAGAAGATAGAGGGACCAGTAAGAAGGATTGGGCCATCCTGCCAATGTTAGTGCAAGCAGGAACGCACAACAGAGCAGGTAAGAGCTGCTGTGAGCAGAGAAGGGGAAGGCACGGAGGCAGTGTACTGGAGCAGAGGAAAACTGAGAAGGGGTGGGAGATGAACAGATTAGGTTCCAGGAAGGGGGCGGGATTAGCAGCAGCTACACATGGATATGGATCCTATTCTTCTCTCTATCTTGAAATTCCAACACATCCCCATTGGGACTTACTCCAGTAAATTACCAGGCACAGGTCAAAGTAGATCTGTTGCAAGGCTGGGGCTTTGGCCAGAGCAAGGAAACAAATGTCCCCTTACCTTGAGATCTCCAGACTGCTCAGTTCCAAAATAGGATGCAGCGAGGTCATGCTGGCCCCACTGCATTGGCACTGGTTAGGATTGAGCTGCTTGTATGCTACAGTAATGCTTTAGAAAAATGATCAGGCAACAGCTCAACGCAACAATTTCTTGCCCATACAAGTGGGTTTGTGCAAATGCTGTTATGTGCTTGCATTGTCAAAGGGGAAGTGGTGCACACATGTGACAACTGTGCTGAATTGCAAAGGCTGTGCACTCTACATTGATGTCTTAAGGGGAGATCAAATATTTAGTTTCTTCAAAATAAATTATGCCTAGTCTTTTTAACATATTAGCAAAGCTCCAAGTACTACTCTATTTTATGAATATTTAATTACAATTTCCTTCAATAAACAAGCAGTAATTTTTACTCATACTGGGTCCTTGAAATGCCCACAATGCAAGAGGAAGATTGTTTAATATTTCAAATCTTGTTATGCATATTGCTGTCAGATGGGTGATTTATGGCTTTCCAGTATTGCCAATTCAAAAGAATATGAACAAAGAGGATTATTTTGCTCACTTTACCTTACCATTATCTTTAATTACAGCCTCCTACATGAAGTAGTCTTTTAGATGTATTAGAAATATATTTATCTGTGGGGCATATTGTGAATAATCTTGTAACGTATTTAACACAAAATGAGCTTGAATCTATCATACAGGTTTGTGTCTAGTAACTAGCTTATTTGTAGAAGTAAAACAATATTTTAGATATAAAGTATACCATGATAATTTATATAGCACTATATGGGTGCTGTATAGTACAAAGATCTTTCAAAATTATCTTCCATTTTTCCAATTAGCTTAGACTTTTGGTTATTAGGTCTGTTGCAGGTAATTTCAATGAATCCTTGTAGAAACTTATGGCCCAATCCTATCCAATTTTCCAGTGCTGATGCAGCTGCAATGCAGCCTCAAGGTAAGGAAACAAATGTTCCCTTAACATGAGTTTTCCATGACTGCCCCTCCCCATAGCAGGATGCTGTGTGTGACCCATTGACATGGCTGCATCAGTGCTGGAGAGTTGGATAGCATTGGGCCCTAAGGCTGCAAACCGATACACATTTTCCTGGGAGTAAGCCCCATTCGCTATACTTGGAACTCACTTCTGAGTAGACTAAACAAAGCTTCTGGATCTTGGTTATCTGACTTTGAGGATTATCTACATTCATTTCCCATCTGAGTGATAATAATCATATTCAAATTATTGAATTATAAATGTTTCCTTGGCCATTTATATGCAAGATATTTTATTGTACATTGATATGCACAAATAAAATAACAGTACAATGACATATCAAATAATTTAATTTAGCGGTTTCTCTTTTTTATTTAAATTTTTATTTACTGATACAACTAAAACAAACAGCTAAACAAAAAACAGACAAAAAGGAAATCATATTTGAAATATCTAAAGTCAGTGTGAAGAAGGGGGGCCAACTGGCTCTCAACATTGGGGGTGCCCATAGCCATTCCCCTAACATTGATGTTGCCATGCCCCTGATGGGACCACGCCCCCTGTTATCACTGCCTGGCCTCAGCACCCCCTTCCAAGGCCAGGCCACGGTGATTGCCTGCCCTGGCGTTGGAAGGGGGTGCTGCAGCCTCTTCCGAGGCTGGGGCCGGTGATCGCCACGGCCCAGAAGGGGCTGCCTTGCAAAGCAAGTGGCCCAAAGATATTTCACCTGATATTGGGGGTGCTGAGCACCCCCAAAAATTATTGTGGGTGCCGACAGCATACCGGCACTCACGGAGTTGGCGCTACTAGTGTGAAGCTATCTGTATTTATCAAACACGCTATATGTAGCAGGGCACAAACAATCCTAGAAATACCCCAACCCAAAACCCAAACTTCAGTCAAATTAAACAGTCAAAAGTATTTATAGTATACAATTCAATACTATACAATTCTAGAATATTTAAGATCTAATTTCAGGGAGCAAGTCTAAAAAAACATTCATAGAATGATCTTTAGATTATTGCGTGATAATGTATGAATGTGTGTATATTTCAACTTCAGGCACTATGTGCTTTTAAATGTGCCAAAGTTCAGAATAAGTACAGTTTTGTGTCTGTATCTTTACACCGACATGTTGATGATTCATTCCTCTTCAAGTTACCTTTTTTCTCAGAATATGTGTTTGTGCACATGTGTGTGTGCATGTAGGTGTTTCTGTCTCTCTATGTGTGAAAAAATAATTATAAATTCAGCCTCACAACAAAGGTCTATAGTAAACAATAGAGACATGGAAGAAATCAAGAAGCGCTGTTGCCTGTTATATGCCAGTAGGGGGAACTAAAGATTCACCATCTAAAATCACTTTTGGCTTGCCGACCTGAGTGTATTCTTGTAACCTACGGTCTAATCATCAGAGCTAACATCAAATAGCTAGTAGCGGCTCCATGATCACACACATGGTCTCAGCTGCACTTTATTCACTAAAGACATTGGAAGTATGCAAAGACTTTTGATGCAGTAGTTATGCTATTACCTGATCATTCTCCATTTCCTATTGGGGTACATTTCTTTGTGTTCCTGCTTCTTTATCTTTTTGCACTTTCATTTGCCTTTTCCGAGTATTAGTTATTTTTTCCTCTTTGGGGGCTTTCTTCCCTAACACTCTAATCTCAAAATATTTTTCTTCTCCCCATTTAACTAAAAAAGGAAATACTGTATGTTGGCTTTTACATGACCCCTTTCTCTGTTGCTGCAGATCTGATTCTTGTCAATTCCCTCAACCACAATCCCATGTGGGTCCACCTAAACTTTTTCTTAGACCTTGATCACACATTTCACAAGGGTTTGAACAGATTAGAAAGTGATGATAGCAGTTTTTTAAATGTATAGTATTAAAATGAAGAATGCTGAATTTATAAAATACTGAAGTGATTTTTCCATATTTGAATGTATGGAGCTGTCATAATCAGACCACAGGCATATCTTGTCCAGTATTGGGTATTCAGGAAGACAGACTTGACCAGAGAGTTCTCCAGAATCCAGTGGTGAGGTTTCTCCAAGCTTTCTTCTGTGAAATGCTTTCACTAAAGCAGTCAAGAACTGAACCTGGGGGAAAGGTAGTAATTTACACTGACCTAAGATTTTTCAGAGGCATATGGCTGGCCACTGAATGCTGAACACAATGCGGAACTCAATAGGTCTAATTCAGTTATACTCCTCGCATGTTTCTATGCAGTCACTGCCATACACAGGACTGAAACCTTGTCATGGCAGTGCATGACTATACAAATTGACAGTCTAGAAAGAACAGAGTGGAATTTGTGGTTCGTCTGGCATGCACAGAAACCAGAATTCTATGGGAATGCAAAGTTCAATCCAGTTTGAAGCATGTTCTACTCAATTGGCAATGTACATTGACCAGGCCCAAGCCTGCCTAGTGCTTGATGCAAAGTTCAGGTGCTGCCCTTGACAATTTGCATAGTACACCATACAATTTTTTAAATATAGCTTTTAATCTTTCCCATCCCCCACTGCCAAGCCCACTGCCTTTTGAAATGCCTTTATCACCATGCTGCTGCCACCAGGCAGTAGTGGAAGGCAGCAGAGGCCCGGTGAAGCATCCACAGAAGAAGTGGATAGACTAAGCGGGCTAGTTTCACCTGTCTATTGCCAGAACCCTTGGTTTTACCAGAATTCATTAGCAGGCTGGCCATGCTGGATTCTAGATAGTGGAGTTTTTTTGGCTTGCCACTGGACTCTATGGAATGTATGTATTGTATATAATATGGGAAATTTAAAACAATACCCTTTATATAAGCAATATAGATGGGAAATGGACAGCTTTCGGAAAGAAACAAAGTTTAATTGTGCTTGATATGTCTATAAAGTATAAATGACATTTCAGAATTTAATTCACTTTGCAAAGTCTCTATGGATATAGTACCGTACATAAGCCCTTAAGCATGTGCAAAAAGCTGACAGCCCAATTCAGTACATAATTACTTTTGGAAGTACCTATAAGTCTTCTGAATATATAGGATTGTAGCTTGAATCCTGCAAGTGGCATCCACCCCATGCACAGGTTTTTAAACATAGCAGGTACCCAGTTAATTGTTTAAAACTGTCTTTATTATGTTTGCTTACTATATAGGTGCCAAATAGGACTCCATTTGAGTCAGGACTCTAGAACCTGACTTCAGTAATTAAATAACTGGCATACGGTCCAATCCTATCCAATTTTCCTGTGCTGGTGTAAAAGTGCCGATGGGATATATGCGGCATCCTGCGCTGGGGAAGCAGTTATAGAAGCTTCCTCAAGGTATGGAAACATTTTTTTCCTTAACTCAAGGCTGCATTATGGCTGCAATGGTGCTGAAAAATTGAATAGGATTGGACCCTTAAACTGCATGTCTTTGTGTTCTTAGTTGGGAGTAAGCCCCATTGCATTCAGTGGAAGTTACTTCTGAATAAACATGCATAGGATTACATCTTGACAGATGTTACTTAGTAATGAAGGGTAAAGGGCCTCTGAACATGTGCACAAGGCGCATAAATAGTGGGATCACAATATCTATGTATTTATTTAAGAAATTTATATCCTGCCTTTCCTTTGCCAAGGTAGATGCCCAAGGCGATTTATAAGTTTCAGAAAAAAATAATGAGTCTTATGATAAATAAAAACAATAAATACAACCATAAGTAAAACAATTAGAAAAAGACTGTTGGGGATCAGTTAGGAAATTGGGAACTACTGCAGCAAGCAGTCGGCTCAGGAGGCAACCACCAGCACATCCAAAAAACATAAACCAATGCTTGACAGAATAAGCCCTTGCTGAAAAGTCATGAGGGAAGAGGCAGTTCTGAACGCCCCTGGTATTCAGTCGTGAGGCCTCTTTCTAAGGAGGGCTGAGCCCAGGCGTATTTTAGGAAACTATCACACGGAAGTGGTGTGGGAAGAGGTTAAAATTGTGGTCTCCTTTCGAAGGGCTGCTCCATATGAGGGAAAAGAGGCATGAGAGACTGAATAATTAGGGAAGAGACTTCCAGGGAATCGCTCAGCAAGAAAATTACCTGCCCATTAAATGAGAAGCAGCGAGAAGCAATCATGTAAATGTTACCTATCGCCAACAGGAAAGAGGAAAGGGGTCTGGCATTGGGGAAAACGGGGGGGGGGGAGGGAGGCTGCTGCCGCTTCCTTCAGGTCTTCTCTTCAATCCTTCAGCTGTCTCATGTTGTGTCTCTCCCTCCCAACGCGGTCCCTGAGGGGAACATGAGAGTGGGTGTGGTGTTTTACAGTGGTTTAATCCACACCCCAGCCAGCGCTTCTCCTCCCGACTTGGGAAACAAAACAAAACAGGCTTCTTCTCCTTACGCCCCCGAGTCTGCTCCAGCAGCAAAGGAGAAAGCGCGGGCTGTGGGGAGGCCGCCTGGGCGAGCGGCAGCGGGAAGAAGAAGGGCTGCTGCTCTCGCACACAAACGCCTCGGCGCTTCCCGCCTCGCTCGGCTTCTTCCACGGGGGAAGCGCGTTTGCCCCTTCACAACTGCACGGCGGCGGCGGCGGCTCGCCCCCCCCTCTTCCAGCCCCAGCGACGCGCTGGGAGTTTCTTCCCTCACTGAGGGTGGGCGTCGTTGGGGTTGGCTTTGGAGGAAGGGAGGTTAGCAGCAGCGCGCCAAGCGACGCAAGATGTTGCTGAGGCGTCCCTCTTATGGAAGTTAAAGGAAGCAACTCCGCAGCTTGAAGTGATTTGGGGTGAGAGAGAGGGGGAAAAAAAGAAGAAGATGAGAAGCAGGAGAGTTAAGCCAAGCCCATGATTTCCATTCCTTCCTCCCGTCCTCCCTCCGCTCCTTTTTCCTCAGAGCGCCGAGAACTTTGAGGGAGGGGGACCCACTTTCTAGGAAACAAATCCGCTTTCAAAGTCTCTCTTGTCTGCCGAAGAAATCCCTGGGCTTTGGATTGCAATGGAGAATCTTAGCCACACTTGAACAATTCCTTTGCCTCCGCTGGATTGGTGGGAATTTCGGCAGCGGAGCCAGGAGCGGTGGAGCCCTGCCACCCCCACCCCCCGCTGCTAATCTGCATGGAGCTCAAAGTGTCCCATTCAAGCCCTGTTCCCTCGGCTGCTTTTGTGGCTTGCTCCGCATATCCTTAGGTCCTAGGAAATCGCAACATTTGGACTTCGGGAGGCTACTTTTTCTTCTTCTCCTTTTTATATATACATACCGTTGGAATTGGATTGCTTTTGAATATGTTAAAATGGGGCTCCTGACGCCACTCCTGCTGTTTGGATTTGTCCATTTTCAAGTTTACGGTAAGTTAAAAGTGTTGTGTCTCACTGGCATGCCTTGGGCTGCGTTTCTTTCCATCCTGACATGAAACAGACCCGTGGAGAAGAGGACCCTTGAAATGTGGGGTCAAAACCAGTGTGTTGCTAATGGGCTGGTGTGTGTGTGTGTGTGTGTGTGTTTAAGGGTGGAAGGACGGACGGATGTGATTTAAGAATCTGATTTTCTTATTTGCCAACTTCATGGAAATACAGTTAATGAACATAAGCAAGAAAGAAGGGGTGGGGAACACAGTGATAAATCTCTAGGCGGCACCAATAGATTCCTCTTACTGCTATTTTTGCCTCATGCTGAACTTTCTAAGGTGGAAAATCGACTGACTAAATGGCGTAATTGTGAGGTGAATTAGAAATTTGCCACAATGAGGTTGTGAGTGCACCGTTTTTAAGCTGGGCATGCAATAAAATGCACAAACATGTGGAATGCTCTAAAAGGTGTGAAATAAAGCCTGTGAGATGTGGTGTCAGGAGGAAAGTATACAAAATGGGGAGTGTGAAAGTGGGTCGAGGTTGTGGAAACCTCCCAGTACAGCAGAATCTCTCAAACAGCTTCTGCCACAGGGAGAAGCTCAGGTCCCACTGTTAAAAATACAATGGGGATTTTGAACAGGTGCTGTAGGTATCACCCCTACTGGAAAGGCAATTCTCTCTAGCAGAGAGATGGTTTTGTCTTTTGTTCAGGTGCCCTGAAGTAAACCCTGGATCTTTTGGTTGCCTAATCTAGAAATGTATTACAGAAAGTTTCACATGGCAATTTAAAAATCACAGTGTTAGATGAGGAAATTGAGAAGAAAAAATATATCAACAATGTGTGTATAAGTATAGTGTAATCAAGTAGAGCATGGACTTTGATGAAAAGATAGAGCAGAAGTGCTGAAAACATAATTTGGATAAAAATGCAAATATTTTTTGCCACAGTACTGATTGTACAACCTAGGTAATGGTATATACAATTGGTTTATATCCTGCATATGCGTGCAGGCACACACACTCTTAAAGGTTTTATGTGGACAGTGCCTGTGAGGAAGCAAAAATGATACAACATCTTAGGATATTGTCCTAATTGGGAGGTTTGGCATTATATGTTTGGATAGACTATTGGCCTCTACCTTAATTCATAGTTCTGGCTTGCTGTGTATTATGGACAGTCTATAGGAGCAAAGTTAGTTCCAGCAGAGCGGGCGCTTAAAAGCATTTAACGTATCCATATCAAAGAGAGGCCTCTCTTGTAAACACAGGGTGATATTGTATTACCTACAATTACTGCATGCAGTTATGGGCTGCATAAGTACCACGCCTCCCTCCCACTACATCCCCCAACAACACATGAGGCCATAGAAACCCCTGCCAGAAGCTGGGAGTAAGGGGATATGTAAGTATTGTCTCATGAGTTGTGTAACATATCATGTAGTGTGCCCTATTATTTCAAAAAACTATGAAGAATTGTGATAACCTAAGGTACACTGGAACCATTCATAAAACCTGAAAGCATCAGTCCACAGAAATGTAGTTATTAGCCAGTGTTTAACATTGTAGGTAGCTAGAAGGAATACAATTAAAGTGCTCAGTGGAAGTGACAGAGTGAATCACAGGAGCTTGGTGTTACAGAATGTAATTAATGTACCAGGCTGTTTAGAGATATAGGAAACAAATGCAATTAACCAGCTTGCTGGAAGGACAGAAGCAAGACATAATTTATTCCAGTTTTCTTCCATAGAGAACTAGAATCTCTTTTTTTAATAGAACATTTTTAATAAGGGAGGGGATAGGCAAAGCTGTGTGCAGACTCATTGGTTCATCCTTGAGGAATGCAATATTGACTAACCAACTGTATTAATGCTTCATGATACAGTTTTGGCCAGGTTACGTTAATAGGAGGTTGCAGCCCTACAGCCTGACATGGTAGTCAGCATATACAGGGTTGCAGGCAGTATAGATATGTTCTGAAACATCTGAATCAAGGTGTGAGGTGGAGTGAAGCAGGTCTATCTATCTGCATAATGATTAAGGAAACCTATTATATGTGACTGGTAACTGTGCTGTACTTCCACAGATGAAGGAGTTGCTCCATAAAATAGCAGCATATCTTTAAAGGCAGCATCACATACTGCATTTTTAAGCCATGTTGATAAATTTAAACGTGTGTATAAGTCACACATACTAAGTGTCCTACAGGTACACCAATATAGAGACTGCTAAAAGAACATTAAGTAGCAAACTTAGACCATCATAATTTATCTATGAATATCTCATCTTAGGTTTGCCACTGCAAGTACCATGTAAAATAGTTTTAAATATATGCATTTTTGTTTTCTGTATTACATATAAAACTTCAGCAAGGATAAAAATTAGTTATTGAAGAAAAAAGATTTGCTTTTGAAACCAGAACCAGCTATTACCCCACCCCCAAATAAAAAATAGGTCAACCCTCACTCACAAGCTAAGCCTCTGAGAATTCCCTAGCTCAGTAGCTCTCCCTTATGATTTTGATTTTTTTTTTCTTACCATGAATTCAACCAGAAGAAATGGATGGGAGGAGATGTAATGTCTGTATTTCTCATATACTGTGATATGAGTTTTGTTGAGTGGCCCACAGGTAGCAGTACACACTGCCATGACAGTTAGATAGGTTTAGATGGTAATTTTCCCTAGTAAAGGTATGTTTGCACAGGGACAAAGAATAAAAGTTGCATAGCTTCATGAAAATGGGATAAAATGTGCAATTTGCATTGTGAATGCATGAATTTATGGCACTTCAGCTTGTATCCTTTGCAGTCAGTTTAAGGGCAACTGTAATTTCAACTGCCCTCCGTTTCACATGCTATTGGGTCAAATTCTGAAAATTGAAAAGCATTCTCATTGTACCTCATTGCACACACCCTATAGATGTCTTGGTTGAAACAGCTGATTTCAATCATTTGTGTTCATTGTCCTCTCACACTTCTAATAGGGCAGGAAGATGAAGGTGGGTGCATGAGTGGGTAATGAAAGTGAAACAAAATCATTGTTTGTGCATCCATTAATATGGCAGTTCAAAACACTGTGTACTGTATGATGATTCTTTCCTTGAGCAACACAATGCCCTTGGTGGAAATGCCAACCATTTTATCTTGAAATGCAATTGGTGTTTTGTGCCTGAACATTGCAGTGCTGCAACACAAACCCTTTCCTAGTCTGAAAAGTAGGCTACACAATATTTAAGAATACCATTGTAGAAGACACTTGCTTTTTCCTCCCATTTTCAAATTCTTGTGGAAATCTTGTGGAATTCTTGTAGAATCTTGTGGAAATGTGTCGCTTATCCTGCTTTCTCCTGTTTGGAACCAAGTCACTTTCAGGATACTTGTATCTACATCTGTGGTCTCATGCAGATAAGTTGACTACCAGAGTACAAAGATTACATATAAAGCTAGAATATGTTCTTTCAAAGGGTATTTGTGCTGACAGGGTCCTGATCTTTACTGTAGGGTTTTTTTATTTTGCTGTTGATGGATAACCTTTGATTCTGTGGAATGTGCACATTTTGACGGATTGAACATAAAGTGCTATTTAAATTTTGGATCTCTGTTTCACTTACAGTTTTCTTTTAAGTCACTGTATGAGAGTTCTAAGGTTGTATTTAATAGAATTATTAGAATTAATTTCAAGGATGTATCACAAGATTAAAGGATTTTTAATGTTGGATCATTAATAGATTGTGGTTTTTCCATTCCAAGGACAGTTAGAAATTTTAGCAGTAGCACAATCGTATGCATGGCTGTTCAAAAGTAACTTCCACTATCTTCAGTGGAGCTTAATCTTTGGATAGGATTGTGGGCCCAATCCTATCCAACTTTCCAGAGCTGTGCAATGTAGCCCTAAGGAAAGGGAACAAATGTTCCTGTCAAGTATGTTCCCTATACCTGAGGGGAGTTGCAGGCTGGAAGCCCCAGGGTTTGGACAACCCAGTGTGGCCTGTGAAAGTTAGGCCTCAGCAGCCTCCAAGTTAGGCCGCTAAGCCAGACTCAGAAGTGCTGAGTCACCCGGCAGGTGCTGCTTGATTGCCTGCAGCCACAGGTGTTGCAGGGTGTAGCTGATGAGACAAGCCTGCCCAGCAACAAGCTCCCATTGGCCTACCTCAATATATAGTTAGAGGCAGGAGCTGCTGCAAGGTGTGGGTCATTGAAGGGGCGCAGTGGGATGCTATGTTAGTTTGGTGAGAGATTTGGATCTGTATAGTATTTGTGTAGCGCTCTGGTCCTGTGTAGTGCTGTGTTGGACCTCTGCTGTGAGCCTGTGCTCTAGCACTCTGTAAATATTTGTGTATGTTAGTGAATACAACTTGGTGAAGGCAACCTTGCTGTGTCTGCCTTGACCTTGAAGTCCAGGAACTGTGCCAGCTCAGCTAGCTTTTGCTTTCAACTTTGGTGTACTCTGACAGTTCCTTTACTTGGAGGAGGCCTCTGTGACTGCCCCCCTTACCACAAGATGCAGCAAGCATCCCATTGGCATGGCAGCACCAGCACTGGAAAGGTGGATAGAATTTGGCCCTTAGTATAGGATTGCAGCTTGAGTGTGGATGTGTAGTTATAGGGGTATTGGAAGTACTTGAAATGTATATGTAAGCTACAACTAGTAGCTTCAGGATTCGCAGGTTGTACTGCAATAGAAAGGTACCCTTGTAACAGCACAAGGTAAACTTTAATACAACTGTACCACACAATTTATGGATAGCAGCACCAACTGATATACCAACTGGTAAACCATACAATGGTTTAGAGCCCAATCCTTAATCCTTCCAATATGAACGGTACTGTCTGTGTTTAGGATCAGGGTATGTAGTGCAACCCGGAGAAGGGGGAATTTCTTCCCCTTACCCTGTGTCACACTGCAGCAATCCTAATAGGGTTACTTGAAACTGTGCCAGTGAAATTGCTGATGCATCCCCGACAGGCCCATGTAAAGCCAACGAGGATGGGGGTTTGCATCTGGCCTATGTGCTGGAGGTTTATGCCATTAGGATGTTTTTATGCTGCCAGTTATTTTTACTTTTTTTTTAACTGCAATTTTATTACTGATTTTTTTATTTGTGGTTTTAAAGATAATTTTTATGTATTTAATTGCTATTCACTGGGCAGCTCAATCCAACCCCGTGCTGGAACAGAGAAGCCTGCTGGCGTGCCCCATATCCAGTGTCCGGTGCAACTTGGAGTAAGGAGCATTCCCCATTACGGAGTTATGCTCTAGCAGTCCCAATGGGGCTACTTGGAGCTGCGCCAGTGAAATAACACTGGGTCAGCACAGGAGACTTATGCCGGTCCATCATGGGCTTTGAATTGCACCCTTAGGCATTCACTATGGTGTATAGTAGGAAAGACATGGTAAACATAATAAACACATAAGTATAAGCAATTGTGCAAAGAGGCAATTTTGTTTGCCAGAAGTATGTTAGAAATTACTCCTTGGAATTTCATCTGGGAGATTTTGACCCAAGAAGCAGCAGCAGCAGGATTTGCAAAGGGCTTTTTCTGGCTGGTTAACTGAGTTGATGAAGGCAAGTTCAGATGTATTCTTGAGATTTTCTAGCCATCAGTTGCATATGGGACTAGTTTAGGTAGTTGGAGGTCAGGAAGCTAGACACAGTAACTAGGATAACCTCTTGATCATAGGCTGTTATACTGAGATAAATGAATTGGGGAAGAGTTTAAACAAAGAACTGATTCATAAGACCAACAAAGTGTTCATTTTTGTTTGAAATGTGTCTTGAAGCCTGATGTGATCATATTCCCCCCACCACTTTAACCACTGGACTTCAGTGTGGATTTAATTCTGGGTTCATAGTTTATGTGAAGTCAGGATTGCTAGTTTAACTCTGATTCACAGATTGGGGTTTAAAACCTGTTTAATGAAAGATTGTGTTTTATGAACCAGAGTTACACCACACGTCGCAGCTTTTCACAGTCTGTGGCATCTTGTTTAAACAAATCAGGATGTTGTAGGTGTTGAAGCAGAGAGGGGAGAGTGAAAGATGTAGCCATAGTCTTGGATGTCTTCAGTCCACATTCCTGATCCAAAATAACCATTTGTGGATTGTGTGAATCGGCCCAGTGACTTCTACTTGGGTTCTCAAGAGTATACGATATTGTACTTTTTGGTGCTCTGTAGCTACGTTTTTTCTCACAGTAAAAACGAAACAGAGTCTTTTGGCACCGTAAGGACGAACCTTAGAAATACCATCAGAATTCATATAATGAATTTAATTAGGTCTGACATTACAAACCTATGATCACTAGTTTAATTAATGGTACAATTTTAAGCATTCTCTTGGAAGTAACTGCGCAATCCTAACCAACTTTCTGGCACCTAGGTAAGTGCAATGCAGCTCCAAGATAAGGGGACAAACATTCCTTTACCTTGAGGAGGCCCCCCAACTGCAGGATGCAGTACATGTTACGTTGGCACCACTATATCAGTGCTGGAAAGTTGGTTAGGATTGTGTCCTAAATCTCATTGAACGTAATGTGTTTCATTTTTGACAACTACTGACAGCAGGTTGCTAGGGATCTTGGGCAAAGTCCTGCACTGGGCTGCTTGTGGTGCTCCCGCCTGCCACCTGATGGTGCAGTTGGATGGTTTTGCTGGTACTGAAGATTTAATGGTTGCCCTGGCCAGATGACCCCTCTGATGGGTACTGGTGGTCAGCGCATAACCTAACCAACTTCTGCCACATCCCTGCTTTTCAGTAATCAAGGTTAACTTATTCCTGTAAATGTGCAAAACCCACAGTGGGAAATATGAGACTTCTAGAGAAAGGTGACCAATATTTTTCAATGCCAATCTTTGAATAGGCTTGAATAGGCACTAGATAATAGAATGTCCTTTAAAGATCTACGATCTTAATTAAAAAAAAATCCATTAGAATAAGGTTCTGTCTTCAGTGGAAGTGCTAGTTTTAAATAGCACCAAAAACCTACCAAAATGCTAAAGCTGAATGTCATTAATCCATTTTTGTACATGGAATTGATATACAAATACTGTTTACATATGAATAATAATAAATTGAGCACACCCTGCACCTTTCATCTAAAATAAGACCTTCTGTTGTCTTCTTGCTATTGCAGTCTCTGCTGTTCTTCTGGTTGCCACCTGGGTTCCCACCCTCTATAACAATTATGTAGAAATGCCAAAGCCCTGGTTGGCTGACTACTTTCGGAATTATATTGATGTTTTCTTGCCAGCGGTCTAGCTTTTTGGAGCTAGTTTCTGCATGTTTGTAGGAATCTCTGTAGGAAGCAGGTGGTATCCGTACTTGTCAAATTAAACACTGCATTTTATTTGTTCAAGCAAAAATGCCATTACAATAGTATATGATTGAGTATTCAGTAGAACCCAGGTTGTGCATTTTTTTAATTGTTTCAAACAGGTATATCCTGGATTTTTTAAATGAATGATAAATATTTCTTTTGAATTCCAAAAATAACTTCCGTTTGTTGGTAGCATAGGACTTTCTAATAGCCAGAGCTTCATGTTCCGTTGCTTTTCACCAGATAAAGTACTTCCTGGAGTATCTGTTCTAGAGAGTCCAGGTATATGGGGATGACAAACTTCCAAAACCAAGGGACCATTTATCAGCAGCATTTAATACTTCTGTATGAAATACAGTTCATTTTTTTCAAAATGAAAAAGTTAAAGCTAGGCCCTCACTGGATAAATGGCACCAGACCCATTTGGAGCATTTGCTTTGTCTCCCACTACCTGCAACACTTCTGTCCAGGTTAATTAGCTTGGTTGCATTTGCTCCTCAACCAAACTGTGTTCTCTCTCTCTTCTCCCTTTATTTTCACCCCCCCTCAAAATGGCTGGACTATGAATGTGTTGCAGAATTTAATGCCAAGAACAGGAGCTAAGGTGAGCAAGTAGTGTAAATAAAAAGGGGTGAGGTAGAATCTAAAGATCCACCATTCAGAATGTTACAAAACTAGCAATATCACACCAATCTTTAATAAGAAAAGCAGAGGGTACCAGGGATTTATTATCATCTCAGTTTGGGAGAAACACATGTGCATATATTTTGTTATATAATGGTGTGTGGTTTCCCTGTTCCTAAAATGAGTAGTTTATGTGAAGCATTCATTAGTGTTATAAATCCCAATTTTGCCACTCTTAAGGTAGAAGTAATAGTGTGATGGTAGTGGGGTGTGTGGGTGCATCCGTGCACACTAGTAAAGTCTTTCCAAAAGCTAGTTTTTAAATTAATCTAGTCTGATTAGATTAACTCGTTCCTGTATCTTGGATGCAGTGGCAAACATGTTGACACTTGTGTGTTCCCTTTGCATCAGGTGCTTAAAACAGACTAAACAAATAACTCTCGAAGGAATATTATTCTGACCTAATATTATTTAAAGATAGCATCTCTCTCTCTCTCTCTCTCTCTCTCTCTCTCTCTCTCTCACACACACACACACACACACACACACACACACCTGGCTACTAATAGGGATAGCTTCCTTGTGTTTGTGTAGTGTGTTTAGTTTTTGTTTTTCTAGAATATAGCAGAAAAAAGCATCTAGGATAAGAGTTGAATGTTGTTGGTGTGTAAACAAAAGTTCACTGTGAAACTTTCTTAATATGAAGAATCTTCAGAGCAATGATACATACGTATTCAAAAGTAAATGCTAGTGCCTTCAGTGCATACTGTCAAATGTGTGCAGGATTGCAACCTGCAATCTAAAAAAAATAGATCTACTTAAGTCCAGATTGCTTAGCTCAAATATTCTGCAATTTATTGACTTATTAAATCCTGTGAATAGAATGGCATACATGCCAACCCCACATTTCCCAACCAGCGAAAGTAAAGGCTGGAAGGTAGACAGTACATAGCTTGCTCCTCATGTGGCTTGACCAGTTTGTAAAACTATCAGCAAACCCAGGTGTTCTCAGATTGGTGGGCCCTTAAGGGTGGGGGCAGGCGGGCGGGTGATTATGTGATTAGGACAATTTGTACTGCTGCCAGGGAGACTAGCTGTTTTACTTACCCCTGTCTGCGGTGGCCACCAATGGGTGCAGGAAACCCCACTGAGACCTCTGAAGAGCTTCCTGTGCTTCAAAACTTTAAAAAATTGCTATTGCAACCGGAACACACTTCCGGTTTTGTGATAGCTACCTAGAAGTCCCTGTTGCCCCAGTGGTGGCACGCTTGTTCCAATCGTGTCATTGCCTTCCCCCCTCCAAGTATTATTGTGTTTCTCAAACTCCATTTGAATTTGAGAAATACCGAGTTAACCATTTTTGATAAGAATTATCACACTCATTGAGATTACATGAGGGAGAGAGATTGCACAAGAGCAGTGGGTTTCCCAGACTTTTAAGTGCCATGACCCACGTCATCTTTCATGGTGGGTTGTGAAGCAGTGCTGGTTCACTGGCCTGGCAGGACCTAGAAGAGGCCTCTGGGGTCTCCCAAGATAGCCTTGCTTGCTAGAAGGAACATCACATAATGGCCCAGCACATGGGTTCACAACCCACATTGGGTTATGACCCACATGTTGGGAAAAGCTGCCCAAGAATATTTGGTAGATGGTATTCAGTATTTCTAGAAAACATACTAGCATATATTTACTTTAAGGAAGAGAAGAAAGAGCTTAGATTCTGACTCTGGCACAATGTGTAACTTTGAGACATCCGGGTTCTCTGTACCTTTTCTACAAGGCATGCTGTGTTAATGCAATTACTTTATTTAGCCAACCTGTGCTGCTGTCTTGAGGGAGGAAATTAAATGAAGAGGAAGCAAGGGTGCACATAATAATTCTACCGACGCCCAGTTTAATAAAGTGAGGATGTTGTTGGAACACAATCTTTCTTAGCTTTTGTCTGGATAAAAACTAAGGCTGCAATTCTGTGCTAGAGAGATCCATAGAGCCAAATGGGATTTATTTCTGAGTAAATAGAGTAGATTCAAGTTCTGAGTAACACTGTACCACTACAAATAAAAATAAAGGAAAGGGAAACTCGACAAATACCCCAACATCTTTATCTTGAAGGGGCTGCCTCAGGACTTCAACACAGAATGCTAAAGTGTGTGCAACAGAGGATATTGCCAATCAGTTGCCCATGGTAGATCATCTTGTTCTGTTTACTAAAGTGGAGCCAGTCATTTTGTGATGGTAGACAAAAACACCTGGAAGAAGGTGATGAAGGCACTACTCTATAAGGTAATGAAGACAGTTGCAGAACAATGTGGGGTGGCATTTGATACTTCAACTACAATTGACATGAATTCTCTTTTTAAGGAAAAGGTCTCACACACACACACACGCACACACACAAACGTACAATTCTGAATATACTGTACAGTAGTGCACAGTGATCTTGGCTTTGGTTTGTATGGATGCAGGCTCACTTGGTTAACCTTTTAGTGAGCAGACTACATTATGTATAATATTTGCACATAGCCATAGGATAGAGCAGTGGTTTTCAAACTTTTTAGACCGGGACCCACTTTTTAGAATGGCACTCGTGTTGGGAGTGCCAGAAGTGATGTCATTAACCTGAAAGTGATGCCATAGCCATCAGTGACATCATCAAGCAGGAAGTGTTGTCATTGTAATATAATAAGATGACATTCATGAAATGCAAATTGGCATTCTTGGACTGCCATGACACATCCCTGACAGAAAGCAAGATGAGGACAAAATATGATGTAAAAACACTGGACAAAAACCAAATTTAATCAAAATTTTAAAAACCCTCAGTTGAAAATGCAAACTTTTCACGACCCACCTGACATCAGGTTGTGACCCACCAAATGGGTCCCGACCCAAAGTTTGAGTAACACTGGGATAGAGGAAGCCCTAGTCAAGTTCCGTATATAAGAGAGCCGAAATACAGTCGTTTTATTTAACTCTCAACATGCAGGTTCAAGTTTCACCCTACTGCCTTGACCCTGAATCTTCAGCATGGCTATTCATAGTGTAAGAAGTGTCTCGTTTCTTCTGCTGTTTTAATTGTGACATAAAAGTTAAATGCGCACATCCATGCATTTCATGTGTAGCAGTGCTAAAATGTACTAAATGAGCAGTCTTTCAGTAAAAGTCTTGTCATAAATGCACACCAGAGGAATTAAACACAGAGTAAATGGCCAGCAGCAAGATATGAGTGCAGTAAACTTTGTAGTTCACTACTATTAATCATTTGTCATTGATTACAGGAGAAACTGAGTGGAAAAAAATTAACCTTTTAAAACCAAAATGTCACATAAGATGCATCAGTTAGCATCTTGTTCTGTTGGAGGAGATGCAAGTCTTTCTATAAAGTACCAGAGGTACCTTCTCACTGCTGTGAAAGTGTCAAGAGTCAAGAACCAGTTATGAGATGTATTTTACTGGTACATCTGCCCTGTAATCATGGATTTTCGAGCTATCATTCAATCTGCTTTTCCACTAGTCTCATACTCAAGACCCAGTATGAGGCCTTCAGTAGGTAGTGGGGAAACTGGACTGCTCACTGCAAGTTAGTTAAACATGGGAGGAACAGAATCTGTTGATTTTAAACTGTCTTCTGATTGGTTGTTTATGTGACTCCCTATTAGCTTAGTGCTGTATGTGCAATAGTCTGGGTATTGTGTAGATCAGGGAGTCAAACCAGCCCTAACCCTAACCAAAAAAAAAATTGTTCAGGTAATTTTTTTAAGTGAATCAAAATGAACCCTAAAATCCCTTGGTTACTTTCAACATGAACTGGAACCATACTCTAAAACACATAAAGCGTTAATTAGGGTGAGCTGGAGCAGCAGTTTACAGAATTGGTTTCCCTGTATGTATGGGGTTATATATAAGCTATTACAAATTGGGGCTGCAGTCCTATGCATATTTTCCATGGAGTAAGCCCAATTGAAGACTATGAGACTGACTTCTAAGGCAAGCATACGATTGTGCTCTTAATTCTCTAATAAAGATGCTTTCACAAAGGAATAGGACATTAAGCACTAAATGTGAAGTGTTGGAGAAACACAGTGTGCTACAATAGCAATTTATAAGTAGTCTATCTGTGAGGTCCCTAAACTGGATTTTAGGAAAACGTCTGAAAATTTGAGATCTGTCAATGTGTCTAGTCAAGTGAGCATCTAAACTACAGATTGATTCTGCTTTTGTCTAAGTGAACTAATTGGACAGGTACTTAATATGATCAGACTGTTCGTTTGTCTTCAAATTCATTCTCACAGAAGAGAAAATCCAACTGTTTTAAACTCTATTTCCAACCAATCTATGTATAATCCTGCTAGCTTTAAATAGTTGCCTTTGAAAATCTCTTGTGCAGGTGGATGCTCATGCGCGTGGCCAGGTACAATCTGTAGAAATATTCATATCAAGGCAAAGGCTTTGAACATAATAATGGAAATTACCAGAGTTGTTACTTAAAAGACTACTAAATTGACACTAATATTTTGTTAAAATTATAGTAACTGTGCATATTAACTGACATTGTTTTGCTGTTGGCAGACTCCTTTTTTTGACAATTCATCAGCTTTTAGGATCAAATGCAAGAGAACATGTGTCTTGCTTTGTATGACCCCAAATTCTTCTGTTCCCCTTTTAGCAGACATGCCTTTTTCCCTAAGTGGTATTCGTTGCTAGGAGAAGTGCAGTGGTCTGGCCTCCTCATCCAGCAGTAAAACCAAAGAAGAGCATATTGAGCTGGAGAGAGGAATAGCACAGTATGAGCCATGAATCAAGAGGTGTCTTTTAATATGTCCATTTTGTTCCCTGTTTTTTACCCCTAACTTTTGTTTTTACTGATAGTGGTCCTTTTCATCATCTTTTATAAGCCATTCAAGGAAAGGGAGAAAAAATGCTGTTGACAGTCCACTCAGAGAAACAAAAAAAAGTGTTGAGTTATTCATTACATTAGCGACAATGCATGACTTCAAGAATAGCTTTAGTCAACTGCCTTTAAAACAGAGTGATTAATACCTTCTGTTTTTACCAAGGGGAAGGAATAATTTGAAAGGTCTTCATACTGATTCTGCCAGTTTTTAGTCTCAATTCTGGTTTCAAATAATAGAAGTACAATTGTGGTATTAAATAGAAGGGGGAAAGGCATTAGTATTCTTTGAACAGTTCTTGTTTTTCAAACTGCTTAATGCCAAGGCTGTTCTCTTCTGACACAAAACATACTACTTTTCATGAATTACTAATATTTTTTCTCTTTCCACAACCCAAAAGCTCATTTATTTAAGCATTAAATTGTATTGTGCTTTCTAGCAAAATCATGGCTTCTGAAGCTGTTTGAAGTCTCACAACATATGTAAATATTGCATAAAAATCCAGTTTACTATATATAAAATGTAAATATGAGCTGTAAATCCCACAGTCAAAGCATTGATCGACATTAGAAGACAACACCTCTCTAAAAAGGAAAATCTTCACTATCTTCTTAAGAATAGCAAGAGAATTGGGGCTCCCTAGGTAACATGTTCTCCATATAATAGGCGTCTTTCCCTGTGATGGTCCTCAGTTATATGTAATACATCACAGCAAACCCAGTGTAGGACCTTCCCATGATATCTTAATGTGGCATGGAAAGAGGCACTTCATTAGATAGCCAGCACCTAGACTAGTGGTTCCCAACCTCCTGCCCTTTTAAGGCAGGGTTGGGAACCTTCTGAGGACACGTAGACAACAGTGCACGTCACTTCCAAGTTTTCCCCACTGTTGCCACTGCCATTGACAAAGGGAGATAAGAAACCTTGTTAAAACCTGTTTTTTACCTTCCTGTCATTGGTTGCAGTGGAGAGAACCTGAAAGTTGATGGGTGCCATTGTCTACGGGTCTCAGCCGTTCGCCAGCCCCTTGAGGAGTCAAACCAGGGAGAATTTTAAAAATGCATTATCTGGGGGGTCATAACCCCCCACTGACCCCCCATTTCCACCCCCCGTTGGAAACCACTGACCCAGATTTTTTAGTTCTCAAACGTAGTTGCACTGGGACCTACTTTTAAGAATGACAATCTGTCTGGGACCGACAAGAAGTAAAATAATCAAGCAGGAATATTTTTAACACCCCATATGACAAAATAAAATAAACAGTTTATCATATGCATACGTTTAAAAATTTACCTAAATTAGTTGCATATCTTATTTAAAAAATTGCCCAGAGGCTCGAAAGGCTGAAATCCTGGCCACACTTACTTGGGAGTAAGCTCTGAATATCATTGTTAAAAAGTAGTGTATACTTTTTACAGATCTGTCATATTTCCCCAAATGCAGTCACATGCCATCAAGTCTAGTATCTTTAGACATGAATTGGGACCTACCTGAAATTGGGAATCCTGTGCACACAAAGACCTAGGGCAGTGATTCTCAAACTTTTTAGCAGCAGGACTCACTTTTAAAAAAGATTATCAGGACCCTCCTAGCTTTATGAGACTTTCAAAAAGGTGATCTAGAAAGAAATAATATATTATTTACAAGTAAACAAGCAGGATTTTTTTGCAAAAACAAAAAAAAACTCAATATGTTTCTCATAATGCGGATGCGGCAGTCCTAATGAGTAACCTCAAGACTTAAGGGACTTATTTATGTAACCTAGCCTTCAGCTGCCCACCCATCCCCCACTCATTGATTAATTTGGAAAACACATACCAGAAAGAAGTCATTTGGGGGCTCAATCCTATCCAACTTTCCAGTACTGATGCAGCTGCAATTCAGCACTGAGGTAAGGGAACAAAAGTCCCCTTACACTGATGAGGCCTCCATGACTGTCCCCTAATTGCAGTCCCCTTTTGGCATCTCTGTATCAGCACTGTAAAATTGGATAGGATTTGGCCATCAGACATTGGATAGGATTTGGCCATCTCCCGCCAGGGAGGAGGGTGGCCTACTGGATGGTGAGGGAGGAAAAGGGGAGATAAAAGGGCACTTGGACATTGCAGAGAATTTTTCTGAGGTTTTCTGTGATGAAGACAGATGCAAAGAACTTCATCACAGAAAGTTCTGTCTTCATCACAGAAAACCTCAGGCAGATACCACTTCCTGAACAGCCCCTCCTGACTAAGGAATTAAGTCAGAGGTTAAAAGAGAAGATGTTTTAGACCTAATTGACAAATATAAAAAAGTAACCAGTCCCAGATGGCATTCACCAAAGAGTGATTAAGGAACTGAAGAACAAAGTTGCAGATCTCTCAACCTCTTAAGTATCCAAATTATCCCTTAAAGCTGCCACAGTACCAGAGGATTGGAGGACAGCAATGTCACACCAATCTTTAATAAGAAAAGCAGAGGGTACCAGGGATACCAGTTAGTCTGACGTCTGTTGCAGGTAAGATGGTAGAAAGCTTCATCAAAGGTAAAATATTAAAACACATACAAGAACAAGCCATGCTGAAGGAAAATCAGCATGGCTTTTGTAGGCGTACGTCTTGCCCCATGAACCTTTTAGAATTCTTTGAAAAGGTGGCATATGGATGTGGGCGAACCTGTGGATATTATATAACTAGATTTTCACAAGGTATTTGACATGGTCCTTCACCAAAGGATCCTGAGAAAACTTCATAATAAGGGGGCAGGTCCTTTTATGGATTAAGAATTGGCTGAGGACCAGGAAAGAGAGTGGGGACAATGGGCAATTTTCACAGAGGAGATAGATGAGAAGCATAGTGCCCCAAGGATTTGTCCTGGGACCAGTGATTTTCAACTTGTCCATAAATGATTTTGAGACTGGGATAAGCAGCAAGTTGGCCAAGTTCGCAGATGACACTAAACTTTTCCAGGTGGTAAAAACCAGAATGGATTGTGAAGAGCTCCAAGAGTATCTCTCCCTACTGGGAGAATGGGCAGCAAAATGGCAAATGTGTTTCAATGTGAACAAGTGTAAAGTAATGCACATTGGGGCATATAATCAAAGCTTTACAAGACTAATGGGTTCTGAGCTGGCAGTGATAGATCAGAAGAGAAATCTTGGGGTTCTAGTGGACAATTCGATGGCCCAGTGTGTGGCAGTGATGAAGAAGACCATGAAGATTTCATGCTTGGGATAATTAAAGAAGGAGTTGTGAATAAAGAGGCCAATATTATTATGCCATTGTACAAATTGATGGTAAGGCCACATCTGGAGTACTGCATACAGAAAAAGCGCTGGAGGGGGGACATGATGGAGACATACAAAATTATGCAGGGGATGGATAGAGGGATGTTTTTTTCTGTCTCTCACAACACTGGAACCAGGGGACATCCATTAAAATTGTTGGAAGACTGACAATGGATAAAAGAAAATGCTTTTTTATCCAGCAGGTAATTATCCTGTGGAACTCCCTGCCACAGGACGTAGTGATGGCGTTTGGCATGGGTGCCTTTGAAAGGGAATTGGACAGATTCATGAATAAATCCGCTACAGGCTGTGATGGGTATGTGCAGCCTTCTGGTTTTCGATGTAGGGTACCTCATGTGAGGTGCTAGGGAGAGGTAGCAGGATCCAAGTATCCTGTTGTATTGTGTGCTCCCTGAGACATCTGGTGAGTCACTGTGAGATATAGGAAGCTGGACTAGATGGGCCTTGGCCTGCTCCAGTGGGGCTCTTCTTATGTACTTATGATCCCTGATCTAGATAACACATTTTTCCCATGGTCTCCACATACACTAAGATTCAGACAATTGCATTTTGAACTTTGTGTCGTTTATGTGTAGTCTTCAAGGGTTATCTCACGTGCAACACATTGTAGTAGCCTAGTGAGAGATTGCCACATCATAGATAACTAATCAGACTGATGTATAGCCTCAACTGATAGAAAGCATTCTATACCACTGAAGTATCTTCATGTAGCTGGTGATATAGCTTTGATGAAGTGATATATATATATTGCATCCAGTGGTAGAGCTGGATGACCTGTGAGCTAGGAGCATTTCTGAATGGCAAGCCTGATCCATTAATTGAAGTCAACTGCATTCCAAACAGATTGAACTTCATCTCCCTCGACAGGCAAGCCACTCACCAACAGTACCTCTGTCTTGTCAATGTAAATCTTATAAGTTTACTGGACTTCATCCAGTTTCATCACTGATTCCAGGATGAATCTGGGAAAAATACAGACACAGCATATGTGCTGCTAAAGGTAAATGGAGTTTTGGCATATTTGTTTGGAAATAACACTCTCTATTAATTTGCTAGGGCTTAACCTTAGTAAGTGTGCATATGGTTGCAGTCTAAGTCTCAGAATTTTTTTTTTTAAATTATGGATTAAGGTAGCCATAACCTGGCAGATGAACAAAAAGTATCCCAATACCTTTAGGTGTAAAGCTGTTCTAATAATTTTTTGCCATTTTTCTTGAGTGCCCTTTTCTTCAGAATTACTCTTAAGCTTGGAGTGAAAGCATTTTAGCCTAATCCTCCATTAAACTTACCCTTTTCTCTTATTCCAGTTTCCTTTCTCTTGAGCCTCTTATCACATTTCTTCCAGTGATCCCCTGAAGTTCTGTAAAATTCAGAGCTGCTTCTTTAATCTGATGAAACTAATTATTATGCAACTATTTGAAAATAAGCAGTAGATTAATATTTTGAGGAATTTCAGTCAATTGTGTGCATAATAGTGATTAGATTTTTGTTTTAAGAAGAATCTGGTTTTTACAGCATTTAAAAGTACTCGCTACATAGCAAGACCTTTGTTTTACAGTATAAATTATTTCTGCAGAGTATAGGCATAATAGAGTAAAAAAAATCTAAACTTTATGGGACAAAAGTAAATTTTATATTCAAAGTAAGTCTTGGGTGTGTTACAAGTAACACACATGGGGAGATGATTAAAGAGATGGCCTTTCACCTTGCAGGCCACAGTTCAAATTAAGTCTTAGGTCCTAAGTAAATTGAGATGAATGGGTTTAGTTTTTCCCTGGTGTAAAGTAGTCTATATTGCAAAAATCACCATCTCTCTCTCTCTCTCTCTGTGTTTTTTTTTTGTTTTTTTGTTTTGCAAACTTGGCATAATTGGCATTCTCTTAGGACCAAGTTGGCATTGAGATTATTGCTTATTGCTGAGGAAGATGCTCTCTTCAGGTCAGGGTTAAGATCATTGGCAAGTCTATGAAGAAAACCTTGTTAATGATTGACTCTCTACATTAGAAATGATGCTAACAGTGCCTAAAGCAAACTGTGTCTTATCACTCAATTTGATTTATCCTAGTATTAAAATAAGTGAAAATATATGACTCTTGGGTCCCTAGGCAACACCTTTGAACAGTACTGTAGTTGAAATTTAAAGTGGTGTGTTCATGAAAATCTAAGTCATTTATGGGTTCTTTATTTGGATCTTTATGAAAATTAAAGTTATAGAAAGCACTATAACATGTAATTAATTAATAACTAGATTGGACATTAAGATAGTGTGCTGTTCTACAAGGCATCCTGGATTTCTTTGTTGCTTTCTTGCTTGTTTCTTCAGAGGAAGGTAATCCTTGTTGCCTTTTTTTTCTGGGGAGAGATAACATTCTGTCTCTTTCACCTTAGTTTGCTAACAGAGTGCTAACAGGTTATTGTATCTTTTGCATATACTCTACTGTAACTTTGTTGTAGCTGGAAGAGTTTAGTCTTTTTCTATTCTCCTGCTGGAACTGATATAGCAACCTATCCTGTACTTGTTGTTTGGTTAGATTATCATTGTATGCTACGGACATGTGCATCAGTTTACTAAATCTATATTAGCAGACATTCATGTAGTGTTATGTGGCCCTTTCATCTGGCACCTCCTTGTTTCTGCTTTCCCAGCCCTTGTTGGCACAAGGCAATGTCGTATAGCCAGAGGTTCATCAGATCTGAAGAATCTTTTGAGCGAACAGCTTCTATGTGCAGTGTTGTGTTTGGGAAGTTTATGGACAGCTTTATTTTTAGGAAGTTTCAGTAAGATTCTGTGATATGTTTGAAATATATGGGTATGGATTACTCCTCCTTTACCATTCCATCAATTATATACTCATAATATAGTATATATTTTATATACTGTTGAAATACAGTATGAAGGTTTAAATATGGGTGTACTAGGTATTTTTTTAAGTTCTATAGGTATGTTAAAGGTAAACGTTTCCCCAGCACCTTAGGTCAAAATCTGTAAAATAGGTCTTTCCAGGTCAAGTTACAGAGTTAAGATTTTTAATGGCACAATCTTAACAGCCGCTTACACTGGTACAGTGATTGCAACATGGGTTTAAAGGTAAAGGTTTCCCCACGACCGAATGGTCTAGTGACCGACTGTAGGAGCAGGGCTCATCTCCGTTTCTAAGCCTGTAGAGCTGGCGTTAGTCCGAGGACAAGCTTCTGTGGTCATGTGACCGGCATGACTGTAGCACACAGAACATTGTTACCTTCCCACTGAAGTGGTACCTATTTATCTACTTGCATTTTTAGGTGCTTTCGAACTGCTAGGTTGACAGGAGCTCATTCCGTCGCGTAGTCTTAACTCCCAACCTTCCAGTCAGAAAGCCCAGCAGTAGCGGTTTAACCCGCTATGCCACCATGTCCCTATGTTATAGCTATGTTATAGTCCTGTGAATTTTTAAAAATCATTTTGTAATACTTCTAATGATATCATGAATCCCAGCGGGATGCAATTTGTTTTTCAAGGCAAATCCATTTGCAAGGCAAAGCAAAGTAAGATTCAAACACATATTGTTCATATCAATTTCACATATGTCTTAGCACCTATCATTAACATTTGACCATTGCTTACTATCTCACAAATTATCTCCTAGATCAGTGTTCAAACTGTGGGTTGGGGCCCACTTGGTGGGTCGCAACCTGATGTCAGGTGGGTCACAGAAAGCTGGTAGCTGCCATCTTGGAAGCTGCAGACCTTACTCTTGATATATTCCTGTTGTGTTAACAATTTGAATTTTCAAGTGAGGGTGTGTTTTTTTAATTGTTTTAATTTTACATATTTTGACCTAAGGTGCTTTTTGTCAGAGATGTTTCATGGTTGTGCAATTGCTGCAGTCCAAGAATGCGTTTGCATTCCAGGAGTGTCATTTGATTATGCCACAATGATAGCACTTCCTGCTTGATGGTCACTTCTGCCTATAACATCACTTCCATGTTAATGACATCACTTCTGATGGGTCCCAACACAAGTGCCTTTCTAAAAAGTGGATCCCACTCTAAAAAGTTTGAGAACCACTGTCCTAGATTAATGGTCTCCACATTGGAGACAGCTGCATGCTGAATAGCAATTCTCCAGTGTGAACGGAGCATACCATTCCAGCGGGGAGCCTGCAATCTCTGTCCCTGATGTTCCCCAAAGTTTGCCCCCAAATGAGTAATAGTGAAAAGAGCAAGAGGAAGCATTTCTCATTATATTTATGCAGTTTTTCGAAAATCCAGACAGATCTGAAATCCAGACACCTTCCTATCCCAAGCAATGGGATAAGAGGTATTCAACTTGTACCGTGTCAGTTAAATAGTGTAGTAATAGGAGAGGCTATATAATGTTGGCTCCAATCTATATGGTTGAATTAGAAAGTAACCATCACTAATGGTTACTAATGGCAGTAATAAAGTATAAGAGAATTATTTCTGTGGGCATAAGAATTGGTATTGGGGTATGATTTCGACAAGAGCTATTTTTTCCATTGTTGTCCTCTTTCAAAATTTCCTGCATGCTCCTACGTGGGGACAAGGGTACTTTGTATACTACTACAAAAAGTATACAACTGAAGAACAAGCTAGCGATATAGAGATAATTCTGTTTATTTTAACACCTGTACCTAATTGCAACTGATCCCCTCACTGAAAGTGAGCTGGTGCAGACAACAATTTCAAGTAGTGTTGCTATGCTGACGCGGCAGCTCATTATTTTAGCAACACTTTTTAAAAGATACATTTAATAATGTATGTATTTTGGGAAAGTTTGATACCAATAATTTTAGAAGAAACAAAGGTAAAAAATCTACCATCAATTTCTGTTAATGCTTGGTATGACTGGATTCTTATACAATTCGAGTTGAATAGTGTTCGAATAGTGTTTGAAGTGTCAGCTAAATTTAATTTTTCCGTAATTATCCATAGGCAACAAGATTTAATAAAGGAATATATCTCATACTGGCAGCTACTGTATCATCTGTAGAACATACTGGCAAGTGTGGGGAGTAGAAGCTGTGCTAAACTCTAAATAGCTAAAAGGGATTAACTTTATACAGAAGAGTTACTAATGAAGACATTGCATTTAAACATTTTTTTAAAGATAAGTGGACTACTGCTAATGAGGAAGTTTTATGAAAGTAGTGTATTTTTTTTCAGCTTATTGGGTTTTATCTTGAAGTTGTTTACCTGATGGTCAGGTATTGGGCGTATTGTTATGTAACAAACTTAATTAGTTCTAAGAGTACGTTCTTCAGTGTATCTTTCAATACTGGTTATAATATAGTGATCTAAAGTCTTCCGGTCTTGAGGGTCCAATCCTATCCAATTTTCCAGTGCCAGTGTAGCCATGCCAATGGGATGTGTGCAGTGATGTCATGTAGGGGGTACGCGAGTACCTGTTCCTAGGATTACGGCTGGCCCCGCCCATTTGTCCGCCCACTCGTCAACTCCGTCGCGCTCCGCCCCACCCCCTTCAACGTTTGAATTTCCTGCACGTTTGAGTTGCCTGGCAGCGAGCGGAGCGGAGCGAGGGAGACTGACGGTGGCGGCAGCATGAGCAGGTAGGCTGCCTGGGGCTCCCTCTTCCGGGGAGGCGCAGCAGTTCCTGGGGAGGGTATTTTGGAATTTGTCTCCAAAAGTTTTTGGAATTGCTGAAATGAGCTGGTGGCTTTTTAAAACTTGTCTTGCCTTCCCAAGCCAGGCCTGGCCTTGCTTTGCCTTGCCACTGAAAAATGAGCTGCTCAGGGGTTGCTCTCAAATACTTTTGGAACTGTTGGGTCACTTTAACATGATGCCAGGCCTCCTTAACATGTTCTGGGGGTGCTGTGGAATACTGTTGCAACTGTTGGGTCAGTTTAAAATAGTCTGAGGCCTCAAAAAGGGCTTTTTTCATGTCCCTTCCTGCCACGACATCACTTCCGGCTTATGATGTCACTTCCGGTGGGCAGGTCCCGACACGTGCCAATCAAAAGTGAGTACCTGTTTTTAAATTATTTAGATGACACCACTGGATGTGTGGTGGGGAAGCAGTTACAGAGACCTCCTTACTTACCTCGGGGCTGTATTGTTGCTGCACCGGTGCTGAAAAATTGGGCCCTTATTCTACAATATAAGAACAATGGTACACAGTGTACGAGTGTCAAAGCATGTTTGAGGAAAAAAAAACTTGTAACAGAAATAGTTGATGCAGAGCCACCTACATCTTGCCAAAGCTAGTTTTTCAAAAGCTAGGCAAAACCGAAAAAGCTATGAGCTAAAATTAGGCATGAGACAAGTGTTGACAGTATCTGTGAAATTTTACAAGTTGGCTTTTGTTTTTTTGAAGATAAAATAAGTTCGCTCTTTAGGAATTGGCATATGGCAAATGCGATGCTGCAATATTATCTGATGTAAATTTTATTTTCAACATCTCTGTAAACTAGACTGGAGACTCAGTGAAGTGATTTTGTAAATGGGTTGTATGTGTACGCATGCATATTCATTACTGTACATTAGATGGATTTTAAGGCTGAAGAGTTACATGCATAAGGCACCTTCCTCAAGATCACTGTGGCAATTTACACAGGTCTGTCAAATTCATGAGAAGAAATGAAGTTGAACCTATATGGTGGGTCCTTGGTATCCATGGGGGATATGATCCAGAGGCCTTTCTAAAGCCTCTGAGAGGCCACCTGAGGTATGGGAAAGCAGTGCATGAGCTTCCCTTGCCTCAGAAAACCTCCCAGGTGCAGCCAGAAGGCATTTCTAATAACTTCTGGGCCTTTCTCGAGGCCCTCCAGATGTGGGCTTGGCACCTGAGTTAGATCCATGGGTGCTGAACCACAGAGTAGGCCCTCCTTTTCCATCTCAGTATGAAGTGGGTGTGTATGTATGTGGGACATTCTGATTATGGTGTTGCTTTTTAAGGATGGGGAGTGCAGATACACCAGCTATGTAGAGGTGCTAGTTCAAGCAGATTGTACCTCCATGTCAGCCTGACTTTGGTGGAAATATGGTGGTCCTGCAAACTCCCAGTGTAATCTCATGAGGGGATCTCAAATCTGTCCATAATTTCAATTTTTTTTATCAAATGGGGAAAAAAAGTCTTGACACAAATTATATCTTGTGTCAAAGTTTCATGTGGTAGTTTTGCATAAACTTAAGCTCACTGATGTGAAGAGAGGCTAAGCAGGATAAATGGATGCAAATCAATTAAATTATCCTTTTTTGTTGTTTTGTATCAAACCTTTCCAACCAGAAATAAGGCTAGTTAGCATTTATTGAACAAGTTATTGTTCTCCTTGAGATGGGTATTAGCAGAGGTAAAACACCAAAAGTGCATTTAGGGAAATATTTGAGGGAAATACATTTTTGAGGGTAAGAATAGATATAGATCCTATAGCTACTGTGCTTAACTATTGTACATATACTCTCTTTGGACAAAAGGAGAAGGGCTGTTCCTAATCCATTAGCTCCCTTTGTTCAGAAAGAAGCCACCCCCTTCCTTGCTGTTCTTGCCAGCAGAAGTAACATTCTGCTGGCATGCTCTCCTGTCAAGTGTGAATAGCACCCTCTGAGATCCGAATTGCAGATAACCAAAAAGCAAGCCTTACCTAAAGATAGCAACATCATTTCCCTTATCATGCTCTACTTTTACTTCCTCTGCTGGTACTGATGTGATAGTACCATGTTGCTCCATACTCCAACTATAAAAAATAAACATCCATGTTGTTTGGCACTGGAGTCATATTTTTAAGATCTTAATTTGAGCCAGTTTTAGAGGTAAGGCTTCTGAATAATAAAATAGGTACAGTTAGCCAAATGTATCGTTGGCTGATAGCTTGGTTGATCTGCTAGATCTTGGCTGCTGTGTGTTGAATGACAAATGCATTCTCCTTGGAATTCTTCCTTTAGAACAGGGGTCAGGGAACTTTTTTATCTTTTACCCCAAAATATATTTAGATACACCGACGTTACCCCCTTGATTTGATTTTTAATACAGGTACTTACTAAAACTACCAGTGAAAGATAGGTAGTTTCTGGAGAGGCACTGTCCTGTCTCTCTCAATGGCGCAGCAACTAGTCGACTCTACTGAAGAAGCGGGCGGACTTGGAGGCGGGGCCTGGGGCATCACGCAGGGAAGCGTGTTATACACAAGGGCCTGACGCACTGCACTGCGTCAGGTCCTTGTACACTACAGTACTGTGACACACACAGCCGGGCATGCAGATAGAACAGTGATGGCGAACCTTTTGGGCTTGGTGTGTCAGAAATTTGGAAAATTCGTAACTCAGCTCTGCTGGTGTGTCAAAAACCCCGCCCCTGCCAGAACAAAAGAAAAAAATACATATTGGAACCCATTGCTTTTTATTTTATTAATTAATGAGCTTAATTAATGCACGAGGCTTCTGTAGTACGAAGACACTGCAGGGGGGGTAAGCCCAATTTATTTTATATTGTAACAAATCTGGGGTTCCTCGGTGGAATTACTTGGGGGTGGGCTCAGCCCTTATTTCATTTGTACTGTAAGCCGCCAGCCACAAACCTCCCTCTGTAAAGCGTGTATTTCCTGCCCTTTAAAATTATCCTGCGCTTGATCAACACCTTGAGCCAGGAGCTGCCAATGACACTATTGCAGCACGGACTGAATACCAGACACAGACAGGGAAAATGATTGCACTCTGGAGGCGCACTTGGAAGCGCCAGGCAATCACCCAAACATTTCATCTGTTGCTGCAGATCAGAACGCTTGGAACGTCGCGTGCAACAAAGCCTCGTCCTCGGCTCCCTGGTCTCAGACAGGGCTGTGCCTCATCCTCTATACTTGACCCTCCTTCTCCTTTTGTGCTCGCTTAAAAACCCAGACAGAAGCCTTTACTCACCAGTTCAATGGCCAGACCCCAATGGCCTCCAACCAGCCGCCCCATCCCACGAGTGCACAATGCAGTGAGGCAGGCGGCGTGCACTGCAGTCCTGCTATGGAACGCTCAGCCTCTCAGCCACCCCGGCCAGCCAATGAGGTCGCCGAAGGCTCCGCTAAATTCTCAGGCTGCTTTCTCATTGGCTACCCAATTAGCGTGGCTTGGCTGATCAGAGTGTGGAGACACGCTGCAGGGCTTGTTGCCCGAGTTTAAAGAGAGAGACGGAGGCGCAGACAGGAGGCGCGCGGAGGAACAAGTCTTTGCAGGGAATCACTTAGATTCATATGCATGCCCGGCTGCCGTCCATTACCCCCAGGAATTTCATTTTTACCCCATTTGGGGTAATTTACCCCTGTTCCCTGACCACTGCTTTAGAAAGAAAGCCCCTTTTTTCTTAAATTGGAGGATCCTAAATCCCGTTTTAAGAGATTCCATAATACCTGGAGCTTTTAAAAAAATCCTTTAAAAAACAACAATTGATTCTTCTCCATGTTAATGGCAAGAGTATATGAAGTGGCTCAGGAGTTTAGAGTAAGACTGAGATCTTATATCACTTAACTGAGAGTATATCTCTCAGTTGATAGTTTTGAGAAGACGTGTAGAATTGTGCTGTAAGTGACTTCGATTTGAGTCAACTGTGCATATGAAGGTAAGCACATCCCTATTTTTTCTGAATTGTAGCTTACTGCTTGTAGGAAATATGAAAGGAGCTGCAAGATGGTTCTGATTTTTTCAGTTTTTTTTCTTATTCTAGATCTGGATACGGAATGGAATTGTGAAATCTGTAGAATACAGGAGTGTGAAAATTGGGTGTGGCATTGGAAGTGGTTTTAGTCAATTGAGAGCACTTGTAACAGAATAATCTCAGTTCCCAATCATGCTTGCTAAATATTTGGGTAGCAATGTTCAGTCATTCTGCAATATCAACAGCTTGATGATGACTCAGCAGCTGTTAAATGAAGCACCATGAGGTGAGGGGGAAGAAACAGGAAACTCAGCCAAAGGGTAAACATAAGAAATGCTGTAGCCAAGCTAGAATGCTTTCTCCTGTGGCGGTTACCACTTAATGGTTTTATTCATAATAAAATCAGCCCTGTGTTGGAGAAATCTGGTGCTCATTTTTTTCACATGTATGCTTGGATAATATCACTTTGATTACATTGAAATAACTTCAGAAGTACAGTTGTATAATCACTACTAGAGCATAATTGCCAATACAACTCGATTTAATGTCGCAATGATAAAAAAGAAATGTATATAACGGTGCAGTGAGGCTGCTAAGGACCAAATGTAAACAAATTGATCCTAGATATGGATATCATTGCATGTTAGATCACAATTTGAAGTGCTGTACCTTTTAAGCCCTGGGTGGCTTGAGGGAAACATCTGCTCCCCACATATTCTAATTGTGCGCTGGCATCTTTGAATATGTATTGCCAAAAGGGCAAAGGTTCTTTTTTTGATACAGAGGTAAGGAACAGACAAGGTGGGTCAATGGATTTTACAAAGTAGTAAACCCACTGAAAAATTCTAGAATCACCTATAAATGCAATATGTTCAGCAGGGTTTTTTTGGCTTCATCTTCTTTATAGTTGTGCGTTATAGAGCCGTGAGACTACCGTATTTTTTCCCCAAGAAATCTTTCACTGGAGCAAAAGTACTTGTAAGTATTGCCACCTTGATACTGGTAGGGCTGCATCATGGCAGGTGGCAAGCAGCAGGATGGCTCCCAAGTTGAGTGCCTTGGCACTCCTCATACTTCTCCATGATAGAACAGGCAGGTGTGTGGGCTCTTCTCTGAGTCTCCAGCGAGGATCGCAAAGGGGAGCGCAGCCACCAGCGCTGCTCCTGTGAAGGTGAAATGGATTTTGATCAGGCAGAGGACTTTTCCCATTGTGGTACACTACTTGTGGAATTCTGTCCCCAAGGGGTCATCTGCTTTATAGTCCCTCAAGTGCTAGACAAATGCCTCTTGCAGTCAGTTGTGTGGTGATCTTTTAACAGTATCTAGTACTGCTTTAATTTGCTGTGCTTAATTAGCTGTTCATGTTATGTAACTATTGTGATAGTTTTTATGGTACATTGCATTGGGTATTTTATTGAAGTAGAAAATTGGTCGAAGATGTCATAAATATATATGTAGAGATACTTCTACTTGAGGACAAGATAGGTGAAAGCGGCAATCAATGCCCTTTCTCTGGAATAAAGCCCATTTAATTCAGTGTAGTGAGACTTTCTTTCAAGTACCCATATGCAGGATTGCACGGTAGTGCAACTTTTTTCTTGTATATAGAAACAGAACGTTGAGTGATCATAATGAATGTATAAAGAGTGCACGGCTAAATCTTGACCAAACTTGTATATGCAATGTTGGACATTGTGGAAGTGTTACTCTAGAATGCACAAGTGGATTTATTACAAGAACAAGTTAAGAGGAAAAATTTCCAGTGATCCAAGACTTAACACATCCACATTTAGTGCTGATGTGGATAGCACCAAATAGTACCTTTCAGACATTATTGCACTTAGCTGAAAAATTCTGCAGTAGCATGCCTAGAAAGGAAGGATTTAACTGTCTTGGAAATATTGGGATGTTTACTTTAGGAGAATAACCAATATCTAGTGCTAGATTTTGAAAATAAATCCAGTTTGAAATTGAAGAAAACAAACCAGAAAAGATTAATGAAAACAATATCTAATAGCCATTACATGTGAAAATGCTACTGGATCAAGGCAAGTGACATGAACTATCAAGGAGGTTATGCCTTTTTAGTACAAACATAAAACACAGAGATATTTTATGTTGCCTAGTAATTGCATTTCTTGTTAGATAGAGAGAGAATCATATGTCCAGTACTAAAGGACCATTTTGCCACCTTTTGCGATAATAAAAGCTTTTGAAAATCAAAGTTATCAGTTTCACTTTGGTACAGTACATTTCTGCAGGCTGAGATATTAGAATTTTCTATAGATAACAGCAAATAGAAGAATTGCAAAATAATGTGAATTTAAATGGCATAAAGTGCCAAATTAGAGATTATATAAAAGTAAGATTTTTACATAAGGAAGGTAATAATAAATGCTGCTTTTCAACATTCAGGTGAGGCCAGTTCTGCAGTTAATAACACAGACAAACACACATTTTGCTGTCTTTAAAGTTAGACCTATTCCTGGTGTATTTGGAGTTCTGATTCCAAAAATAGAATCATGGCTAGTTTTGGAGATATGAAAATACATTCACTTTATTAGTGAATGGTTCAAGCAGCTTCCTCATGAGGAAGCTTACTCCATTCACTTAATGATGCTTTGCCATATCTTTGGAACTAGATGTGATAGGGCAAAACTAATGTCATTTTTTGAATCAGCATCTCAAGTTCATATAAATCACCATAAATCTGGAAAAAACGTTTATTCTGACCCTCAATTTTGCAGGCCTTTGTAGATCAAGCCAGTGCACAGAACAATCTGGAAATGTTTATGAAAATATGATCTACACTGCTCATTCATTCTTAGTAATAAATTAAGGCTCAATACTATTCAATTTTTCAGCACCTTCTGGGTTTGTGCCGCTGCCAATTGAGGAAAAATAGGGCTTTGGGGACTTACATGTGTTCAGTGGTGACAAGAACCTGGGTTTTGTTGCATCACCAACTGCCACTAAGCATGTCTAAGTAAAAAAGGCCCTCTTTTTTTCCTTAGTGGTAGCACAAATCCTGAAGTGCTGTTGCCGCCATCATCACCAGATCCCCACCCCACCTAACATGCCTGCATCTATTCAGTGGTTCCCTTACCTTTGGGTAAAGGTTGGGAACCACTGTCCTACAGCAATAGGAAGTTTTGCTGGTTAAGAAGTGGCAACCTGTTTCTTTTCATCAATCATCATGTGCTTTTGCTTGCCATGATTACTTGAGTGATCTAGATTGCATAAACCTCCTCTGTTGACCTTAGGTCCAAACTCAATAATCAGGTGGCTTTATTCAACCTCAGAGGAAAGGTCTGTTCCTCTGAGAAGTTTCTGTCCATGGAAACTCCTGAAACAAAAATGTTCCACTTTATCATCTCTGATAATAAAAGAAGTGGTGTTTTTCTTCTCTCAACTGGGTGAAAAAGCAGGAGAGGTGCAATATGAATATTTAAATAGTCAGTGTGTGATATTGTAGAGCAGTGTTTCTCAGACTATGTGTCAGGGCTCATTAGGTGGGTCACGAGTCAATTTCAGGTTGGTTGCATAGGTCCTAGGGCTGCTATAATTGAAGATGTGCGAAGATGGGACTTTGGAAAGGGGAGGACTGTGTCGTTATTTTGCTTGTGTCAGGGTTGTAAATAGGCTTTTTTCTTTTCTGATTCACTTTGCTATTGGAAAATGGCTGAGAAATAACCCAACTTATTGCTGCATGCTCAGGAAAGCCTCAGGTCTGGCATCACAATGATGGCCTTTCTGGCAACATCACTTCAGGTGGATCCTGGACAGATTGTAATTCTAAAAAGTGGCACCTGGTGCTAAAAAGCTAGAGAACCACTGTTGTAGAGAATTTGGGATTTTAAGTTATTTTGATTGCCAATACAATAGTGGCAGCAAGAAATACAAAAACAGAATATTCAACATTAAAATTTAGGGTAGTGCTATTATATTTTTTAGTGCCTTGTACAAGATAAACATGAATCACTCTAAAGTATGTTTCTGGAATCCTTGAGGTAGCAGTGAGACATTTGGCAACATCAGAGATTTTGAAGGCTTGGCAAAGTGAGGTGCTCTTGTGTGTTTCCAGATTACATTGTGCTGGAAGCCATGCTGCACATGCAGTTCGTGAACAGAGTTCCCTTGTGGTACCATTAAATCAGAGCTTGGCTGTCCACTTGCCATTTTTAATTAGAAAGTGAACTGATAACAGTAAATAACCTTGTCTATAGCAATCATGTAGTTCAGCTAGAATTGCAGCTTCTGAATGTTTTTCAGCCCAAAGAAATTAAAATCCATTTTCTTAGCTCTGTACAGTGTTTTCTTGTGAAATAAAGAAAAAAAAGTATTACAAGTGTTTGGAACTATGTTTCTAAAGCTGCAATCCTATACATACTACCTGAGAGTAGGCTTCATTGAACTCAGTGAAGCTTAATTCTCAGCAGACAGGCATTACATTGGGCTGTAGATGTATATAATGCTAAGGTGACCAACATTTTTACAATGAAAAGGACACAAATAAATTGAAGAAAAAAATATTGTAAATAAAAGAAACATTTTATTCATTGCAACAATAATACAATATAATATGATAAATGCATAATAAAAAGATTTGTAACATTTTATACTGTTAATTATGCTTACATGCCAACAGGGTTGTATAAACTTGTAAATAAAATTATACATATTTGGAAATTATTAAATAGATAATGAATTACTGAAACGTGAATTGTCCTTACCTGTGTATGACTGAATATTCACTGAAAGAAAGAAATAATTACTGTGAGTCTACTGCGTGCGTATGTGCCGTGTCGTGTTTCGGTAAGAAGTAACCAAAGCCACTTGCGCACGGTACGCTCTCTCAAGGTCTCCCTTGCGGAGTGCATGGATCTCATAATGGCATCTCGCCGCACTGTACCGAGTGTAAATCACAGGCTCATATGCCCTCTAATTAGTTCCGGGCCCCTATGAGTCTGATTTTTTCAGCATCGTGTGACCTTAAGCACAACAAGGCTCACAACCACTGCTACTAGTCTGGGTCCACAGTTAAGGATACTTCCTCTTAACCTTAAAATTCCCCAGGCTAAACAAGTCCCAACTACAGGGACTTTTCCAATGAGTAACTTAAAATTTGGTAAGCGTGCCACTTTAGCCACTGAATCTTATCTGATTCCAAAGACAACCAAAGCTTCTAGTAAATTTAATTGTAATTTATTGATAAACAAGGGTTACACAACTAAGAAAGCATACTAGAACTAACAGAGATACCTTATAAAACAAAGAAAACTAGGCTCCTATCACTGACTAGGCCCTAGTTGTTCACCTTGTTCCTCAGACAGCAATTCCAGTCTTGCAAAGGGAAGTCTGCAAGTTTGCAAGCTTTATCAGGTCTGATGATCTTCTTGGAGGATGATCTGGAGGAGTCTTGCAGTTTGGAAGGTCTTGATGGTGGTTGTGCGGCCACACCCCTCAGGCTCAATCAATTAGCCCAGGGGTCCTCAAACTAAGGCCTGCGGGCTGGATGCGGCCCTCCAAGGTCATTTACCCGGCCCGCCAGTCATTAGAGCCACTGACATGCTGATTGGGTTAAATGAAGCCATGACCCTGGCCTTTATCCCTTTATTGCCCAATCGCAAGGTTCGTGGTTTGTGATAGACAACGATGTAAACCCATTAGAAAACAGAGGCTTTTGCTGTTGTCCAATAGAAGAGGTGATTAATGAGGAAAGGTGGGATCTCTGGAGGGTTCACTGCCAGGATTGGGGAGGAGGGGGACAGAGGAGGGCTCCAGGAAGCTGCTATGTCCACCAACTTGAAGAGTCGGTGATGGAGTGAGTAGCAGCTTTCCTGCCTGAGTGGGTGGGGGTCCGTTAGGGGGGAGACGCACTCACAGAGGTAGGGGCTATTTGGGTTGTTCCGCTCTTCCTCAGCAGCTTGGGTCGAGTTGTGCTCTTCTCCTGCTATTTCGGGGAGGGCGAATGAAAGGACATTCCTCTGAGGAGGAGTCGGGTGAGGGACTGTGGGGAAGGAATTGCTTGGGCGGCAGGGAGGTAGTTCCTTCTCTCTCTCCCTTTTCTCCCCCCATCTTTAGACCTTGTTCCTGTGACCTCGTTTGAGGCCGAGTGCAGTGAGATCTCGGCGCCTTCCCTTTTCCCTCCGCTGATCTCTGCTGTTTTGCATCCTGAGCTGTATGCGCACAGTGGGCCACCCTCCCCACTCCATTCTCTTTCGCTGTGACCCTCTTCTCCTACAGCTAATCTGCGGCGGGGGGGGGGGGCGCGGCAGGAGCGAAGGCACCCGGTGGCTCTTGTTTCCCTGCCCGCGGTGTCTGAGTTCTGAACTTCTCCTCCCAGCCAAAGTTGTGAGAGCAACACAGGCAGATGATCGTTCTCTGTGCTTTCAAGAGGTACTTGTTGGTGTGTTTTCTGTTTTGGACTGTTCTAGGCCAGGTGGAAGCGCAGAAGGTCTATAATACATTCTTTATGTCTTCTACCTTGATTTCAAGTTTAAAGCTAAGTTTTATTAAAAAGCAGCAGCACTTTTTCTCCATTTCTGATTCATGCGATAAAAGCACCGTGTGTGAGTGTGTGTGTGTGAGAGAGAAAGAGAGAGATCCAACTGCAATCTGAATCCAACTTAAGAGAGAGAGATCTGAATCTAATTCAAGCACCCAAACCTGCTATCAAAAAGGTAAACTAGTTCTTATGGTCTTCCAGCCCCCTCCCAGGTCATCTCAGCCGCTGCTGAGATATGTGTCTCTCCATATCCATGCAAATATATACATAAGATATGTGCAGTGTGCATAGGAATTTGTTCATATTTTTTTCAAACTATAGTCCGGCCCCCCCAGCAGTCTGATGGATAGTGAACTGGCCCCCTGTTTAAAAAGTCTGAGGACCCCTGAATTAGCCTATCAGGGTAAAGGGGCCATCTCCTGTTTTCAGCACTAGCTACATGTAACCTTTCTGAATACCTTGCATTCCTGACCCCAGCTATAACTTCACACCTTTTGCAAACAGCCAATGAAATAAGCTTTCTCAATCCTGCTTGTGTTACAATTCTTTCAAAATAAAGTCAAGCCAGAGCCTAGCTTTTTCTTGTTTGCTCTTTACACCAAGCCTTGACGAATCATCATGTCAAATACAAATACGTCACATCACACGCAACGGATCGGATCGGCATCAATCGAATACGGAGATTTACAGATTAGTCTTCAAATATTGAAAAGGAGGACATGTAGGAGGACACTTTTCGAGGGAGGACAGAACTTACAAAAGGAGGACTGTCCTCCCTAAAGGAGGACGGTTGGTCACCTTAATAATGCTTTATTTCAGAAGCTGCAATTTTAACTGAACAATGTGATCATTATTGACAAGGCTGTTCTCAGTTCACTTTTGTTGTATCAGAAGTAAATGCAGGTTGTTGGCTTTCTGTAAATTCTGCTGCTGCTAAATGCCTGTTTACATTTGTTTCCCCTCAATACTCCAAGAAGCTCTGTGTGTTGTGTTAATCTCAGTGCAGAAGGAGGAGGTGATTTGGACTAACATGGTGTTGAGATCTTTTCAGTATACAATGTTGTGTTTTGTAGAAAAAAAAGTATTATATTTGATCTTAAGAGCTAGAAGGTGTTCTTTCAAGGGCCTGAACTGGGAAATTAAAATTCAGGGCCCAATTGTATCTGACGTTCTAGTGCTGAGGCAACAATGCCAGTAGGACATGTGCTGCATCCTACATTGTGGGGAGGGCAGTCATGGAGGCCTCCTCAAGGTAATGAAACCTGCATTAGTGCTGGAAAGTTGGATAGGATTGAGCCCTCAGTGTTAATTCCATGTTGGAAGTGAATTTCAACAAGACACTTAATTGGTGTGTGTTAATTTCTATTGTATAACTTGAATGATTAGAAAATGTCTTTTCAGCAGGTTTTATTTAGCATTCAAGCTTCAGGTTGCAAAATTCACATTGATTTTAACCAATCCCTACAAATAACCTACACAAAGATGCTTCTCCATTATCATGATTAATTTGCTATATTCACAAAATTTGTGGGAATTCTTAATGATTGAGTATCTGGCAAGAGCTGCTGAAACTGCAGTTTTATTTGTATCTCTTCTTCTTGAGATTGGGATCTTAAGACTTGTACTTCTGTGAAGTACAAGATTTGTATTTTGTGAAGTCTGGGGACCTCTTCACATTAAAATTTTCCTTCAGAGAGAGAACATAATTGGTAGACATATTAGTGTGATGCAAGCATGTGTTTCACTGTAAGTAAACATTAAGAACCAATGTGCCATGCTAAATGTGTTAGGGCAAATATAACTTTTTTACATTGAGGGTTCAATCTTGAGCCCCTCAGCATGGGTGGTACAAGCATATTGCCTGCACTGGTGTTGCAAAACATAAGAACATAAGAATGTAAGAAGAGCCCTGCTGGATCAGGCCAAAGGCCCATCTAGTCCAGCTTCCTGTATCTCACAGCAGTTCACCAGGTGCCCCAGAGAGGCATGAGACAACAAGATGCTTGCATCCTGTTGCCACTCCCTTGCACCCGGTAACAGTAGCCCTCCATCTTTGTAAGGAGGTTTCACAATCCATCATTGCCTATATAGTCCAGTTCCTTACCAGCGCACTTACCATATCAAATCAAAAGAATTCAAACGAAAGCCCTCTCAACTGGATTCGACAGTACTAGGTGTGCATATTGCCAGGATGAAACCCCAGGAAACTCCGAGTACCAGAAGTGGCCATTTACAAGATGCCATTCTGAGAATAGGCCAAAATGCATTGAA
>JAJKFI010000029.1:11771925-11789834 GCA_029204185.1 Lerista edwardsae
GGAGTTTCCCGGGGTTTCATCCTGGCAATATGCACACCTAGTACTGTCGAATCCAGTTGAGAGGGCTTTCGTTTGAATTCTTTTGATTTGATATGGTAAGTGCGCTGGACTAATAGCCCACGATGGACCTTTCCTCCAGAAATCCGTCCAATCCCCTCTTAAAGGCATCAAGACCAGATGCCACCACCACCTCCTGTGGCAAAGAGTTCCACAGATTAACTACCCGCTGGGTAAAAAAATACTTCCTTTTATCTGTTTTAACTCTCCCACCCCTCAGTTTTAGCAGATGCCCCCTGGTTCTGGTATTTTGAGAGAGGGAAAAGAACATCCCTCTATCGACTCTATCCCTTCTGTGCATAATTTTGTATGTCTCAATCATGTCCCCCCTCAGGCGCCTTTTTTCTAGACTGAAGAGCCCCAAACGCTGCAGTCTTTCTTCATAAGGGAGGTGCCCCAGCCCTGTAATCATTTTTGTTGCTCTCTTCTGCACCTTTTCCAGCTCCACTATGTCCTTTTTGAGATGCGGCGACCAGAACTGAACACAATATTCCAGGTGTGGCCTTACCATCGATTTGTACAATGGCATGATAATAGTGGCTGTTTTATTCTCAACCCCTTTTTTAATGACCCCAAGCATGGAATTGGCCTTCTTAATTGCTGCCGCACACTGGGTCGACACCTTCATTGAATTGTCCACCAGCACCCCAAGATCTCTCTTATCTCTTGAGCTGTCACAGACAGCCATAATGGGTCACCACCCAGAGGCAGCAATGCAGTGACTACAGCTGGTAAATGAACTGGCTGCTGCTAATGCGAAGATTCCAGGGGGGCGGGAGGGTATAAAGGGATGGGGCAGGCTAGGATTTAATTGGCAAAGACCCTTGCTGCCGGATTAGGACCTCCATGACCCAACCCGACACAGACGCCCTTGCCTCTGAGCCAGCAAAACAGCCAGTGGAGAGGCGAGGAGACCCATCTCCTTCCTTACACCCTTACTGCAGGAGAAGGGGACAAACCTTCTCTTGAGGAGTCTCCTGCAGGCAGCTCAGGATTGGGCTGTGAGATTCTAATGTGTGACAATTGCTGAGTGAATATAATACACAAACTGTGAAGCAAGGGAAAGAACTGTGCTTCTTCTCTTGGTGTAGTTTTTCCCTACTATCTCCAGGAATAGAAAAGATGGTGGTGGTTGATCATGCCCATTATGTTAATGATGGATGTCACAAAAATATAAGTTTACTAATACCTCACCATAATGAAGAAAATGACCGTATTACTGGAAGAGATTACATTTCCTTATTTGCATGGGTGAAGAAAAATGTAACATCATGATGTAACAGTGTACATCAGATCTCCTGACTCAGACTTCTGTTCAGTATCAATTTTAATGAGTAAAAATAAGATGTTTATCCTTTCTCAGGCATTACCCTCTATTCCTAATCTCCCATTACTAAACCTATTTAGACAACTGCTAAATACATTAAATCTATTCCTACCTTGTTTTATCTAACAACTATCCCTCCCTGTGCTAGATTCCAGACGACTCCTTCTGGGCTGTGTCAACACAGGTACTTGGTGGTGGTGGTGATGCTGATATTTTTTGACTCTTACTTAGAAGTGAGGTTGGCTACATTACATTTGCTGATAAGAAGTAATAGGTAGAACCAGGGTGTCAAGGAGGGTGGATTTATTTTAGTGCTCAAATTGTATCAAAAAGCTCTGTATTGTTACTTCGAAAAGAAATATGAGTAAACTAGGCATCCTTCTCACTTGCCCTCTTGCCTAAAATTGATGAACTGTGACACACAGATCAACTTGAATAATTAATGCAAATTGTCCTGGAGTTTGGCATTATCACATCGATTGTCAATTGGCTGAAAAATGATAGGCAGAAATGTACAGATTTGGAAAGTGTCAGTTGTTTTGATACAGGGATTTTGTTAGGGTTATTTAACATCTTCATTAATAATCTGCACAAGCAGGTAAACTGCATCCTAATTAAATTCACAGATGACACTAAGTGGAGAGGTGTTGCAAGCATAGGGTGACCAGATTTTCTGAGTGGAAAATCTCGACCACCTGTCATTGCAGGCACACAGAGCAAATAGTGATCGGGGAAAGCACAGAAAGGATTTGATGGCTCATGACAGCAAGTGGGGGAAGAAGCAAAAAGGCTAGCGTTTCACTCATTGTTACACAAAATGAACTATCCTGTTGCCATGTAACTGCAGGCATTATACAGTGCAGGCTCCCAAAATGTATGCTTAAAAGTGCATACTGGGCACTGAAAACTGTACCTATATTTTTTTATTCCATTGAACAAGATTACTTTAAACAAGTGTCATTCACAAAAAAGGCTTGAAGCAAAGGCTGCAGTCTAGCAATCCAAATGTGCAACAGAGAGATAAGCATGTATGTGCCAACTGGAATCATGCAATATGCTGAATAATCTGAAATGCTCTGCATGGATGGGATGCTTGGCCATTCATGCATGTGTAGGATATAGTGCGGGGTTCCTGCCCATCTGAGTAAGTCAGAGTATATATGCAATTATATTGCAATCAATATTTCAGCAAGATTTCACAAAGGTCCAGCAAATAACATTTTGCTGTAGAAATGTGGGAAACAATGCAAATTGTTGGGAATTGGAAATATGTCATACAAAGGGGATTAAAACAATTTCAGTTTCTAAGGAGCAGATCTGTGACTTTTTTTTTAAAATTGGCCTGTGAAACACATGTGTCTTGTTCCAGAGAAAATGGCGCAAGTTTGATAATGTTATCAAATTGAAACTAGCAGAAGTCCCCATACTGATGTCTTAAAGCAAATTCCAGAAATAAACAGATTCCAGAAAGAAAACACCTATCAGTTGTGTGAGACATCATCATTTACATTTATTTGGCTGCTCTAATATACGTATCTGAAATTTTAAACCACTTCATTTTTAACATATAAATACCATCTCTCTCTTTCAAAGGCAGCTAACAGTCCACAACCAATTTAAGATAAACAGAACCCTTTCCTTGTATCAAAGACTCAAGTATATATAAAATGCTACACATTGGAAGAAGGAAATCTAACCATAGTTGTCCTTACGTGCCCTCAAGTGTAAGTTCTGATAAACGCACAGTTCTTTTTATACCTACCTGTTGGCTGTGATTTGTGAAGGATTATTTTTTAAGGAAAACATTGACTTGCCCTTATCAATATTATTGTGGTTAATTTATGACTTTAATAATACAAAAAATAAAGTGATGCAAATGGTACCTTGCAGATATCAATTGTTGTGTCTCTGTCCTTCCCTCCACCAAAAAAACCCATGAATTTTGCCAATTTTGCAGCAATATCATAGTGTATCATCTGCAATTTGCCATTCAATATTATCCAAATCATTCATATAGTCATATGTAAATATAGTCCATTTTGTGGCTTCCAAGAAGGATTGTAATGAACCTCCCATGTGACAACTGACCAATATGATCGCTGTCATCCTAAATGTTTCCCTTCTATCTGTTTTAATTTTGAGTGATTCTTCTGTAGAAATATTATACGCATCAACCAATTAGTGATGGACAAAGTGGCCTTCCTCCGTTATCATGCATGTAACAAGGAGGGTTACAGTGGAAGTCACGTACCTATTGAGAACGTTCTGTAGGCCACTGCTAGGGCATGATTAGCCTGACTGTGGAAGACAATTGTAGAGGCATCTGCTCGGTTAATTTTGAGAGAAAATTTACCAGATGGAGGCTGAAGATTTAAGTGATTAGAAGGTAGTAGATGGGAATACAAATTGGATTAAAAGAAATTAGATTGATATAAATCGAATTGAGTCACAACAGTTTGTGTTCTTCATACCAAGGGGCAGTGGATTATGGGAGAAGCAGATGCTCCAATGAGATAGGAATTAATGTGGCTTTCCCAGTCCATCTGGGAAGGCCTGAATATCGAGTACATCCCTAATCTCTCTCTCCATTTATCAATGCCATAATGTTAATTAGTACTTCATTCATTAAGTTACTTACAGAGGAAAAAATATCACCCCTAGCCCTTCTCTGCTTAAGGATTTGTTATTGTGCCAAGAAACGGGGACCTCTCTCTAGCTGAGCTAGCTGCTGTTGACTTAACTTGCATGTTAGTCCTATGTAGTTTTTCTTCAAGCAAGCAACTGCTTTTGGCACAGAGGAAATTTACTGGGTTTGTTTTGTAATAAATTTCTCTCGATAAATTGCATGGTTATTTGAAGTTCTGTCTTGATGCCTTTAAGCACATCAATCCCTAGTCACTAGTTATAACCCTCTTTCTACCATTTTAATAAGGTACTGTATACACTCTACTGTATGTAGTTGAGTAATATGTTGTTTTATGGCCAAAATGTAGCAATCGCATTAATGATGAGAGGCAGGTTCTTTCCTGAGGGGGGAAACAAAGATTTGTGCATGTGCATGAACACACTGTTGGAGTGAGTAATATTTGTTGCACCTGAAATTCATGACAGATGTTTGCACTGGTCTGCCCTAATTCTGCAGACTAGGGGTGATATCAGCATAACTGACTTTATTATCTATTCTTTCATTTAAGTAATACATTGCAGAATGAATACCTGCCTTTGAGACCCTTAGAATCAGCCCAGTAGGACCTCGGAGCACCTGAATGTAAAAACAAACGCTAAAATATAAGCCATATATTTCATCTTTTGGCAGTCTACTTGAATTGGTTTTCTAATGTCATTTTTTTTAGAACTAAAACAATGTGCTGAGAACAGCATTCTTTATCAACATGAGTAGTTAGAATATGTGCTCTCTGTCTACTGCACACAACACCAGGTGGGGTATACCAAAACTCTGCCAACTGATTCCTGGATAACATAACCAAGGCAAGGAAAAGCTGCATGTTAGTGCATGAGCAACATTAATACTTGAAAAAGCTGTTCTTTCCCCCCACTATTTAGCATAGAATATGTTCAGTGCAAATTGAATTATCTTCTCTAAATGTGCTTGTTTACTGCATTGCTTCAGTGAATGAATTGTAAACAGGCTGTTGGAAAGGAAAGTCATAGCAAAATACAAGCAAAATGCTTTTGTCATATGTGTTTATCATGAAAGAACAAGCTTTCCTTTAAGTCTGAAATTTTGTTTTCAGCCGGTACAAATTATTTAATTATCTTGTGTTTTCATCTACTTTAAAAAACATGTAGAAAGTAAAGAAAAAAGCCCCAAATAGCTTCCTCTACTGTTGCACAGTGTGAAACTGCTGCATTTTGAAGGCTCTAGACTATCTTCTGAACTCTCTGAAGCCTCTTCCAGATTGTATGGAGGCCCTTCTCTTTGCACAGGCTCACCCCAGAATGCATCATAGTAGAGAAGCTAGTTGTTTTGTTTACTTTCTACATGTTATTAAAGTGGTTCCATCCATGGTATCTTTCGATTTGCTGTATCTGAGAGGGGGGTCTGTACTAGATCCCTTGTGGATAGGGGTGTACCTATGCTACTACTTTTAGATCTTATTCACAGCCAAGGTGGTAAACAACATGAAGTTTACTTTCCTATTTTGTCACCTTTCATTCCTGTGCCCTTGTGCAGTTCACTTTGTGGTGGACCAAAATGTATTAAATACATCACACCCTTGACAAAAGCTTTTAAAGGAGGCTTTGTCATGCTGTACACTGAAACATCATGTATCTTCTGGTGGTGGTGGTATGCTATACATTGATGGAAACTTCAGAGATGCTTAGTCAATTAAAAATATTAAACAGCAACATTGTGTTAGAAAGCTTATCAAATATGGTTTTTGAGCAACAAAAAAATAGTAACCTTTATTTTCATTCTTCAGAGGAATCGGATATGCTTAGTGAAATAGAAATTGTAAGCTACTGTAGAACAGTCATCAAAAACTCCTGTGAGACACCATAGTAGTGCCTTCAAGTTGAAGTTATTACTTGTGACATTCCTGGTATCTGCCAACCTTGACTGTAACTCAGTGAAGCAGGAGAATTGAGGAAAAATCCAAACTGTCTAAACAAGTGCCAAGAGTTGGCACACTGTTGCTGTGTGTGTGCGCGCACACTGTCATCAGGCCCGGGGGCATTCCATTCAATCCTGACTATAGAAAAGGTTACAGAATTGGGATAGGATAAATAACTGGATTTATACTGAACAGGCAGGGGGAGTAAGCAATAGGAAGCAAGAAATAATAATCTTGGCTATGAAAGAGAAGCAGAGTTCGTGATTCAGGATTGTGTAATGAAAAACAATGTCAGCCTGAAACGCACTTTCTGTGGGGGAAAAAGGTAGCATACTTGTCATATAAGCGATAGGTAGCGGTGTTTGAAAATGGTGTTATTTTTTCACAGATTTTGTTATTTGAAAAGCAGAAAATTCATTCCAAGTTCTCATTTTTATTAATTTTAAATGCTTTAAAAAAGCACTAGGTAGGTGATATTGTGTCAGCAGATGCAACCCCAGTATTTCTAATTGGAAAAGTAATCTATTTTAATTTCTGATAAATACCTTAAACACCAAAATGGTGTGGTGTGTTCAGATAATTTAGTGTTTTATTTTAGATAAAATTCAGGTATTTTAACACCCAGAAGACAGTATTTTGTGGTGTTTATGTGTTTTTAACCACTCCCACCCCTAGCTGTTCTGTTTCTAAAGTTCAACATCCAAATTGTATAAAGCAGTGGCTTTCAACCATTTCTGGTGCCACAATCGAGAGCGAGAGAGAGAGAGAGAGAGAGACTGGGGACCCACCACTGATTCCTTGCCCCCTCCTGGAATCTAAACCACCTGCCCCGACCATTCTGCTCTGTTTTCCCCTACTCCTTTACAGCAACCCCAAGAGGAGTTGCAATCCTGCCTGATCAGGGACGGCCTTGGGATAATAATAATAATAATAATAATAATAATAATTGGTATTTATATACCACCTTTTTTTGGTCATCAGATTGCTCCTTTGACTTTAATTCAAGGTGGTTTACATAGGCAGGCATTTTCTAAACCGCAAGGGTTTCTACAAATCACAAAGTTATAATCTTTCAAGAACAACAATGATCCAGTCAATTTAGTGGAAAAAAAAAAACCATAACCCTTGAAAAATTCCTCCAAAAGGTCTGTCAACTGTTCTTGTCAGTACTAGGTGTACTGATTGACAGAAAAAGAACTTACTAAAACTGACAACCGGAAGTGGGTTATTTTCAAGATGGCAGCCGCAAACCATGAAAATCGCCCAAAATCATGTAATTGTGTTATTTTTAAGCTTAGAATCCTTTTTTTTCAAACTCAAGTGTGTTTTTTTTTGTGGTCAAGTGATTCATTTTAACCAAGAAAATGATGATATTTGTAGCAATGAATCATCAGACACGAGGCGTGTGCAGTTTGTTGGAGCATCAGACATAGGAGCATCAACATAGGAGGCTTAGGCAAACATTTTAATACAGTTTAATTTTATCAGGTTCAGCACCTCTGCACTCCTCCAAGCTTTTTTCATCACACAGTCACTAATTTCAATTGGCCTTGTGAACAATACAAGTAATACCTCTGGATTTCATGCTCAGCAGCTGCCTGTAACGTCCACGTGCGATGTCGGGACCGTTATATAAATAAAAAAGATATTCAGTCGAAAAAACGTGTTCCTAGTACAGTGGAAAGGAGAAGTCAACATATGTCTGCCGGGCCTATCCTGTGGACTGGGGTTGGAAACTCGATGGTGATGAACTTGTACCAGTATTGTGTGATATTAATGCGGCACCAGACACTCTACTGAAAATTATACACTGCAGTTGTAAAACTGGTTGCAGTGGTAACCGCTGCAGTTGCAGAACATACGGACTTCCATACAATTCTGTATGTGGATCGTGTCAAGTTACGTATTGTGACAACCAGGTATTAGATGACTTAGAGGGCAGTGATGAGGATTAATAGAAAAGTAAGGAGTTACTTCCCCCCCCCACAAAATACTGCACTTTTCTTAACCTAGTTTAAAGGGTACTTTGTTGAATATGTAGTTTAAAACAAATGTATACAGTTTAGTTCAAATGTATTATGATAATAAAAACATACAACTTAATATTTGTTATAACTGGTGTTGTACTTACAATGCTCATTACATTTGAATCCAATCTTCAACCCATGGACCAATTTTTTGGTTCAAATGAATCACTTGACCACAAAAAAACACTTGAGTTTGAAAAAAAAGGGTTCTATGCTTAAAAATAACACAGTTACATGATTTTGGCCGATTTTCATTGTTTGCGGCTGCCATCTTGAAAATAACCCACTTCCGGTTGTCAAGTTTTGGTAAGTTTTTTTTCTGTCAATCAGTACAGCTAGTACTGACAAGAACAGTTGACAGACTTTTTGGAGGAATTTTTCAAGGGTCTGATGACATATTGACTGGACTACTACATGCAGATGGCACTTTCATTGTCCAGTCCTTCTTTCTCACCGCATGATTGCCTTTCACCGGCTGATAATCTGCTTCTTTGCTCTCACCAAAGAACAGCTGGCCATCCGGTACAACTCCCCCTCTCACAGGCCAGGCCGTAGGAGCTGTGGGACAAGATGGCAAAATGAGGCATAGAGTTCAATCCTGAGAAGGCAGTCCCATTAATGGAGTGGATCCAAAAGGTTTGAAAGATTAAGCAACCCCCCATGAGGCTTTGTTATCCCATTGTAGTCACAAAAGGCGCCTGAGTGGGGACATGATTGAGACATACAAAATAATGCACGAAAGGGATAGTCAATAGATGGATGTTCTTTTCCCTCTCTCAAAACACCAGAACCAGGGGGCATCCGCTAAAACTGAGGGTTGGGAGAGTTAAAACAAATAAAAGGAAGTACTTTTTTACCCAGCGGTTGGTTAATCTGTGTAACTCTTTGCCACAGGAGGTGGTGATGGCATCTGGTCTAGATGACATTAAGAGGGGATTGGATGGATTTCTGGAAGAAAAGGCCATCGTGGGCTATAGGCAATGATGGATTGTGCAGCCTCCTTACATTAGTAGTAGGCTACTTCAGAATACCGGGTGCAAGGGAGTGGCAACAAGATCCAAGCATCTTGTTGTCTCATGCCTCCCTGAGGCACCTGGTGGGGTCACTGTGAGATACAGGAAGCTGGACTAGATGGGCCTTTGGCCTGACCCAGCAGGGCTCTTCTTATGTTCTTATGACCCACAGATTAAAGAACACTGGTGTGTATAGATTTTCTTTCATTTACATCAGTTTTGTGACATGGAAGGCTTTGTCCATTCCTTCATTTTCATATCTGAAAACATAGAATGCTTCCAATGCATCTTATACATGATTTAAATGCATCACACGCACATTCTACCATATACTGGTCAGGTTCTGAAATCTAAATAAAATTAGTTTAGATGAATTTATATTGCAATATTAAATTCAGATTATGAGTTACTCTTCAAATTAGCGCAAGACTTCTTGAAGATTGTTATTGGTCATTATCTGCAGAAGTTTGACCCGGCATGTAGTGTATCTACAATAGGTAGTGGAAGCACATTATTCCATACTGCTCTGTAAGCTGAATTTTGTAACAGTAATATTGTGATATTGTGACACATTGTGATATTGAGTAATATTGTGACAGGTATATTGTGATATAACAGGTACGGAAGTATTGAATTTGAAGAAAACATTGATATGCATGAATGTGATACTAATGGGGCTGGCCAGGAGATTATCCATCTGTTATGCATATAACATGGTGATGTAGGGAAAAAGTACCTGTGGCACAAAATGGGTGCCAATTTGTCTCACCAATGCAGTTCAGACAAAGGTTCAGAAATCTGATTATTCTGATGAATTGATGTGCTATATTCACCATTCCTGAAATCAAGATGTCCTGGAAAATAATTTGCATTGCCCTCCGAGTCTGGAACTTCTGGATAACTGCAGACATGCAAAGCTATGTCATGGCATATGGGTACATTATTCATGCTTCAGAGTATGCCTGAATTTCTATGTTTGCTAATTGACAGGTATCAGACAGGATCAAATGCCTAAAAAACGTGGAAAGAAGAATCATGTTTATGATCCAAAGATATGTACCATTATTTGCGACATTATATATGTGATGTGTGTTCTACAGCAGACAACAGGATCTGAGGCGCTTGTAGTTTTTCAGTGCAACTCCATTGCTGTTGACACCACCACAGCCAACAATAACTGTGGATAAATTTGGGGAAAAATGTATTCCGTATAGTATTGTAGGAAACGGAGTGATTCACTGCTCTTGTAGTAACACGGATAGAAATAATTCATTCCACTGCAGCCAGATGATAGTTTGGCAGAGTGGCCTTCCTACTCTGAAATCATGCAGTGAACTTCAAGAATAAGGCAATTGGCAGATGTTAAAACCAAAGGCTGCCAAGTATGATTCTCTACAGGCATTTAAAGCAATTAACCCAGCCTGCTTAAAATCTGGTAAGAAACCACTACCACATACCAGCAGTGGTACAGATGTGGAAGGACAGTTGAGCAGCAGTGCTGAAATGAAACATACATGGTTAACTGACATGGCTTGTCATAATCTTATGAAGGAACTCGATCAATTCAATCTTGGCAAACATTTATTGAAGTGCCCTGTGCCAGGGCTCAGCCTGTTAAGTACATCAGGCATGTTATCCATTCTTCACATGTCAGCTGATGATTGATACAATAACTACAGTTATCCATCACTTTATGAACATCTCATAATGTCTGTAACAAAATGCACCGTCATTACAGCCTATTTCCTTCCGGACATCAAGAGCAAAGAGCTAGTGTGGGCAAATACAGGGTTTAAGAATGTTGTCTTCGAAGTTGGAGGACTGTGTATATGTGTTTCAGTTACTGAAATACACCAGTGTTTCAACAGTATATGGAAAATGCTGGCTTGGATGTCTTGTGGGCAGAATTGAACGTGTATGCATCGATGCATGATCAGATGATTCAAAATGGGGCAGCCAGAATCCTTTCAGGAACCTGTTGGTCTGGCAGCATTACTCTTGTGCTATTCCATCTGCACTAGTTCCCAGTGTGTTTCTACCCCATTAAAGGTGCTGGTTATTACCATTAAATCCCTGAAGTTCAGAATCTGGACACTTGAAGGACTGTTGGACGTTGGACTGAGACGTATCTGCCCATGTACTCTGCTCATTGTATGTCATATGTGTACTCTGCTCAGTTTCTGAGACCTTGCAATCATGTATTGCCTCTCAGAGAGTATTGCTCTTGGCGGGGATGAAGAGCACTCCCATTTGAGTTGCTACCTTAAGGAGGGTAGTGACCCAACCAGGGACCCATAGATGCTGCCAGCGCAGCATTTTGAGGTCTTGCTGTTGCCACAGCTGAAACCCTGTTTTTTACTTACCAGTGTTTGGTGGCAGTGGCAAAACCTGGACATGCCATGCTAACTACAGGTCAGTAGTTGGCATCTACGTGTATAGCCATCTACAGGTCCCCCGATCAGGTCAGTGCCCTCCTTAGGTAGTGTCTCAACCAAAAATGCATATACCTGGCCTGGGGGGAGTCACAAACAAGTTCTGATGACCCGTTGTTGTGTCTGTGGCTTCCAGACAAGGGGAAGGACTCTGATTCAACAAATGCACATGACTGGTTCATAATGGCATTTCCAACTAAGGATTAAGATTGTTGTAAGAGAATGTAGGGATGTGGTGGCGCAGCGGGTTAATTCGCTGTTGCTGGGCTTTCCAACGGCAAGGTTGGGAGTTCAAGACTGCGTGACTGAGTGAGCTCCCGTTGCTTGTCCCAGCTCCTGCCAACCTAGCAGTTCGAAAACACCTAAATGCAAGTAGATCAATAGGGACCACTTCGGTGGGAAGGTAACGGTGTTCTGTGCGCTACAGCGTAGAGTCATGCCAGCCATATGACCATGGAAGCTTGTCCTCCGACAAAACACCGGCTCTGCAGGCTTTGAAACGGAGATGAGCACTGCCCCCTACAGTCGGTCACAGCTAGACCATTTGGTCGTGGGGAAACCTTTACCTTTAAGAGAATGTCACAGCTGCTTTTTAGACTGCTGAAACTTGCACAAGAGCTTCTGAGAAGTTACAAGTGTCTAACAAAAAGAAAATAGGGGTGGAAAAAATAGGGTACTACTCACAGGTGTATTTAGTGCTTTCCCTCTGTCATGATCCCAATGCAGATTACCCATCCGCCCACGCAAGCAGTGTACCCATTTTCCCTTTAAACCGCCTGAAGCCCTTAGAAGCTGAGCTCCATGCACCTTGAGGCTGTGGAAGTCTGGTGATGACATATGATGTCGTCATCATGTGTCTGGAAATGCCACTATTCAGCAACTGAAGGGGTCTGCACAGTGGTATGGACCCCTTTGCAGGAATATTGAGTGTTTCCCCAGGTAAAAGCTCCCATTATCTGTCAGGAAATAGGAAAAGTGAGGGTCCATGTTTGAGACCACAGTGGCAGGAAAGCATGACATTCCTACCTCCCTTTTGTTGTGTTCTCAATTAACTTCCAGCCCCCACGTGTGCTATTTTTATTTATTTTTTAACACAGGCTTCTATCTATCTGTCTGTCTGTCTATCTGTCTATCTATCTGTCTATCAAGAAGAATGTGTGTGTGTGTGTGTGTATTATTATTATTATTATTATTATTTATTGAATTTGTACCCCGCCTTTTTGCCCGAAGGCACTCAAGGCGGCATTACAACAATACAGTAAAATATAAAAACTTAACATAAAAACAATTTAAAAACATTTTAAAATAATCCAATAAAACAAAAATTAAAACAAAACAACAAAATTTAAAAACAAGCCCTGTGGATCATAAAATATAAAATATAACCAGCCAGCCAGCCAGCATGTCACCAGTTAAAAGCTTTTTGAAATAAAAAGGTCTTCAGCCCCCGCCGAAATGTTAACAAAGAGGGGGCAGTTCTCAATTCGAAGGGGAGGGTATTCCAAAGTTGGGGGGCCACCACCGAAAAGGCCCTCTTCCTGGCCGCCGCCCCTCTCACTTCTCCTGGTGGCGGCACAGTCAAAAGGGGCCCCCCAGATGATCTAAGAGTACGGGTAGGATTATATGGAAGATGGCTGTCCCTCAAATACCCCGGACCTGAGCTGTAAAGGGCTTTAAAAGTCAAAACTAGCACCTTGAATTGGGCCCGGAACAGAATCGGCAGCCAGTGTAGTCGCCGGAGCAACGGCTCGACAGAGTCAAACTGACTCTATACATGGTGTATGCATGTATGATCCGCATAGGCTCCGCAACGCCTGGAGCGATCAACATGAAATTTGGCATGCATACACCATGCGGCCTGGTGACAAACACTGCGGGGGTCAGACCCCCCCCAGCACTCCCAGGGGTGGGGTACGCATGGTCCCGCGTTAAAATGGTTGAAAATGGCCAAAATTGGCGTCGAATCCATAGTTTCCAGGGTCGCCGAGATAAGCGGCGACGCTCCCGATGCTGTTGGAGTCCGGGTTCAGCCCCCCCTCGACGTGGGTGGCAAGAAGGGGTGCGAAACAACACGTCCGCCATGCCCTGCTGGAACGCCTGGACCAATTGGCACCAGACTCGGCACACATATGCCTTGCGGCCTGGCGACAAACACTGTGGGGGTCAGGCCCCCCTAGTGCTCCCGGGGATGGGGGTGCGCAGGGGGCCCCATGTGAAAATGGTCGAAAACGGCCGACATTGGCATCAAATCCATAGTTTCTGGTGTCGCTGAGACAAGTGGCGACACTCCCGACGCCGTTGCAGTCCAGGTTTGGCCGCTGTCGGCGTGGGGGGCGAGAAGGAGTGCAAAACAAAACTTCCACCATGACCTGCTGGAACGCCTGGAGCGACGTGAACCAAACTCAGTATGCATAAGCCTTACAGCCTCGCGACAAATACTGTGGGGGCACAACCCCCTAGCACCCCCAGGGGTGGGGGTGCAACGGGGGTGCCATGCAAAAATGATGGAAAATGGCCGATATAGGTGTCAAATCCGTAGTTTCCAGGGTCGCCGAGACGAGCGGCGATGCTCCTGATGCCGTTTTAGTCCCCATTCGGCCCCCTTCGGCATATATATAAACTAGCTTTTTGTTACCCGGCATTGCCCAGGTAACAAATGTCATTGGGACTGTCATTGGGACTGAGTGAATGTATGTGTGTGTTTGTACAGCATGTGTGTGTGTATGTATGGTCCAGCATAACTCCGGAATGCCTGGAGCGATTTACACCAAACTTGGTACACATATGCCTTGCAATCTGGAAAGAAATACTGCAGGGGTAAGACATCCCTAGCACCCCTAGGGGTGGGGGTGCAAAGGGGGTGCCATGTAAAAATAATTGAAAACAGCAGACATTAGTGTCGAATCTATAGTTTTTGACACTAAATCTATAGTTTTCGGGGTCACTGAGATGAATGGCGACACTCCTGATGCCGTTTAAGTCCAAGTTCAGCCCCCCTCAGTGTGGGGGGTGAGAAGGGGTGCAAAAGACAGTACTTGGACATAGAATGTCCGCAGCACGGTGATGGTGGCGTAGAGGACCCCATTTGATTTTAGATTTCACAACTCATCCCACTTCTAGAAATACTGTGGGGGTAAGACACCCCTAGCACCCCTAGGGGTGGGGGTGGGAAGGAGGTGATATGCGAAAATAATGGAAGACGGCCAATATTAGTATCCACTCCATAGTTTTTTGGTCGCTGAGATGAACGGTGACGCTCCCGATGCCATTTAAGTCCATGTTCAGCCCCCATCAGCATGGGGGGTAAGAAGGGGTGAACGATAAAATGTCTGAAATGACCGACATTCGTGTCGAATCCATAGTTTTCGGGGTCACTAAGCTGATTGGTGACCGTTCCAATGATATTTAAGGCCAAGTGTAGTCGAATAGAACAAATAGAACTCTGTAAAACCTTCTGGAAATTTTTAGAAATCATTATGCCCTGGTCTTGGACTCCACTCAGATACTTGCCATGTTACCAGGTGTAGTTGCTGAATACAAGTCTATTGATACCGTAGTAGATGCCTATGTGGTCGTCAATTTTCCATCAGGCTTCTTAAACTCACTTGATCCGGCTGGATTGCCACCACATCGTCTTTTATGTACAGTGGGATCTCCAATTATTTTGCTACAGAACCTTGACCCACCAAAACTTTGCAACAGCACAAGGCTGTGTGTCAAGAAGATGCTGGGTACTGTAATGGAAGCGACTATCTTAACAAGAAAGGGAGAGGGCGGAACAGTTTTTATCCCATGCATACCACTCATTCCGACGGATCTCCCTTTTAACTTTAAGAGATTGCAATTTCCAGTGAGACTTGCATTCTCGATCAAACATTTTTAGATTCACCTCCAGCAGCAAGAATAAATAAACCATAGGGGCAAGTCATAGGGGCAGTCTATTAAGTACTGCGGACTGGATTTGCGATTGCCATGTTTCTCCCACGGACAACTTTATGTTGCTTGTTCAAGGGTGGGTTCACCCAAGAATTTATTTATTCTTGCTCCTGGAGGTGAATCTAAAAATGTTGTTTATACTCAAGTTTTGAGTTAAATTAATATTATAGTGAATTTGTAAAATATTTTACTTTATAATTTTATGCTGTACTTATACTTTTAATTTCCTGTACATAAAATTACTTCGATTTTATACTATAGATAGAATTCATTCCTTTTCCTGTCTAATAGAAGCTTAGGATAAATAAATACCCGGGCAACGCCGGGTAAGGACCAGCTAGTGCCTATTATAAAATAATGTGTACCCAATTAATGATTTGTTTACAGTAATCAACATTCTGCAGTGTAGCATTTGGATTTCTTTTTTAATAGTCTATTTATAGCAGCCTGTTTATCAACCAGTCTAGAATATGCCTAATTTTTGTAATAGAATGAATGTAAGAACAGTGGCTTGCCACAGAATAGTGGACTTAGATGTTTTAGAAATGTTGACTTCGGAATGAAGAAACCTGTTGAGAGTTATTGGTGGGAATATCTCTAATTAGATGCTTTCTGAACAGCTTTTGGTACCCTCTTTTCCAGACATTGCTGCTAAAATATTGCTAAATCAGTCAAATAGCTTTTAAATAATTCAGTTAATTGATTACACTAAAATATATCCAAATGCTTCAATATATCCAAATACTTCAATGTTTTTGAGCATTGCAACTGAAGGATACATTTTACCCCTTGTGATAACATTTAATCATTATGAAAAGTATCATAAACACTTTCAGCATATGTGATAAGTCAAAATATGTTTTACTATGCTAGGGAAGGAGAACAAAAAAAAAACGTTCAAGGCCTATCAGTATTTTGAGTGATTCAGGTTTAATAGATGTACTGATGTTGATTTCAACTGAAAACTGTCCACTTCAGTTGCCTGCAGTTCTTATTGTTGAAAAGAAAAGCATAGTACAGTAGTTTCACCCTGAAGGCAAAACAATTTCTAGCTTTGGATACAAAATGGAAATAAGACCCATATCTTTAAGATTCTTTCTCATCAGACTTGAAGCAGGAAGGAAGAACTGATACGGTGGTCTATGCTTCTCATCTCCAGCATTTAACCAGCAGAGGAAGGAAAGGGGGTTATTTTATAATTGAGTTTTAGTTGATGGGTTCTAACATTGATAATTCAAGTTTGTGTGTGTGAGAGTGCGTGTGTGCGTGCACATGCCTGTGTGTGCGTTGATGTGTGTTTCATACATGTTTCATAGAAATGGGTCTCCTGCTGTAGAAGAGTGACTTGACTCCAGCAATATTTATGTAATTTGTTGTGGGGCAGTTGCTCTAGGCTGAAATGTGACTGATTTAGCTTGTATTCCTCATTTTACTAATTGAAAACAGAAGCTGTTTTGTGGCCAACATTTCCTTCCATCTTCTTTTTTTGCCAAATGAATATGGTAGCTAAAATTCCTTTTCCTGAAATGGATTTGGTTATTTGATAAAACATGTGATAGAAGTTTTGTATAATTAAATCAGAAAACTTAGACCTGCAATTTACGCATTGAAGCAGTATTCCTTCCATCTGTATATGTCTGCCTTTCTACCTAGTCCATAAGAAGTTTTATTTCAGATATCATGGCAGTTTATCTCTTGGTGCATTTGAAGGGGGAAAGACAATGACAGTCAGGAAGGAGATACTTTATGTCAGGAATAGAGGGAAATATAGTGATAGAAAGCATTACTGCTGATATTGTTGGATTAATCAAGATGGCAAAACCAAGAGAAGGAAAATAGTGAACCAGAAATTGAAAAAAATATATATATAAAGTGGGACGTGAAGGCAACATTCTAGATTCTTCAAATACTTCTGGCAGCTCTATTGGTTTTGCAACAAACAGCTTACGAATTGTCTCAGGATATAAATTTTTTTCTGTCTTCCTCTCTCTATATGCATTTTTGAGAAGTGCTTTTGGCTCCAATTACACAATATGAGCAAAATTTGTGCTCACTGCTTTCCAAGGACATGCTGTAGCGTGTTGTAGTGAGACACATAACATCACGTCGTGTGACCCAGAAGTGAATAACACTCCCAAATAATGTAGAGCCTTTGTATTGTATTGAATGTGGCTGAAAACTCTATCTCAGGGGTCAGGGAACTTTTTTACCTTTTACCCCAAAATATATTTAGATACGCCGACGTTACCCACTTGACGTTACACCCCCCCCCCCCGCCAGAACAAAAGAAAAAAAATTACATATTGGAACCCATTGCTTTTTATTTGATTAATTAATGAGCTTAATTAATGCTGTGTAAATATGAAGTTGTAAAGAGTTTGGGTACACCTGCAGACCTTGAGAGAATAGAATTCAACCCTTCTGGGTTACAACTAGCTTACCTTTTTGACAACAGGTTTAGGTGCTTGGACTTAAGATTTCTCTCTATAATTAATTCAGATTGGGGCTGGCTGGCTGGCTGGCTCTCTCTCTCTCTCTCT
>JAJKFI010000029.1:11789844-11814749 GCA_029204185.1 Lerista edwardsae
ACACACACACACACACACACACACACCAGCAACAGCAGTTCTGATTTCATTTTTGTGTTCTGCTGTTCGCCTTGCCTCATTGCCTCCCGCCTCTCTTTGGGTCCCTGACTCCCTGCGCAGGCACCCCAGCCCTCCCCCCGCTCGCTCGCCCGCCCGCCCGCCCGCCCCACTCCTTGGGACGACAAAACAAGACAAGGCAAACCCAGGCAAACCTAGCTGCTCACAAGCAAAGAGGCACATCCACAGAAGTCCTCTCAACACACACACATGCGCGCCTGCGGGCACATGCACACACACACCTCAGCCGCTCACCAGAGCCTCCCCCACGCCTTTGCATCTCGCGTCCCTGCCGGGCTCCTGGGTGGCGGTGACGGCGGCAGCTCCTCGGCCTCCCCACCCAGAGCTGGTTCGGGCTCTTCCCTGGCGTCGAGCACCGCTGACTCCACGGTTGCCTGAGTGCCAGCCGGGAGCAGGTCTGTGCCGGCCTCGCTGCCTGGAATAGGCTTGGCCTCGCCAACTCCCCCATCACCCGGCACCGCCGCAGTTGCAGCCATGGCCGCCATTTTCTCTGCTGTTGCTTCCTTCTCCCTCTACCAGCAACGGGATCGATAACCACGGCCTTCTTCGCCGCCTGGGAAGGGAGGGGAACACTGCCTATTGGGGGCCAAGTACCTTGCTGCTTCTAATCTCCTATTGGAAGCAAGGGAAATCCATCAAGCGTGAGAGGAACTTCCCATTGGTCAGAAGAGAGAACGTTGGTCATGAAGGAAGGATGAGGGAAAAGGGGGCAGGGCATACTCCTATCTGTCCATTACCCCCAGGAATTTCATTTTTACCCCATTTGGGGTAATTTACCCCTGTTCCCTGACCACTGCTCTATCTGTAGCCTTTCTGAAGCCCTCCCCCCACAGAGGTGGAGCTGGGGCTTCACTCTCCCAGCCTCTTTGAAGGCTCCTGCCTAACAGAGGTCAGGAGTACCCTACCCTAGAAGAAAATGTCACAAAGTTCGCCGGGGGCACGGTGCTCTCTCCCTTTCCATATGCCTTCCCATAGGGCAGGAGGCATATTCCCCTTCCCTTTGGGGAATATGTCAGGATACATGTACAGTATTTTGTAGCTGGGTATGCTTGGCAGAGTATAAGTTTAAATCACATACTCCCCAAGGGCAGGGCTTTGCCAAGGGGACTTCATAAAGCCAGGAGCGAGCGTCTCGCCTTCGAGGGAGTCTGAGGAGTTATTTAAATTTATACTTTGATTATACCATACCACAAAATATATGCATCTAGTCTCAAAATACATGCACATGTGTTTAAACCACTGCTTTTCTTCACAAAGTACATTGAAGTGGGATGTGGTGCCCCTCTTGTTCCTAATTAGCAATGTTGGAAACACACTTTCATGAAATTGCTGATGATCTCACAAGAGGGCCTGCATTGCTGTAGTAAATAGTTATGGATATGCACTCCAGATGGGAAGGAGCCTTGCCAAATTTGCCTTATGTGAAGGAACAACAGGCTTATTACTTTTGACTCTTTAAGAAGGGTGAAGTACATTATTTTAATACTCTACTTTCCCAATTCTTGTAAACTGTTGGGAGGTAATCGTTTGGTAATCATTGTTTATATGACTCTACATTCATAGGAACATTTAAATCCATGTTACTAGGTGCTACATAGCGTATACATAATAAATGAGTTCGAAATATTGGAGCAAAAATTGATTGAAGAAATTGCATGTGATAGCATAAGCAAAGTACATTGTCTAAGTAAATTTATTTTTTGTTTTTAACACATACCTATTGTTGAACTAATTAGCCATTTTTACCTAGTGACGGGTATGCTCTTTTTGGCTCATTTCTCAGTTGAACTTCATCCCTCCTTCCCTTACACCAAGAGAAGCTGGGATCAAGGAGTGTACTGTACAGACAAGAGATGCTGCGTTGGCTTCAGTCTAGACGATCCTTGTCATGCTGAAGAACACTATTTCTTGCAGCAGTCATAGGAGTTGTAGGTTATTATGCCTCTTAGCTTAATTGAGTTGGAAAACATGGACAACTACACTCCATGCACCCTAACAAGAAATATATTTCTGTCTCAAGAGAGGTTTTGTTGTCAGAGACTTTAAAGGGAAGCATAATCGGGAAAAGAGGAAAGGAGGACTAACTGATAACAGTGAACTACTACAAAGTGGATCCAAATTCAGACAAATCTAGCCTATTATGGGTGGAATCCTAAACCCAAGCTGGGGTAGGCAGGCTGACTGACCTGGCCCATATGCAGCCTGGGGTTGGGCTGGCTTCAGTGCAATCCAGGGCATGGGGAATCAATTCCCCTTTCCATGGGTAACGTGGGAGAGGCCCAAATGGGGCTTCTTCGATCTGCACTGCTGAAATCAGTGGCACAAATCCAAGTAGGCTGGGGCATGAGATCCAGCCCAAGTGCCAGATCCGGGCTCCACTTCCTTCCAGGGCTGGGCTGCCCATCACCTGCCTTTCCCCGCCCCATTCTGCATGGCTACTGACATAGTTAATCAAATTTTGCAGTACAAGAAAAAAATGGAATTGATCCAATAAAAAAAAACTAAATTAGTACAATACAAATGGTGTTTGTTTGAAGAATCTCATTTAAGGTTTCCATAAGCAAATCTGTTGCTTAGAAGATTACAAAAGTCTAATTTCACATATTTTCCTAACTAAGTTAGGGCAGTAAAAGAATGAGATACCAAGAATTAGATACTGTAAATTATTGCTCAAATTGTCAATGTTTTCCACTAAGACATCTTAAACCTCCCGCGTGTGATTAGCTGACCTGATACTTTTTTCCCAGTTTCACATATAGTTTTTGCCAATTCAAACAATGATTGTCTTCAAGATTACAACTGTGAAAAGGCAATTTCAAGATTATTTGTACTTCATGCGAACACAACGATTTTTAATAGAATGGCTGCTCTCTGAGAAATAATTCCCATATAGCATAATCCTGTTTTCATCACAATTCCTACGTAGCCATACTGTCATCAAGTACTATATATGTTAGCATTGTTAGCCTTTAGTCCATATGAATATATACTGGTTAAATATATACATGTCCAGATAGTTTATCAGTGGATTTGTAACTGCGGGTTCTGAACCCATGGAGGAGGCTGGGTCTGTACCCTCTAAATGCACAATTCTGCTTCTTTTCAGAGCGATAGGTTACAGAGCCCCTGCAGATGCCGAGACACCACCTGTGTACTGAAAATATTAAGGGAATGTTAATAATGAAATGAGGCGCTGTATCCAGATAAATACTATTTACAGAATCATTGCTTATATTAACACTGTGGCATTGATTTAATTGTCTAAACCAGTGATATTCAAACTTTTTAGACCAGGGCCCACCTTTTAGAATGATACTCATATCGGGACCCACTGGAAGTGATGTCATTAACCTGGAAGTGATGTTGTGGCAGGAAGTGACATCATCAAGCAGGGAATGCAGTCATTGTAACATAATAAAATGACACTCCTAGAAGGTAAATTGGCATTCTTGGACTGCAGCAATTGTACAATCAAGAAAAATCCCTGATAAGGCAAGAAAGCAAGATAAGGACAAAATATGCTGTAAAAGCACTGAACTAAAAACAATTTAAAAAAAACAAAACACCCTCACTTGAAAATTCAATTCGTTAAAACTCAGAAAAGGATTATCACAAGATTAAGGTCTACAGTTTGCAAGATGGGTGCTCCCAGCTTTCCATGACCCACCTGACATCCGGTCACAACCCACCAAGTGGGCCCCAACCCACAGTTTGAATACCACTGGTCTAAACCTTAAACATCTTTAGGGGTGTGGTATATCCAACCTGAACTCACTTTTGTTGCACTATAGGTCCTGCACTATAGGTTTGTTGCACTATATAGAAGTTCATATAAAAGTCAACTGATATCTGCTTGATTGTGGAATGTTATAATGCAAAAGGACATGGCATCCTTGGGCAGTGCAATCCTAAATTGCGCTGGATTGGTGAGACCAGCAGGCCTGCCTCCCTGGGACAAGGGCATGTTCGTTCCCTTGCCCCTGAGGAGGCTCTGGCTGCCTCAAGGGGTTCCTCGGATCTGCACCTGTTATTTAGCAGGCGCAGAACCGAGGAAGCCATGCAGCCTTAATGGGGGCTGCACGGCTTCCCGATGCGGCCTTGGCTGCAATCTAACTTCCCTTTACTGTAAAGGCCCTGAGCTTTTGAGGTTGAGTAAACAATTAAAAATATACATTTTTTTACTCTGATGTTTCCCCCTTTTTATTACTCATGAAAGCTAAAAGAGGTAAATTTAAGATTTAAAGGGGAAACATTTATCACTGACAGTGCAAAATGTTTCAAAGGTGGACATTTTATTTCAAATGTGTACTAGTTGTATGCTTAGAGAGATAAAAAAAATATAAGGTGGCAGTGCTACACAATGCTTATCTGGGAATAAGTTCCGTTCACCTCACTGTGACTTACGTCTGAGTAGACATGCATAAATTGTGCTGTAATCAGTACAATTAAACTGGTGCACCCATTAAAAAAATAATTTAAGCTATTTTTCATTAGTAAAAGCTAACTTGTATAGCATAGTATAGATCCTTTATTGGCATAAGACAGGCATAAAATAGACAAAAAGATAAAAGAACAAAAGCAAACACACACATTAAATACTAAATTGTAGTTAAGGCAGATTTATGACAGTCCTGTTAGGAGGGAATTGGCTAAAATAGATCATTGTAATCCTTTCCTTGACTTAGACAGAAGTGTTAAACTTCTGTTGGAATCAAAATTAGAGCCTTTTCTTAAAAGTACAGTTTTAAGAAAATTTGGTACACTGAGAACACAATACTAACCTGGAATTAGACTGGCACAGTTAGGCCAGCAAAGTTTGGCTGGCACAAGGGCTGCCATAAAGCTCTCTTGGACCATTCTTGGACTTAAGGAAGATGGTGCACGTCTGTGTACAGGCCTCTCTGACTCAGAGAGTGGTCCAAACTACAGTGTCTGTTTTGCTGGCCTAACTCCAGGCTAGGCTTGCACTTTGAAGTGGGTTCCAAGTAGACTTCAGATGTTTGCTAATTGTGTTAATTGTACCAACACTGAAAACTAATTCTAAATTAGACAGTTCCATGTCTAATTTGTATTGTTGATGAATGGTTAAGAGATGGGAGATGACTTGCCTTACAGGAAAGGAAGAGACCAAGAAGATTATTGTTAGCAAGTATGGGAAAATGGTTCTCTGCTATGTATAATCAACAGTCAGAACCGCCATTTGTATTTTAGGTTTTTATGTACAGTACCTATTATGCACTGTGCTATGTCTCAGACTAACTTTGTCTGTCCCAGTCTGTTACGTCTATGTGAACTTTTCAGTATGTATAGATTTAGAGTGGATTTTTGGATGAGGACACTAAAATATCCCTTGAAGCAGCTGTTAATTTCTGAGTTGTAGAGACATATTTTAGACATGAGAACTAATGATAAACTTGCTGATAACTTTGTTCCTTCCTGGTTGTCATTAGGATCTCGTCTTCGCCAGGAAGACTTCCCACCTCGAATCGTAGAACATCCATCAGATGTTATTGTTTCTAAAGGAGAGCCAACAACTTTGAACTGTAAGGCTGAAGGACGACCAACTCCGACTATTGAATGGTACAAAGATGGAGAGCGTGTGGAAACGGACAAAGATGATCCTCGTTCGCACCGCATGCTACTTCCTAGCGGATCTTTATTTTTTTTACGCATTGTACATGGACGCAGGAGTAAACCGGATGAAGGAAGTTATGTGTGTGTTGCAAGGAACTATCTGGGGGAAGCCGTGAGTCGTAATGCTTCTCTGGAAGTGGCACGTAAGTTAGCTCTATCCAACCTATATGTAAAAAACAAAACAACTTGTAGCTACTTAGATCTACATATCCAGATATATACTAGACACTTTATATAGCTTTGGAAATGCTTAAGAGAAAGTGTGCTTATCATTCTGTTTTCTAATGCACATCTGTTCAGTGAAATCACAGTATATAATGCTTTATTTGTAGTAAGATACTCATTCTGAGCTGTATGTGATGGACACTAGCATGGGAGAAGCCTAACCTTTCCTTCAAGTATAATTTCCTTTTGAAATTGCAGCTAAAGTTGGTGTTGCTGTAGCTAATGTTAAAAAAAGGCCCTGCCTATCTCTCTTCATGGAGACATGTATCACTTCTCAGTCCATTTCCAGGTTGCCCATCAAAGCCTTCAAAACACTCACATCCTAAACTCAATATAGGTTGTGAATATATAAACTCAATATATGGGAGTTGTGAAGACACAAGGAAAGACACACCTTTGTTTTTATTGACAACTGAGGGCATCTCAAATGTTTATATTGGAGACAACCACTTTAAAAGAGCAAGGCAATTCAAAATTATTTATGTACTGTTATAAACAAATAATGAACACACTTTAAGAACAATTCTATTCATATCTGCTTAGAAGTAAATTCCATTCAGTTCGATTGAGTTTATTTTGAGGTATGTACAGAATTGCAGTCATTTTCTTATAGTTTCACTTTCCTCTTTTAATTTGAACAAATAACCTTTTCTACAAGTGAAATACCGCTTGCATTCATTGATGGGCACTTCTATTCACAGAAGTATTACTGTGGATACCATCTTATGTGTATCAATCACGTGAAGTCTGCTAAAACTAATTGATCATAAGAGGGCAATTAATCATATGCTCTTTGAAACATGGGCAGCCCAATTCTATCCTGCTCTGGAACAGGAAGCCAGGTGGCCTGCGCTGTATCCAGTAAGGATAATTATTTCCCCTGTAGTGTGGCAGCCACCTTAATGGGGCTACTCTGATATGCACCAGCAAAATCTCTGGCACAAATCTGAGCTGCCCAGCATAATGCTGGACTGTTCAGGAGGGGGTCACTCAGGCCGGTCCCTTTCTCCTTCTCAGGCCCATTCCACCCACTGACCAATGCCCCCATTCTGTCCTTCCCCTGACCTCCCCATTCCTTCACCCCAGCCTACTCAGGCTGATGTAACCTTACCTTTTGTCAGCTGGCATCTAGTATGGGGAGACCTCTGTGCGTTCTCGTGCCGTCCTCTCTGACTCCTGACACTTTGCCCAGTGAGCACTTTGTATTGCGATCTTAAACCATGAAGTTAAATTTGTTAACAGTGGAATGTGTGTTTGTGTGTATGAAGTGTGAACATGATCAGTTTGAAAAAATATTCAGATTATTCATGTTATTAAGTGACTTTTTAAGAGGCAAAATAAGTTTTTTTTTCTTGAATACTGAACCAACATTAGGTATTAAACTTGTTCTTGTTGTCTTCGGTTATATTTGTGTCTGCTATTTCAATATTGTTTTAGAAGCTTGGAAAGAGGACTGATATTAGGTTTGGCTTTATTACTGTGACACTTGAGACATGAAGAAATATAGACAGAACTGTGAGTTGATCTAGATAAGAAGAAAATTCATATTTTGGCACTTCGTTGTTAACAAATTTGTGAATTTATTTGTTTTGTTTAATGTATTGTGCTAACTGTATAAAGGTACAAGTGAAAAAAATATTTGTGAAGTTTGCCTTTCAGTTAAGATGTTACATGCTTTATTAATGTTAATTTTAAATAATTATAAGACATATTTTAATTACCATACAATACACATAATGGGCCTTGAAGCCATGCAAATAATATAAAAACAATAAAAAAGATGAATCACCAGTTATTCATAAAATAGAAACACCAGCAGACTCATAAAAACCATCTATACACTTCTCTCAGATTTGAATAATGGTCACCAAACATTTGCCCAAAATTTGTCTAGTCAATTTGCTTTTGTTCATTTTGTTTTGTATATGGGTTAGTTAATTATGTTGCTCAATACAGACATCACAGAAAAGGAGTGTATAAATTAATGTTTCATTTTCTTCTACTTTAGCAGTGGTTCTCAAATTTTTTAGCACCAGGACCCACTTTTTAGAATGACAGTCTGTCCGGAACCCACCAGAACTGATATCATGGCTGGAAAAGCCGTCATTGTGATGCCGGAGCCTGTTGCTTTCCTGAGAATGCAGCAGTACGTTGGGCTGTTTCTCAGCTATTTTCCAATACAAAGTGAATCAGAAAGAAAATAAACCTATTTACAACATTGACACAAGCAAAATAACCACGCACTCTTTCCCCTTTCCAGTCTCCCATCTTCCCATTTTTTCAATATGGCTGTTCTAGGTGCTTCACAACCCAGCTAAAATTGGCTCATGACCTACTAGTAAGTCCTGACACAAAGTTGGGAACCACTGTACTATAGTGTCTTAGAAGATGGCATCTTTCTAACAATGCTGAAAGTGTGTGTTAATTTTTACGGTGTATAGTAAGATTGTTCTAATTTATATTGAAGTTGGTAACTGGATACTTCATAAACTGCCCTGACTGCCCATTTGTGGCTATGTGATGAGCTATAAATAAAGCAAAATTAATACTACAGTTAATTAATACCACAGTTAATACTAGTACATGCAAGATGGCAAATACTGGAAAAACAAACGTGATCTCAGGTTCAGGAGTAAATATTCTTCTTTGTATAGATGACTGGATGTGCAAACTCTAAGGTGAGCTGAGAGTCTGACAAGCAAAGTACCATATGCATTTGGTAGCACAACTAATACAGTACTAGCTGAACTATAAAGAAACCGAGAGCCCAATCCTATCCACATTTCCTGTGCTGATGCATCCATGCCAATAGTACTCACTCTACAGTGGACAGGAAGTCATGGCGGTCTCCTCAAAGTAATGGAATGTTTATTTCCTTATTTTGGGGCTACATTGCAGCTACATCAGACCTAGAAGTTGGATGGGATTGAGCCATAAATTTTTCCATACCAAAGTTCATAGTTGGAAGGGGGATACTAGTCCCAGCAGTGGTCCTGTTTGGTGATTCTTATGTGAGTTATAGCTGTCTTGGTTCTCTTTCCAGTTGGTTATATGCATCTAATTTACATTCACATTCCTAAGAGAGAGGCTTTCTGAGGCACTTAATAGAGTTTCAGTTTCTGTATCGAGGAGAGACAGAACAGTGGAAAATTTCACCATGATGGCTAGCTTCTGCAAATCCTTAGAATTTGCTTTGTGGAGGCTTTACATGGCATTTGCCACAGTGAATGAACTTATGTGGAATAAGATTTTGGAATCTTCTCCATTTGACTACAGGTATTTTGAAAAGATTGTATGGAGAAAATTTCTGATCTGCATAGCAAAAAAATGTCTGGTTTGCAGAAACTTGGTTGAGTTTTCATTGGAACAATCGGAGTTGACCCATTGAGGACACAATGAATACAGCTCACATTGAGCAGCTGGTTGTGTGGTAGGAGCAATGAATAAACTTGGCTCTTCCCTTGCTGAGTCTGCCGCCACATCCCTTTAGCTCATCATGCATGGAGCCACTCTGATCCACCTTTTGCTCATTAAAAGCAAGTGAAAAACAAATCAGAAGGCAGTGATCTGCACTGCTAACCCCTTACCTTGCATCTTCCTTGTGCAGGTGCATCCCAGTGCATTCACTGATTTGCAGTATTGCCTGATTTGTTTAAAGGGGCAGGCACAAAGGAGGAATGAGATGAGGGGATAAGATCAGAGCAGAAAGTAGATCAGAGTTGTTCTGTCCACAATTAACTGGAGGGAAGTGACAGCAGACTCTACAAGAAAGCCACATAAAGTCTGTATGGTGTGCAAGACATCTATATCACCTTGGTTAGATGAATAATGCCCACAGAATTATGTTCTTAAGAGGCTAAAACAATATTTACTGTTTTAGTTAGATCTTAAACATGTTGGAGTAGTGTTAAACTCTGTAGAGTGATTTCAGACAAAAAGGTTGCTCTAAACATAAGAAGATCCCTGCTTGATCAGGCCAGAGGCCAGCTTCCTGTATTTCACAGTGGACCAGCAGGTGCTTCAGGGAGCACACAAGACAACAAGATGCTTGCATCCTGTTGCCATTCCCTTGCAGCCGGCACTCTGAAGTAGCCTACTACTAACGCAAGGAGGTTGCACAAACCATCATGACCTATAGCCCACAATGAACTTTTCCTCCAGAAATCTTCCAATCCCCTTTTAAAGGCACCTAGGCCAGATGCCATCAACCCCTTGCATCAACCCAGCAAGGAGTTCCACAGATTACCCGCTGGGTAAAAAAGTATTTCCTTTTATTCGTTCTAATTCTCCCAACACTCAATTTTAGTGGATGTCCTCTGGTTCTGGTGTGGTAAGAGAGGGTAAAGAACATCCCTCTTTCGACGCTATCTCTCTCATGCATAATTTTGTGTCTCAATTATGTCCCCCCTCAGGTGCCTTTTTTGTACACTGAAGAGCCCCAAACGATGCAGTCTTTCTACATAAGGGAGGTGCCCAGTGGTGTCATTCAAATGATTTAGGAACAGGAACTCACTTTTGATTGGCACTTGTTGGGAACCCGGAACCAGCCACAGAGCCCGTTAGGATCTAGAACGCCTGTTCTGGTCCGTTCCCCCTGAATGACATCACTGGAGGTGCCCCAGCTCTGTAATCATTTTCGTCACTCTCTTCTGCACCTTTTCCAGCTCCAGTATGTCCTTTTTGAGATGTGGCGACCAGAACTGTATGCAATACTCCAGTTGTGGCCTTACCATTGATTTGTACAATGGCATAGTAATTTTGGCTGTTTTATTCTCAACCCCCTTTTTAATTACCCCAAGCATGGAATTGGCCTTCTTAATTGCTGTCGCACACTGGGTCGACACCTTCATTGAGTTGTCCACCAGCACCCCAAGTTCTCTCTCCTGAGCTGTCACAGACAGCTCAGAACCCATTAGCCTATTTGAAGTTTTGATTTTTTGCCCCAATATGCATCACTTTACACTTGTCTACATTGAAACACATCTGCCATTTTGCTGTCTATTCCCCTATTCTATTCAGGCTGCTTGCTGCTAATAAGGTGCAAAAGAAAAAGACTTGAGGCAAAACCTTCAGAGTTAAAAAGTAGAGGTTTACTCACAATTCCATGGAAATTTGTGTATACAACACTTGATTATATCAGTGCAGGCATGCCCAGTATCCGCTGAGGTTATTTTCGGACCACATTGTGGATACCTGAAACCATGGTCACCTTTTTAAAGATGGGGAACATTGGTGGTTTTGCTGCAAAAAGGTAAAAAGAAAAAAAAATTGTTTAAGGTCCCTCATCTTTTTAATAGGCATCCCAGTATTCGTGATATCCGTGAATTACTGAAATCTTTGATACTGAATTAGTGGATACTGGGGAACACTTGTCGTTCTCTACATTTGGAAGTCCAGGAACCCTAGGTAGCTGTTCCTGGATGCACGCAAGTACAATAAAATAACTAAGAGCAAAGAACTGAGGTACACACACATTATGCAGTAGAGAGATTAAAAACCAAAGGAATATATACTCTAAAAGGAAGAGGAAATGGTCAAGGACACACTTCCTGTAGTAACCACCAAGAGGGAACAGGTTGAGTATCATTTCAGAGTATAATTTCAGAGCAGTGGTTCTCAAACTTCTTAGCACTTTTTAGACCCACTTTTTAGGATGACAATCTGTCCAGGACCCACAGAAAGTGATGTCTTGGCTGGAAGTGCTGTCGTGATGCCAGAACCTGCTGCTTTCCTTAGAATGCAGCAATAAATTGGGTTATTTCCCAAACATTTTCCAATAGCAAAGTGAATCAGAAAGAAAGAACCCTATTTACATCATTGACACAAGCAAAATTATTACACAGTTCGCCTCGTTTCCATCATCTCAGCTTCCCAAGGTGCTTTGTGATCCACTTGAAATTGGCTCACGACCCACTGGTGGGTCCTGACCCACAGTTTGGGAACCACTGTTTCAGAGCTTTAGACACTGCCTCCTTCTGGTTCATACAGATCAGTGCTGCTGTTTCCAACAACACTGATCGGATGCAGAGTTCTTTGGCTCTCTGACCAGGTTGCCAGCTCCTTATTCTTGTGTCTAAGAAAATATAGACATATTCATCCCAAGATGTAGAAATAAAAGTTTCTGCACCAAAGTATTGGACCTGATCATTGGTGTTTTTTAATTGAAAGTATGCTTCATTACTTGAAATATCATTTATCTCTTCTCCACTGACTGCTGTGAGGTTCCGCTGACAATATGTTTTCAACCTCTGCATCTTTTAACAAGTCATGCATAAGCCAAAAGGAAAATGATGATTAAAAAAAAAAAAGATGGGGTGCACACCTGGGTTTCACTGTGGGCAGTTCTTAAAAGGAAGGATCATAGGGCATGAAATATAAGATTGAAACTGTTAAGAAACTTTTTGAAATGGCATTATGCCCCTGACACCAGATTATTTTATTGTTTTTATAACTTTGAAGTTTCATAGTCTGAATTCTTCTAACAGAAGGCACAAACTGATTGGAATTCAAGCGGAAGATTTCTGGGCTTTTTGAATTAAGAGGCTGTTTGTCTACCCCTTAAGCCAAAACAGGGGTATGTTTGTGTTAGATTATCTGTTAAGATTGATGAAACTGAATTAAAAGCTGCTCCATTCTGCACAGAGTGAGAGAACTTCTATAAATTATATTGACTTAGAAATCCTACAGTTAGATTGAGTAGAAATCCTGCAAAGAGAATGTGGTTTCTGGTAGAATGTGTAACCGTCCAGAAACTGAGTATGACGCTTTCTTAATTTTTAGAATCTGCCTTTGGTATATATTCTCAACTCAAATTACTATCAAAGGAAGCAATTCAAGATTCTGACTAGAAACAGCCTGGCTGTCTCTTCTGGCAGAGAACCCCATTCTAGCTTTCATCTGTAGTACCAAGGGTTGCAACCCAGGGCCTCCTGCAAGATTTCGGCATAATGCATAAATGTCACTGGCACCTTTTAGGGTTCAGTTCTGGAATGTCATTTGAGGTGATGTTTCTGGAATCATTTGACGCTATCTTGCATGTGTTAAGATTTGAGCAACTGCTTTGTCTGCAACATAGGAGGAAGTACAGGCACACAATACTGGAACATTTTATTGCATTGTAGTTGTACAAATAAAATTGGTGTATCAAAATGTCCCCAACAGATATGTAGATGGTTCTTGGAGCACACTCTGTACTAGTCTAGAGAATTGAAAATGGATGGCAGCCTCACATCCCATTCCTATCCAAGTTTCCAGTGCCGATATAGCCATGTGAACAGGGTATATGCTGCATCCTGCAGTGAAGGGACAGCTTGGAGGTCTCCTCAAAATAAGGGAATATTTGTTTCCTTATCTTGGGGCTGCATTGCTGTTGCATCGGTGCTGGAAAGTTGGATAGGATTGGGCCTTCAGTCTCTTGTAACCTTTTAATAAATAATTAAATAAAAAACCTTGGTGATTGGTGTAGTATCCTATTCCCATGCTTGAGTGAGGAGGGGCTCTGATGCTATATACGGATGATTATGTAGTTTTGACACTGCCATTGATGATGTCATCACTGAGTGCTGCAGAGCCAGCTTTTTTTCTGGAGAAACCAGCTCTGATTGGTGGGGTCAGCAGGTTCGGATGGTGCCAAGGAAGGTGGGGCACTCCAAGAACAGGAAGACATTAGGCACAGGGGGATGTGTGGTACAAAAGCATGGTAGACCAAACGAGAGAGGAGATTGAGGTGAGGTGACAGGCTGAGAGGAAAGGTGACTGGGCAGAAAAGGTACCAGGTGGACAAAACAAGTGTTGATAGCCAAAGAGTAAGGGAAGAAAGGAAGAGATGGGTGAGCATTATAAAGAAAATGGCAGAGGTGGAACACAGAGATGAGGATGGGAACACAATGTGGGTAAACAACATATGGAGAAGATGGTAGGAAGGAAGAACAAGGGGCCAGAGAGGGCATTGACAAAAGGGGCCAGAGAGATGCCCCACCAAGTCCCCATGCATGTCATACTTGACCCCATATGAGGTAATCCTTCCTCATGGGGATGGGTGAGAAGGGCTAGCTGAGTTTGAGTATCATCCAACTTTTCCCTCAACTTCCAAGCTCCCCTTGCCTTTTTTCAAAAATGTCTTTCTAAGCATCACCTTGAAATGTTTGTTGGCATTTCGTTTAGAAGCCTGAGAAATGCGTCATAATATTATTTTCAGTTTTATTTTTTTCAAAATACAGGTTGAGTCTATTATCCATGGATTTGGCTCAAAGTGGGTCACCTGGAACTGTGTTGAGCCAGATTAGGCTTAACATGAAGCCTTTGAAGGTGACCAGAGCTGATCACCTCCAGAGGCTCTCCTGAGGCCCACCAAGGGTGCGTGTGCCTGCGGGCTTCAGAATGGTCGTTTTGGCCAAAAAACATTACTGCCGCTTTTCAGCAAAAACCAGTAGTGATGTTTTTATTACCTTTAAATGGAGACCAACTGCCTACTGCTAGTTTTCACCAAAAACTGGAAGTAACTTTTTTTGGCCAAAATGGTCATTCTGAGACCCACTCAGTGGCAGTCCGGGCCGGGAGTGCGCCCCATGGCAGGCGCTGACCACGCCCCCCCATGTCGCCCTACCCCCGTGCGGAAACTCCAGAAACGCTCTATTTCAGAGCGTAAGGGAGGCGTGGGCGGGGCAGAAACAGCACGGTCTCTCCCGGACCGCCCGCAGTGGCGCCCTGCCACTGCCCCGCGCCCCATGGCTCGTGCCATGGGGTGCTACAGGTAAGATACGCGCCTGGACCCACTAAGGTCACATGTGAGCACATGTGGCCTTGGTGGGCCTCGGAATGCCCTCGGAGGTAGGAGTGGGGTGTAGGTCAAATCTGTGGGCTTAATTACCCACAGATTTTTTTTTATCCACTAGGGCTTCAGGAACCTTGTGGTTAAAAAGGTCCCATCCTGATTTGCCTGTTTTTAATATTTACAATGTTCTATAAGGCTTGGTAGCTATTTTAGGGTGTCTACTCTAAAGTGATTGGATACAATTGGACTAACACCCAGGTTGGAGTGTGTCTAGGATTGCAGCCTTATTAAATTTAAATTTTGGAACAGGTATCTCAGTCTCAATGGATAAGATCCATGTGTTTCAGTGGAATTAGCTGCCATGCAGGAAGAAAATATGGTTTTTTAAAAGCACTTTGAAAAGTAGGTGCACAGGGCCTAGTCGTATTCAACCTATCAATACTTTGTTCTGAAAAATGCTTTCCTTCTTCCTGAAGATGTTTTGGAGGGAAGCTTGGGAAAAAAACTGTGGTAGTGTCCATGAAATCCTGCAAGGCTTATACTGCATTCTTCTCCTTTTATTGTATTTAGTGAGTGTTGCTCATTTTTGCTTTTTTTGTGGAAAACATTTTTAAAGTCATCTTCACACTTCTAAATAGGTTATGAAGTGCTCAATGTGTGAATTAATTTATATGCTCAGTGAGAGATCAGGTACTCTTGTGAGAACTTATTTTCATTTTAAATTTTATCTTTTATTTATCAGTTTAAGGCTGGCTTTAAGTTCAAGGAATAAAATCATCACTTTTTTAAAAAAATTGCTTTAAATAGACATTATAGTTCTGACATCTGTATTCATCTTAATTGATTAAGAATAGTTCGTCATGGCTCTGATAGGATTAGGCATTTCAATGCAAGAGTACCTTTTTGTCATGGACAAATACACCTGCACCTACTATCTGCTTATTTCCAGTGAAAATGCTGATGAGTAAGAACTTGAAGTACCTACAGAGTCAGGATTTCAGTTTCAGGCACTAGGTCCTCACTTGGAAGGAGCAGAGAGGACATGCAGGTCCTGCTGTGGCTGATTTGAGCAATGGCTGCCTCTGATCCAGGCAGAATTGGTGGCAGCCTCTAGAGATAGCAGCTGTAGCCCCAGGTGTTAAATATGAGAAAGCAGCTTGATCTATCGACCACTGTAAGAGGGGCTCTGGCCTAAATGAAAATTCATGAAAAATTGATGAAGTCCCTAGATTATTTTTTTTCTCCCTTCCTTTTTCAATGCTATGCCAGTGTAGTGAAAAGAGATTAAATGAGGTGTTGAATGCTTTAGTGGCATGAAGGTTGTGGTTCAAAGGTCAGAAGTCATGAAGAAACTGATCATTTTCCTTCTACCCTTTCTTCTGCGACAATACAGGTCCTTATTAGCTGGGTTTTCCTTTGATTGGGGGGATATGTATTAAAATAAAAGCACCAATACATAGTATTTAGTTTTCCAGAGCAAAGAGGAATAATGCTGATACAAACGAGTGAACATATTCCAGTTCTTAATTCAGTTGGCAAACCAGAGGAGACAGCGAGTTCTCTAGCTGAAGGGAGAGTTCAGTTATAGCTATATTTAGCTATATAACCCTACCATCTTTTAAGGTTCCTGTTTAAACTGATTTCATTTAGAGAAAAAAAAAGTCCTGTATAATTTATAGGTTTGCTGAAACAACAAGCTCTTGACCACTTTCTAAACATAATGGTCCTTTTTACTTTCAAAACCAAAAGTAAGTTAATGCTTTATCTCGAGAGGTTTCACTACTAAGTTGAAGTAAGCAAGACGGTTGTCCTAAAATGTGGCAAAATCACTTCACATAGTATATCCTGACTTGTTTTGTGCTCATCTTGATGGTAAAATAATAAAGATTCTTTAAAAAAAAATAGGTACCACTGGACTGGCCAGTTACCTTCTAATATTGCTATGAAGTTAAATTTGATTAAAAGTGTATAAAATCATACTTTTTTTTAAAGCCACAAGAATTCACACGGCAAAAGTGATTAAACTAAACTAGATGCATATCAGACAGATGAGTTATTGATACTAACGTAATGGATGCAAACTGTTTTGCTTATTGAATTAAAAATAGACCTAAAAATAGGAGTATGATAGTTAATTGCAAGGGTGGCCTATGATACAGTTAGAAATACATCCATAAAATCTGTTTTTCTTGTATTGTTAGTTTGCTGATTGTTTAGTTTGCTGATAGGAATGCTGGTGCCAGTTTCAGAGGGCGCAATTCTAAACTGGATTTAGGCTGGCACAGTTAGGCTAGCAAAGTTTGGCTGCCACAAGGGCCATTGTAAAGCGCATTTGGACCAGTCTCGGAGTCAGGGAGTATGGCGCACATCTGTGTGCTAGTCTATCTGACTCAGAGTCTAAACATACTTTACAGTGTCCCTTGTGCCAGCAAAAATTTGCTGGCTTAACTGTGCCAGCCGAACTCCAGGTTAGGATTGCACCCTGAATCATAGCTCCATTAGTTGGCTTGTAGTATATATTTGCAACAGTGCTTTTAAAAGCCAGCCTCTCTCACTTCAGAACTGGAATCTGCATTCAGTATGCATGGCCAGCTCATTCATGAGGCAACCTGAGACAGCTTGCATCAGTGGCACATGAAGTGGGGCAAGGGGCTGGTGATTGAGGACTGCCCTTCACTTAGTGTCTGTCACTGACTCTCTCCAGCCCACCACATTTGCAAGCTGCATTGATCTGCTTTCTGTTCAAGGGAGCGTTCCTTAATGTGCTCTATTGCATGGTTTGGACAGGTTTTTGTCTTTGCATGGTTTTGGAAGTCTAGGACTTCTTATTTGATTTACAGGAAGCACAAAAAATGGAGCTCTTGTTTAATGGAGCAGTCCCTTTAAACAATACCTGAAGTCCTGCATTTCTGGGCTTGCAGGAGCCAGAGGATGGAGAACTGTAGGGGACTTTTTTCTCTCCGGTGGCAGCAGACTCAAGGTGTCCTTCCTAGTTGTGCCACATTTGTTGGTATGCAGGTTTAATTTGGGTTGATAAGGATTATGCATCAAAAGACTTGTAGGAATAGGCCCCTATTGTTAACACTAAATTATTTCAGGTTTTTTTCTTCTTTCCCTTCTATTGCAACAATTGTATGAACAGTTAGTTGTAATTAATTGGAACAGTTAAATGAACAGTTGTCACTTTCTTGCACATTAATAGCCATATGGCCTCAAATATTATCTTCGTCTAGTGAATTAGTATAAAATTTAGAAGTCCAATATTGTTCTTGTTACTCTTGCCTTGAGCCCAGGAAGCTTCATTTAATGCAAAATGCTTCCTGCAATGAAATACCTCTGCAGAATTGAATGTATAACCAGGCAGAAAGGGCTATACTACAGAGACAAAGCTGTCTGTTATTACCATGCTGCTGTGAGAACACGCAAAATAAGCTTCAGTACTTTAATGATGATTGGACATAGTATTTTATCATCTCACTGAACTGTTACTAAATTATCTTATTTTAAACCATAGTTGACAAGAGGGGAGACACATGTAAAACCTGAAAGTATGATTCTTTTTACACTTCAGTGGGTAAGCTGAACCAGTAGAAATGACCACAGACCCCAGTGGTTTCTGAAGCATATCAAGTAGTTTATTGATTTATGGAAGGGATAGCAAGGCACGAGTGATTATGGAGCAAATAAAGACACTAAATAAAAATGAAACTGATAAAGCAGCCAACACAGAATAATTAAAATAATAAAGTAAATCAACATGATGCAGCATAAGCACATCACACTGTTTTGCAAAAGCCTACCTAAACTCTTGCTGCTCTGCACCCAAAACCAAAGTCTATTAGATTAATTTCAGGCTGCAGTTGCAAATTAGTTTGCAAACTACAGAAAAATAGTTTCTGTAGGAAAAGTAAAACCAGTTAGAGCAAAAGTGATTAAAATTAAAATTATGAATAGATCAAATCCATAAAGCACTGAAAAGGTAAAATGAAAGTGTATCTATAGACTCAGAGGAACAAGTTGTGCCACACTTAGACAAGACAAAGAATGGGAGAAAAATAGAAAAGCAGAAAAGCATCATTTTTCCTTCTGTAACTATACTATTCTAATTGTCTTTTAACTCACACCCCATTCCCCTCCCCCCTCTCCTCTTTTCCCTCGTGTCTTCTCCCAATATTCAGGATCTATACATTCCATATGTGTTTTTGTGTGAACCAGTTCAGCATGTGGCTCATTTTGAACACCATTTGCTCTTAGTGAAATATCTACATATTCAGAATCATGTTAAAATATACTGGCTTATATATTATGTTGCCTGGTACTTTATCTGTGAAGCTGGGCCATTGCAGCTTGATTTCATGCTATCAGTAAGCCAGTTTCTTAGTGTTCCCTGTTGGAACCACTGTTTGTTTTCCTTTTAGGCAGCCTCACCTTGTCAACTAAAACTTTCTTAGCTGGGGACGGGGGATAAGCCTCTAAACCAGTGTTCCTCAAACTGTGGGTCAGGACTCACTTGGTGATGTCAGGTAGGCCACGGACAGCTGGGAGCAGCCATTTTAGAAGCTTAATCTTGCTGTATTCCTTTTGCGAGTGTTAACAGTTTGAATTTTCAAGTGAGGATTTTTAAATTTTGTTTTTAGTTCAGTGTTTTTATATCTATGTTGTCCTTATCTTGCTTTCTGTCAGGGACATTTCATGGTTGTGCAATTGCTTCAGTCCAAGAATGCCAGTTTGCATTCCAGGAGTGTCATTTTATTAGTCAAAATGATGGCACTTCCTGCTTGATGATATCACTTCCAGCTGTAACATCACTTCCGGTGGGTCCCGACACAACTGCAGTTCTAAAAAGTGGGTCCTGGTCTAAAACGTTTGAGAACCACTGCTCTAAACCATCCAGCCCTATTAGGCTTCTGATTCAGTTTTCTGCTTGGGAAACCAGCTCACCTTTAAGGCATTAACAGCACAATCTTATCCCTTCCCGTGCTGCATAGATACAGTCATGCCTGGCTTAGATTTGGTGTTGCAAAGACAAGCTACTTGGGGGCAACCCAAGTTGCTTGAAAGTAATGTCAGCAGCAAATCTGTCTCTATAACAGGAGGGGTACCAGTTCTGGCCATCATTGAGGACATGATATTTCCAGACAGTATCTAAATAGCAGGATAACTATGAGAAGGAATGAGAAGTTAAATCTTACTCCAGATAACTCGGTTAGGTGAGATGCTTTCCTCATGAAGAAGGACCGGCCGGCAAACATTGTGAGGCATTTAAGGATGATGTGGGACTAATGTTCTCATATGCTCCAGAAACAGGAGGGGAGTGAGTGAGGTGTGTGTGTGTGTGTGTGTGTGTGTGTGTGTGAGAGAGAGAGAGAGAGAGAGAGAGAGAGAGATAGGTTTTTCCTACACCTTTGGACTTTATGAAATATATTCTATTAATACTTGAGTTCTGTGACTGTTCCAAAATGCTAGGAACAAAACTAGTTAACTACCTTGATTTGTTCTATTTTTAGTTTTGACTGCACTTCCCTGGAGAAAAAGGAGGGCAAGTTGTTATTTTAAAACTTGCTTACAAAACAGTTCATCTCTTCAAGTTATGTTAATCTTCATGAGGGGTGCTTTTTATTTTTAAAGTAGTCCTACTTGTATAACTTCTGCATGTGCCACCTCAAAGGACTAAAAGCTTGGCAAATCCAGCAAACCATGTGTTACTTTCATTTAATTGTAATAGCTTCTCATTATGTGTAGGTTAAAAACCCTACTGGATCAGGCCAAAGGCCCAGCACCTGTTTACCCACAATTGTTCAAGAAGAGAGACTTCTCTCCCACAATTGTTTCTCTGCAACTGGTATGGAGAGGAATGCAGCTCCTGAACCTGTGATATAGTTATCATGAGTAGCAATAACCATCAATAGACTGTCCTCAACAAATTAGTGCAATCCCCTTTATCCCAAACCTGTGTCTGGCTTGCTTATTTTGGAGATTCAAGGGTAATAAACAGAGGCCTTGAAAAGCAAGGATAATTTTACTAGTTTATCTAGAGAACATACTCTAGGCTTCTCAAAGCTGTTGTGCTTTTTAGGCATCATTAACTCTATTTCCTATTTTCCTTGCTATTGTTATCTGCACACTCCCATAACAGTATCCTTATGGATTGTCTTAGCCCTTTAAAGCTGGAAGACACCGCTTGATAGTTCAACACCTCTTTTATTTACAGTAAGGAAATGAAGAAGTTAAATGCTGGTCACTATTCTATCAGGTGGTAACATAAAAATACAACATGTTTTAGTTCCAGGTGCCATGTATATGTAGGAATACATCAGAACTGTGGAAGGCCTGTGGATCTCTGAATCTCAGATGCTTTGCAAGTCCCACAAATGAACACAACTTATACTGTAGTATTAGCATATTTACTATAGTATATGTATAGATTGTAATGGTTGCTTTTGCCATATACAGAATATCGTCCATATAGCAAATAAAATGGTAATGTATATTGTCAATCTGCATAATTTTATTTTTTTGGGTGGGGACTACAGTACCCACCAGATATACTACATACTCTTATGTACTGTATGTTATAAAAAATAATTGATAAAAACATAAGACATAAGACATAAGAAATTTATTTGTCATTACACTCACAACTGAGTGCAACGAAATGAGGTGCTCTTCCCCACGGTAAAACTGGACAACACCAAAACTAAAAATATACACAATCATCCATACAACAATCGCTTAACAAATATAAATACCCCATTTCTACCAGCAATTTAAACATGTTGAAAATGTCATCACAAATTGTTGTCAGCTAATGGCATGTGTCAACAGTCTTTGCAATCTGTCTCAAAATAAGCCAACATCTTGGGGGAGGCTAAGGGAAAGTTCAACGTATGCCCTTATTTCAATATATGCGGTATCAAATCCAGGATTTAAAAAAAATCAGTGCATATGTCAGCCATTCTTTCATCACCTATCCAAGAGTCCTCAGTTGAGATGACCTCTGAAGTGTCTGGTATGGTGAGTGATGTAGTTAATGAGATCCAGTGACACTGTGACCCCGACCCCTTGTGGCCTTAGCTCTCCTCATCCATCTTCTTAGCCCCACAGGCTGCAAGGCACTGTGTGGAAATAGGATTAAACAAGTGTGAATAAACAAGTTCAAGAGCTTTCTGTCATGGCTGCCAACACAGGACAGTGGTGAAGTGACACATTAATATTTCAGATTGTTGCTATGATTCTGTGGTGAACTAACCATTTTCTTGTTACTTTCATCAACATTATCTTCAGAAATATATGGCAAGTTCTTGTGGTAACTGTAGAGCTTGGTCTATCATTTATATTTATTCTTGTAGGTACTGTCGCAGTTCACTCAGTAATTAATAATTCACTCAATAATTCAAAGCATGATCCAGGTGCAGAGGGCACATATCTGCTAGCAACATTATTTGGGAATTTGCACTAACCTCAGGACATTAGAATCTTGCTAATTTGTGCTTATTTATGATACAGTATGGAAAAGTTAGTTCTTTTTCCCATAAAACTCAACAAAAAATAATCCAATTTATGGGTTTAGTTTCTTGTAAGTAAAACAGGATTTTAAAATGTGACTTCAGCCTGTATCTGCTTTTGAAAGTTACAGATATTGAAAAGTTATAATGCCAGTCTTCTGCTTGCTGCTCTGGTTCAGGTAGTGTCTGTCCTCCATTTGACAAGACCGTCTGTTTACCCCATGGCACTTTTTGATAAGTTGACCAGTTGGTGATTAAAGATATTTATTTAGTTCAGTGGGTCAGAGCTGTTCCGACAGATAGAAAATTACTGATGGATTATCAGTTTCAGCATCTCTGACATCTGGCCTTGGCGTAGTCCATCATCTGAGAATTCATAACTCATTTGCTTGGACAATAACATGCTCAGCTACCTGTGTGATCATGGATCTAGATATTGGAAACATCTTGGTCAGAATTAATAGGACAGATGTCACTGAAATTAAAAGCCTATCAACCTTTGCGGTACTAAAAAAAAACACCTCTTTAGGAATGTCAAGGAAACCCTGCACTGATTTTAAGATTGAGCTTTAAATAGATACTACCAAAAACATTTTTTCTTAACGTTCTTCGTATCCACAGAATATGGATGCTAATTTTAAATGTAGATAATTTTTTTATTTTGTTGGCAAGAAGTTGGGTAGGAAGATGGCTTATCTAATATCTGTATTGTGTGTAAATGATTTACAGTTGGCAGCATTTTAAAGTAGGCTAATAGTTATAAAACAAAAATCATGCTTTTATGTTCAGGGCGTTTGGAACTTTGGCTCTGAACAAGAAAGTGCGATTTTTGTTTTGTATTAATCTGTTTCAACATGTCTCAGTTCTGAATAGCTTGCATACAAAAGATAAGCAGTTCTTGTCAGCACGGGGCAAAAAAACGTTCTCTAAATCTAAAATTGAATACAAAATGCAAAGCGATAAAAATAAAAAATAATTAAAGCTTTCAAACTAATGTTAGCTAATCTGCAAGATTAACGTAACTCTACAAAACTGAAATTATGTTTGCTTTTCAATATTAATTACTTTTTACAATACTGAATAATCTGTAATCATAACTCTTCATAATATTCAGTTGTCTGTCATGCATGTGATTCACAATAGTTCATTGACTTTGGTTATTTGTTATATTTTTATAAGCCATTCCATGTGTGAAAAAACTAGATATTTGCAATTTAATCATAATATCAGATGCAGACATCAGGGGTCAGCCAAGGGCACTGAGCTCAGGGCACTGAGCTCCTGCCCATCTTTGGCAGTGGTGCCACAAGTCTTTTGGCTGAGAAAGTCACGCTATTGGTGGCTTTTCCAAGGATACCTACCTGCAAATGGTAGCAGAGAACCCTGTGTCTTCCTCAAGGCTTTGGCAGATGCTTTCCTATTTGCAGATTCTCATACAAGGATGGGATAGCAGCATTAAATGGCTAACTTCTGCTAGACTCAGCAACAAATAGGCTTCCTTTAGAGTCGCCTTCAGTGATGGAGGAACCTCTGGAGGAAGCTAATTTAGTAGATTGTTAAAGCAGAATGAGATTATTGAACAAGTCTTTTTTTTTCTTCTCTCTTGGATGGAGAGATTTGAGTGATTGAGGGCTCAATCCTGATATGAGCACTTCAGCCCAGGTAGTATGAACATACAACTGGGTGGTGGGCGGGGATGGGACCGGCAATGACTTCCACTGCCGGATCTTATCTCCTTGCCTTTCTCGGGCTACCTGACATGGGGCTGCTCAATTCTCCAAGACAGCTGGCGGAAAGTTTAGAAGCCTCATTCCGGAAGGTGGGACTTTCCCTGGGGTAAGGGGATGAATGTCCCCTTCTCCTGAAAAGACACTAAAGGCTACCGCTGCATCAAGTGGCCAGGCAGCTCAGGATTGGCTCACAGCGGCCAGGTAACTCAGGCTGTCTTTGAGTGTTCTCCAGTTGTTGTCCTCCTGTTCATTGCAGGAACATCTGAAAAGAAACCCATTTGCAAATGGGAAGAGAAACTGCTGCCAGATCCCACCTGCAAAGGAGAGGGCCCCAGTGCTCATACATTAGAGACATTCACATAGGGGCTGCAGCCCTGGTTATAATGGTTCTGTCAATTCACTTCTTCTCAACTTCTTCAAACAGATACTAGGATCTTTTATATAAAGGAAGAAAGAAATTAGATCTAAAAGAAAGTTATACCCTATCATTATTTAATTTGTTACGCAATCATGACAATTTTTAAAAATTAAATTTTGGGATAGAGCTACCAAGGTTAATGAAATGTTATTTTGGGGCATTCTGCAGTGTCCGTGATATCATGACCCTGATCAATAAGGGCATTTGACTTGGGATCAAATGCTAACAATATAGTACCTTCAGTTAAAATACGAAAATACTATAACTTTGCTCTACCTGAATATTTCTGTATTTGCAACCTGTTGGCTTACAAGTTATTTACATAATATGGGTTTATTGTTTCAGGAGTGGAGACAGATCTCAACTTTAAAGTTACTTCTGTTGAAATGGTCTGTCTTTTGAGTTGAGTTTGAGTTGAGAGAATCAACAACTGTGCTTTCCAATCAATAGTATGAGTACCACAAGTGGTAGTTCACCCAATTGCAGAAAATACTTGACTAAGTAGGTTATTCATATATTCATATTCAGATTGGTTCAGCAGA
>JAJKFI010000029.1:11819749-11839972 GCA_029204185.1 Lerista edwardsae
GCAGCCTGGAGGGATTGGACTCTTTTTACCTTCCCTTTCAATTTCTGTCTAACTAGTCTCCTCATCTGAGGGAAATCTGCCCTTCGAAAGTCAAGGGTTCTTGTGTCAGATTTGCTCTGCACTCTTTCCTGGACATGCATAGCAAAACCAATCGCAGCATGGTCACTGTTCCCCAATGGCTCAGTAACACTTACATCCCTAACTAGGATGTTAGTACCACAGTACCACACAATATTAAATCCACGAGTACCACGAGTACCACACAATATTAAATCCAGAGTCGCCTGTCCTCTGGTCGGCTCCATGACTAGCTGCTCTAAGGCATAGTCATTCAACACATCAAGGAATCCGGTCTCTCTTTCTTGACCAGAGCAGCAGTTGACCCAGTCAATATGAGGATAATTGAAGTCCCCCATGATTACAATCCTGCCTCTCTTGGTCACTGCCCTGATTTGTTTCCTCATTTCAAGGTCACCTTCAAGTTTTTGATCGGGAGGACGATAGCACACCCACACTATTACATTGCTCTTACGGCCTGATAGTTTAACCCATAGTGACTCCATGGTAGAGTCAAGCCCACCTTCAGTTTCTACTCTGCTGGATTCTATCCCTTCTTTGATATAGATGGCCACCCCTCCGCCAACACGCCCTTCCCTGTCCCTCCTATAGAGTTTATAGCCTGGGATTACAGTATCCCACTGGTTCTCTGCATTCCACCAGGTTTCCGTTATGCCTACTATATCAATCTTTTCCCTAGCCACCAAACATTCCAATTCCCCCATCTTTGCTCGGAGACTTCGAGCATTCGCATAATAACACCTATATACGGGGTTCTCTAAAGAGGGACTGTTTTTTGATCCCTTTCCCCCTCCTCTCCTTTTACTGGACAAACTGTCACTTACACTCAGCTTAGAAGTTCTATTTCCTACTCCTCCATTACTCTTTGGTACTCCTCCATCCTCCTCTTCCCGTAGGGATAAGGAGTTCCGAACTGGACGCCACTCGGCTCCTGTCGGCTTTCCCCCAGGGATCAGTTTAAAAGCTGCTCTGCCACCTTTTTAATATTAAGCGCCAGCAGCCTGGTTCCATTTTGGTTCAAGTGAAGCCCGTCCGTCTTGTACAGGCCTGGCTTGTCCCAGAATGTCCCCCAGTGCCTAACGAATCTAAACCCTTCGTCCCGACACCACCGTCTCATCCACGCATTGAGACCCCTGATCTCCGCCTGCCTAGCTGGCCCTGCACGTGGAACGGGTAGCACTTCTGAGAACGCTACCTTGGGGGTCCTGGCCTTCAGCGTCCTGCCTAGCAACCTAAATTTGGCTTCCAGGACCTCCCGGCTACATTTCCCCACATCGTTGGTGCCAACATGCACCACGACCGCTACCTCCTCCCCAGCACTCCTAACCAGCCTATCTAGACGAGACGTGATGTCCGCAACCTTCGCACCAGGCAGGCAAGTCACCGTGCGGTCCACACATCCGTCGCAGATGCCCCTCTCTATATTCCTAAGTATAGAATCGCCCACAACAAGGAGACCGCAACCCCCCTCCCGCCGAGGAGCATCCTTAGTGCGACTGGATGCGGGCTCGTCACTGGAAGAAGGGGCCCCCGCTGGGGGATTGATTCCCTCTGTTCCAAGCTGACGTCCTCCAGCCCTGAGACTCCTTTCCCCAGCAGCTGAGGAGCTGCCCTTCTGAGGGTGGGACGAATCCTGCAAGTCCCTGGATGTCTCACCATGGACCCTCACTCCCTGCCTCTGCTTCTCCAGGTCCGCAACCAAGGCCTCTAGGGAGCAGACGCGTTCCCTGAGTGCCTGGAGCTCCTTGCACCGAGGACACACCCACGACTTATGCCCCAGAGGCATATAGTCATACATGTGGCACTCTGTGCAAAACACTGGATAGCCCCCGCCCAACTGCTGGCTGTCTGCCTCCATCTCTGTGTTTATTTAGGGATGAGCTGCCCTGCTTCTCAGAGAGAGGGCAGAGTCTGGGGCCCTGGCTTCCTCGCCCTGCTGCTTAACTCGCACAGATGCGTAACTCGCTTGTTACCTGGCACTTGGTCTCGGACAAGGCACTTCGTCGCAGGACAGCACTCGCTGCTCGTGTCCCCACTCGCTGGAGCGTCTGCTAAATCCAGAAAGAAAGATCTGTATGAGTGTTGTTCTTGAAAGATAGAACAATTCTGTAAATTGTAAAAACCTTTGGGTTTGTGAATAAAAGTCTGCCTGTGTAAACCGCCTTGAGTTACAGTCATTAGAGAAATCTAGTGATCTTAAGAAAGGCAGTATATAAATACATGTGTTGTTGTTGTTGTTGTTGTTATCAGCAGATACTAGAAAACAAGTTATGAAATGATCCCAAACGTGTAAAACCTTTTTTTCGTAAGCCAACTTGGACACTGGGGGTGGGGAAGTGAGGTAAATAAGTTTTCTAAACAAGACCTAACTCCTAACCTGGAGTTAGGCCAGCACAGTTAGGCCAGCAATGTTTGGCCCAGCACAAGGAACACCATAAAGTATGATTGGACCACTCTTGGAGTCAGAGAGGCCAGCACACAGATGTGCGCCATCTCTCCTGACTTCAAGAGTGGTTCAGATGTGCTTTACAGTTGCCTTTGTGCAGGCCAAGCTTTGCTGGCCTAACTCCAAGTTAGGACTGGATCCACAGATGGGGATGCGTGGGGCACATGCAGGGGACCCATGCCTTGCTAACCCAACCACTAAAGCAGCAAGGCTGGTACTCTCTACTGTTGCCTTGTAAGCCAGTGCCCATGGAAACGCTTATTGTATGTTGCTGCAGTTGCTTCCCATGATCACCCAATTAGTCAGCCAGGGCCCTCTAGAGAGAATTACAATGAAGCAGTGGGGAGCTGGCAGCAACAACAAACATGAGTTCTTCTTTGCTGCCACTTGTAACTGTAGTGGCATCAGTGAAAGAGGATTTCACTGCCCAGCTAGGTTTCTCAGCTAGGTACTATAAATGGTACTAAGCCAGGTAAACTAACTGGGGAACAGGTAGTAGATAAGCCAAGGTTCTCCTTGCTCCCCACTGCCACTCTGTAAACTAAGGCCCTATGGGGAAAGCTTATCAGGGAGCTGTGCAGGGAGGGGGGCAGTAGCAGACTTCCTTCATTCTCTAGTGCCATTTTACAATGTCTTCCAAAAGCTGTGTTGAAATCCGGAGCATTCAGGAATTGTTAAATAAAAGAAAGCAGTTGGACCATTGTTGTTGATTCCTTGGTATTCTGCCGGGAAAGCTAACCAGGACAAGGATGGACTGCAACATTAGAGTTGCAACATGAAGGAGGACTTGGTCCTTCTGTTTCCCAGTTCCTATGGAACGTGAGTGAGTATTGGCATGTTTCCAAAGCATGAGATAGTACACCATTGTGGGAGGTTGCCCTCATGGGGTTTTTACCCAAGCCCCCCCCCTCCACCCCAAAAAAGAAATCTGGAGGAGCTACTGCTGCTAGGAACAGAATTGACTCAATTGAGAATGTTAGTGTTGTATGTTCTTGCTGTGTGTATGGTGGTTTCTTTTCAAGTCCATTATGAAAGGAAAAATAAGCATAATGGGCATTCACTCAGTACCGCCTTCAGTGTTTCCATCCCTTCAGAGAGTGAACAAAAGAAGCACATGTTGAAACATCCAGTGTATCTTGTCTGTACCTGGTGTAGTTAAGGATGAAGGAAGGTGATATGGTAACTGATTCTGACAATGACTTGTGTTCTCTCTGCTTACATCTTTGCCCAGGCTTCTCAGCTGAAGGAGCTATTTCTTTGTTATTTCTCTGCAGTGTCATTGTCTTGAAAAACCGTTGCAAATAAACTCCATTTAGTTGTGTACTTTCTTTTTTAGAAACGTAATCCCTCTAAAATGACATTATGGGACATTCTATCCAGAAATAACAATAAAAATATGCTACACCTATGGCATGAAGTATTCAGTGCACCTAGGGCAAGATGTTGTTCTGTAATCTGATAAATCTGTGTTGTGTTTTGTTACAACTTGTTTTGTTTTTGATGGTTTTAAACCTATTTTGTAAACTTCTCTAGGAAAAGACAAAGAATGGTTGCAGTGGCATAGCTAATGAAAGTGTAGTCCGGTGCAGAGGGCAAAATGATGCCCCAGAAGTGATGTCACAACAGGAAGTGACATCACAAGGAGAAATGACAGCACACCTGGGCTTTTAAAAAAGATGAAAAAATGGAAGGGCACATACTCCCCCAGCAGCAGGCCGCTTCCTGCTGCCTCCAAGCATGCAGTCACCTTGCCAGTCATACATTCATTCATATTTTTCATATTTTTATACTAACCTTCCATATAAACCAATGGCGGGAAGGGAAGTGGGTGAGGGAAAGATTGCCATATAAACATCAGAGCACCCAGTCCAAAAATCACATTCACACTCAGAACCAAGGAACGGAAGTGTGTGTGTGTGGGGGGGAGAGATCTCCGTATAAACATCAGAGCACCCAGTCTAAAAAAACTCACTGAGGGCGCAATCCTAACCTGGAGTTAGGCCAGCACAGTTTGGCCAGCAAAGTTTGACTGGCCCAAAGGCCACCATAAAGTACCACTCTCCGAGTAAGGGAGGATGTTGCACATCTGTGTGCTGGCCTCTCTGACTCCGAGAGTGGTCCAAATATACTTTACAGTGTCCCTTGGGCCAGTTGAACTTTGCTGACCTAACTGTGCCAGCCTAACTGTAGGTTAGGATTGCGTCCTCAATGTGTTTTTTTTAGACTGGGTGCTCTGATGTTTATATGGAAATCTGGAGCACAATCCAGGTTAGGAAGGAAAGGAAGAGCTTCTTACAAATAGAGCAGCCACTCTAAAATCACTGTTAGCGGGTTTTTTTGGGGGGGGCGGGAGTTGTTCCTTACAACTGGTTAAGCCAGTCTAAACTCACTGTTAGAACCGGGGCGGGGGAGGGAACGAAGAGCTTCTTACAAATGGAGCAGCCCCTCCATAATCCCTGTTAGAAGCAATGGCGGCGGGAGAGAGAGGGAATATTTCCATCAAAACAAGGGCATACACTACGTTTGATGCAGCTCCCTCACAAATAGCCAAGAGCAGAGGCATTAGGGAGGAAAACTGAGTGTTTTAACTTTGCAATAGCACTCATAATATCAATACAGCCACCTCTGCAAGTGGAGTCCTGCAAAGTCTCCTTCCTGGCTTCTCTGCAAACCTCATTCCATTCCATGTGGTTCTCCTGAGAGCCCTGCGGTTGTGCAAAAGCTCTGCCTCTGCTCTGTGAGCCTAGAGAGGGTGGGGCTTTTCTGGGGCTGCAGTTTCTCATGCTCCTGGTGGCGTGGGAGTTTTGAAAGCCTTGTTGCCCCCCTAAAGCTTGTAGCTCAGTGCAATTGTACCCCCTGCACTTCTATTCCTATGCCCCTGAATTCACTTGCCTGTTTTATTTCCAGTGCATTTCAACACACTGGCTTCAGGCGCTCTTTCTGAACATAGCCTAGGCCAGGGGTGCCTAGGTACATAAAGCCCGCAGCCTGGATGCGGCCCTTGGAAGCTCTTTATCCAGCCCTTAGGCTCTCCTAGCACCACCATCAGCTGCTCTCAGTTGCTGAGCTATGCGGAGATTTCACTGCTGAAATGGCAGCCTGCATGATAATTGGGCTCTCCCATATCTTGAAAATATGATCAAGATTTGCCAATGTATTCCTGTGAGAAAAAAGTGCTTATTTCTAGTCATATCTGGTTAATGATGTCACTTCCTGCTTATATGATATCACTTTTGATAATAAGTGATATTATCATTGGGCAATGATCACTTTCCCAATGATCAAGATTGTATTATCAAGATTTGTGTATTTTCTATTTGCAGCTAATGAGTTCCTAAGGGAGAAAAAGTTCTTATTTCTGATCATGACCTGCTAAAAAAATCACCTCTGCTTCATTACATCACTTTTGGCCTTCAGCAGGCATCATAAATGCTATTTGGCCTGCTGTATGAAATGAGTTTTGCACCTCTGTGTTAGAAGGTAGAAGGGTAGCAATAGGGGAAAAAAAAATCAAAGAATGACTCATGAACCTGTGTTCAAAAGGAAAAAATGGTATGGTGAGAGAAAAGAAATCAGGGAGGAAAGGTGTTGGCCTTTAACATCTAGGAAATCGGAAAGTGGTATGGAAGGAGACAGGAAACCAGTGCAGCTATATGAAGAAGTGTCATGATGATAGTGGCAGGGAATAGAGTTGATTTTTACATGATAGTTCTGAATATCTGGGAGGAAAATGACAGCCTGAGGAATTATGTGGAGGAGCTCAGAACTGTTTATAGTACCTTAAATTAATTTTATCTTGATAAGGAATTGTCCTTTGATCCCTAACCTGTAATTATTCCAATTATTCCATCAGAATAAAAAAAAATCTTACAATTAACATCCATGCGAATTAGTCAGAAAGTGCACTTTGATTATTTTATTCAGGCTATGAAAATGCAGGGAAGCAAAACTACATGCACACTAAGAGGTTGACAATAGTCGTGCTCTTTCATTGATAGAAAAGTGCAGGAATTATCATTAGATCCTAGAATTTGCATCAATTGTTACAATGTCAAGTTTGCCATGTTAATATTCTTAGTCTTCCATTCCAGTGAGTAAATATAATGCAGATCAATGTAAAAATTTGTTCGAAGTACACCAGGTATTACTTGATTCTTCAGTTTCATTCTCTTAATTTTTTTCTTATAAAGCTGTTTAATATTTAAACACACACACACACACACACACGTGTTCACAGTGAATATTTAGAGGACAAAGAGGACAACCCTTGGGATATGGTCACTTTTCTGGTGCAGGTTACAAGAAATATGGTGTATTGATGGCAGAATCTGAGATACTCTCATTGCCTGTCCATCCTCCCCCCCCCCCAATAAATATGAGATCGAGGCTTGTGTTAAATTGGGCCACTTTATTGAAATAGGGAACCTCCAGCACGGAAAAAAATATATATTTAAAGATTAACACCCCACCCCCACCCCTTTCAGGCTATTAACGGAGGGAAATGCAGAGACTATGTTTTCCCAATGGGTGAGAGCATCCTGACTCAAAGCTGTGATCTGGCAGGAGACTGAGCAAGCTTATCAAAGTCAATGCCAAAGAATTGAGGCTGCTAGACTGCATAGGCTCCCAATAACTGGAAAGCAATTGAGGTTGTTCTTGTGAATCCAAGTCAAAGGGCTCAGCAGCCAGCCTGACTGAGCCAGTAAGCATCATCAGAGAGGTCCTGGCTCACTTTCCGACCTTGCTTACCTCAAGCTTCATACTGAACTGTCAGCCCCCTGCCTCCCTGGCCTGCACCATACCTGCCTAAAGTCACCAAAAAGATGATGTAAAAAAAAAGTCAAAAGAGCATATTTTTAGCCACTAACACAGTGCTAGTCTGGGATAGATGAAAATCTGCAAGCCAAAAGCCAATCTTGCTAACAGCAAAAACATTGTATCTGGCTCCCAATGGGCAACCAGCTAATCTCATATTGCACGAAGGGAGAGGTGGAAGGGAGTTGCTAAGCAAAACTGGACTGAACATAAGCATCCCCATGCTGCAAATAGGCAGCACAGTTTGCCCCCTGCTCCAGGCACCAATAGGATGTTTATGCCAATAAAGGTGACTGACTAATAGGATGCCTGGATTTTCATGCCTCTGCTCAGTGTGAAGGAGGAGCCCCAGCAAGAGTGGCTGATCTCATGTTCCTTCTATGTCTGAGTCTTTGGGGTCCTTTCTGCTAGCTTTTTCTCTTTATGTTTCTTTGGAGATCTGCAGTCTTTCATCCTCTGAGTTTCTTGATGTATTGTAGCTGACATGTGTACTGAGTCTCTTGAAGGCCAGCCTTGGGAAATGTAGTAGCTTGCCTTTTCCAGTTCCTGCTGCTTGTTTTTGAAAGTGCTGTTACCTCCTGCATGCAGGCCAGGAGCACAATGTTTCTCTCTCCACATCAGCTGTGAAGCTGCCCATAACACCTTGCCCTTTGCTGCTGTATTGTATTTTTCTAGGTCTTCATAAAGAGCAAAAGCACATACTGTGAAACCACCATTACGAGACAGCAGCTAATCCCAGTTTGGCTTTCCCTCTAGAACACAACAGCAGTATTTTCTGTTTTGTTTCTACCATTAATGTTCAATTACTTATTCTTGCAGCGGAACTACTCTACCCCTGCCCCCCTTTTTCCTACTGGTTTGTATGTATTGTATGCATTTTCATAATATTGCAGGCTATCAGATATTAGCATGTTTCATTATATTCTTTCATCTGACATAACAGTTAAGTGTCATAAATCTTGTCATGTGGATTTAAAATTAAATATGGGAAAATGTGTAATCTTTCACCAAAATCCACCTCTAGCTTTCTAGCCCTTTGCCCAATATACCTCCTATTTCGCATTCAGTTTGTGTGTCTGCTTGATATGGAAGTTCCTAATTGTGGTAGTGTTTCAGAGAGCTTGCTGGGAAATGTGCTGCTTGTTATAAAACAGATTTTGTGGGAATCAGTACCAGAAGATTAAGTGCTGAATTGAGAACCTAAACTCTGAACAGTTTGCTAATGAATAAATTGGGCTATATTTATAATTGACTAGTTTTAAAGAAACTTAACCACTTGATTATATGGGCCCCTGTGGAGCTGCTTGTAGGAGGGGAAAAGGGTAAATTTAAGATGCTACTGCATGAATATTGATTTCAGATGTACTGTATTACACAGTTCTAAATACGATGGGCATTGTATGGAAGAGGAATTTTGAAGATAAGTTTTGTAACTGCTGTTTCATTGCTTTATTACTGAATTAAATAAGGTTGATTAAGCATAGCCTATACAGTGTTTAAAATATTTCATCAATTGTTGCCATACACCAGTCATGTTTGGAAAAGACACTGGAATAAGTCAAGCAGTGTAACCTTATGTTGTGATAGGAAATTTTCATAATATGAGCCATATTAAAATCAGTAGGGGAATCTTCCATTGGCATCAGCAGATTTGTAAAGACTCATGAAAGAATTGGAGACATTCATTTGTTGGATTACTAGAGATGGACAGCTGTCTAGTATCTAACTATAAATATTTGCTTAGTTTGCAAAACAGAATAACAGTACTGTATAAACGTTGAATAAAGCTGCATCAGTGGAATTTGTAAATGTTCCTTCCAAACTCAGTATAATAGGTTAAGAAAATAATGATATTGTTAAAAGTTCTGGAAGGCTTGCTTTCATAATTTCACTGACTATTAGTTCTTTGTAACTTGGGTGAAGAATAGTAGCTTGGACAATATGGAAAAATGGAATGTGTAATTATGTAAGTGTGTGTGTGTGCGCGCACACACACACACACACACACACGCATGTGTGTACACACACACACACACACACACACACACACACACACACACACACACTTTGGCTTTGGATCAAGCCAAAGGTCCATCTGCTTCCTGTATCTAACAGTGGTCCACCAAATCCCTCAGGGAGCACACAAGACAACACGATACCTGCACCCTATTGCCACTTGCTTGCATCTGGCATTCTGAGGTAACCTACTTCTAAAACCAGGAGATTGTGCATAGCCATCATGGCTTTTTCTATGTTGGGTCTGGGACATAACACTAAACCCTGATTTCTTAAAACTTGGTTTTGTCTTGCTTCTTAACTGGGGCCCTGCCTTCAAGCCATGCCTAGAGCTGGGGAAAAAAAACATTATTTTAAAATGAACAATGAAGTTTTTAATAAGTACCTTTACAGCACCTATGTAGGGACAAGAAAGATTAACAGCCCAATCTTAACCCATGCTGGAACTGCTGGCCTGCCCTGTATCTAATGCAGGTTAGGAGGCAGCTGGAGGTAATCTCTGGTAAAGCCCCAACCACCCCATGTGACAACTCTGAGTTGCACCAGCAGTGTAGAGCTGATCCAGTGTAGGACCGACGAGGCTGGGGATAGAGTTCAGGATTCAACCTAAGTGCCAGATCCTGTTTCTACCCTCCTCCCCAAACTGGCCTGCTCATGGGACTGCCTTTCCCTGTCTCCCCTACCCCATTCCACCCTACCCCATTGGACTACAATTATGTATTTGCATGTGTAGTATAATGTAAGTGGACCTAAGTTACATGACCAAAGAGATGTATCATCTCATGTCTAAACTGTCTATCACAGCAGTTCCCAAACTGTGGGTCAGGACCCACTAGTGCAGTGGTTCCCAAACTCCTACGAGCGAGTTGGGAGCACTGCAAGTGTTTGTGGAGGAGGGGCTATGGCAGCAACGTGATCCCCAGGATTGGGCTGCTGCTGGGGATGGGAGAGAGTGCTTGCACTTTCTACCCTTCAGCACTCAGGTCCTGAGATGTTCCGGGGGGGGGGGTCAGGGAGCCCTCCGCAGGGTTCCCAATGTGAAAAAAGCAAAAAAAAAAAAACCCCAAAAAACCCTTCCTGTTTTCATTGCTAAACCGAAAGTGCCTTTTTTGCTTTTTTCACATGGGGATCCTAGAGATCGTATTGCTGCCTTCCCCCCTCCTCGCCCCTTAAAGGGGCAGGGAGAAGTATTTCCCTGGCTGGTGGGTTGCCAATTTGCACTAGTGGGTCATGACCCAATTTTGGGTGGGTTGCATAATCAATAAGACAGATTAGGCTATGTGCATCATGGGGGTAAACAAGCTGCTACTTGGTGGGGGAATGCTGCTTCCTAATCACCATTATAGCTACATAATTATAGCATAAATCAGGCAGCTGTCTTTAGGGCTGCATTTCTTCTGGGGACAAGAGAACATACTTGCTGAAGAAGGCCTTTAGGACTACAGCAGCCTTTAGAGCCCATATTGGAAGTGCAGGCCTAGGGCACCGCAACACCACCAGAATAGTCTTGATCCTATGAAAGCAGGCCCCATCAAACCCTCAAGAAGAAAGTTTCACCTTCCAAGCTGACAAAGAAAATGTATTGGGCAGAAGATTTAGCCGAGAGGGTTAATGCCTCCATTTGCCCGAAGATAACAGCTGAAGATCTGAAGGTCGTGAGCTCGAGACTACCGGAAGTCTCTGTGAGCAGCAGACCTTGCAAACTGTGGCTGATCAAAAGCTGAGTTCCAGCTGCCTCGTGGGAGGAGGAGTGTGCTGAAGTCAGCTGCGTCTCTGGTGGGAGCAGGGAAGCCTCTTATCAGCCAGCAGAAGGCAGACGGGTGGCTAAGAAAGAAGGCTAAATCCAGAAAGAAAGATCTGTATGAGTGTTGTTCTTGAAAGATAGAACGTTTTTGTATAATTGTAAAAGCCTTCGGGTTTGTGAATAAAAGTCTGCCTATGTAAACTGCCTTGAGTTACAATCATTAGAGAAATCTAGTGATCTTAAGAAAGGCGGTATATAAATACTAGTAGTAGTAGTAGTAGTAGTAGTAGTAGTAGTAGTAGTATTGAGTCTTCTGGAAAGCAAAACTGAACCACACATACACATTTACTCACAAGTAGACAACTGTGCCTTGGCTCTTAGCCAAGAGAAAGCTAGAGCTTTCTTAGGGAGAAAGCAAGCCCCCAGAATGGTCCTGATCTTAAGAACATGGAGATCAACAAATGTTCCAGAAGCCCATCCACCACCACACACACACACAGAGCTATAGGGAAAAAGATAAAACAGGCTAGAGCATCTGGTAAAGTGAAACACTTTAAAAAAGATTTATAAAGCTAGGCGTGTCCCGATAGAGTGTCATTTTAAAAAGTGGGTTGGTGCTAAAAATTTTGGGAACCACTGATCTAACACACAAAATAGGTAGAACTCTTAAAGATATAAATATTGAAAAGTAGTAACTGAACAAATTAGGACAATTAAATTAGCATGGAAGTGATACTACTGTATAGCTGCTTTTCTGTCAACCCGCTTTTCTCACAGTACCCCAAAGCATTGTCCTTTTCTAGCATTACTTTGTTTTAGCTTACGGGGTAATTTGCTTACTATGTAAAATTTAAGATTAGCTGAGATCACTGATTGAAATGTTGTGTTTATACAGCTTCTATCCAATGTGCACATTTGACCCCGAATGACAGAGTAAATGAAAGCTCTAATTTAAAGTAATGCAGTCAGTTCAAAAATATTGTGCTAATAAAGTTATGCATTCTAATTGAAAGATTTATGGCAATCCATTTAGTTGTTACTAGGTTATTTGTGACAGGCAGATGTAGAGTAACCTGATTAGAGGAGGCATTGTGATGACTTGTAGCTGCAGAGGAGAATAAAGCTTCAAACCATTGTCATGGTCCATTCTCTAAAATGCATTCAGAAGATGATTTAAAGGAAGGCATGTGGTCATTAAATTTAAGTTTGCATTTGCTTAGCTAGAGGAGGTTAACATTTTGACTGCCAAAATAAAACAGTAGAATTCACCTTTTGGATTATTAACTTCTACAGTTAGGCATTTATACATTCAGGAAGACAGTCTTAAAACAAACTACTGTATTATAAATAAACAGTACTCTAAAATAAAGTACTCTGGTATCTTAAATCTTGTTCAGGCATGAACTAGATTATAAAGACATACTCCAGTCTACAACATGACATGATACAACAAAGCTTATTGGTGTGCTTTTGGTGATGTGGAAGAGTTGTATAAATCTAGCTTTATCTTATTTCATTTGCTACTTTTGTAGAGATTCTAAAGGAATGGGACCTTATTTTTAGCTTTTGTGCAATATCTAGATTCCTCACCTAAACTACCACTTTGAGGTTCTATAGTAAATTGTGCCATTTTGTAAAAAACTGAAGAAAAATTATTAAAATGTGCTTTGGCCAATGTATGAAGCATAATAATGTTAGTTTCCAATATGAAAGAAAAACAATGGCATGGATCCCGAGCTCTGACCAGACATCTGAGGGCTTAACCATGCCAGCTGGACCCTTGCCTTCCTTCTTTTGAGAAGCAGATTCTAATGCTGTCTCTCAAACTGCTTTTCAAACTTTCCCTCAGTTTCAAAAGGGTTTCCAGTGAGTCACGGTGGGGCTTCTTTGTCAGGCAAATTGACCAAAACTCCCTTACAGTGTAATCCTAATCTGCACTGGAGCAGGCTGGCTGCCTTGAGCTGTATCCAGTGCAGATTAGGAAGCAGTTGGACGTCATTTGGGGATTATTGTGCCCTTACCCCAGGGTAAACCCCAGCCACCCCTATGGGACAACTTGGACTTGCACCAGTGAAATCGCTGACTCAAATCCAAGTGGCCCATGTAAAGCCACCCAGGCCTGGGACAGGGGTTAGAATCTGGCCTATGTGCCAAATCCTGGCTCTGCCCCTTCCTTAGGCTGATCCACACACAGTCCCGCCCTCCTACTGCCGCCTTCACTCTGCCCTCCCTCCACCCTCCCTGAGCCCTGTGCCAGCCTCCGGATGTCAGCCTTACCTGGCATTGGGACTGGCACAGGATGGTGCACGTTCATTCGCTGGCCTCCCTGGTTCCGAGAGTGGCGGAAACATGCTTTATGGCATATTAGTGACATTTGTAGGCTGGCACAAGGGACTTGTGCTGGCCTACAGGTAAGTTTGGATTGTACTCTTAGGAATGCAGAATTAATCACATACTTCTTGGGATCCAGCTCAATATATTGTAATGTCTGAATCTAAGAACTGTATTGCATGTTACATGGGCTACAGAAATGTCACTAAAATAAGGCCCAGATCTCCCCCCTTCTTCACTGTGTTCCACTGTGATGGATGGCAAAATATACAGCGCTAGCTATGAGCGGCAGAAGTCACAATGTGGCAATGCAGCTTCACAGTGCATGTAGCACTCACAGTACCCGGTGAGTGAGTGACTGAGTGAGAGAGCCTTGATAAAGCAGACGGGGTTGCGGAGGGAGGGGAGGGGAGGGAAGTGGCACCCAGTGAGTGACTAAGTGCGTGAGAGAGCCTTGATAAAGCAGATGGGGTTGACGAGGGAGAGAAGGAAGCGACACCCGGTGAGAGAGCCTTGATAAAGCAGACCAGGCCACAGAGGGAGGGGAGGGAAACGGACCGGTGAGTGACTGAGTGAGTGAGAGAGCCGGCCGGCCACTCTTCCCGCCAGCCAGCCAGCCTGTGGGGAAACGCCCAACCACCTCCACCCAGCCTGCGGTGGCAACACTGCGGTGGCAGCCTGCCCGCCCCGCAACACTGTACCTTCCACAGGCGGCTGGTGTCCAGAGCCCAGAAGAGGAAAGGGAGGCTGCACAGAAGGGAGGGAGGGCAGGGATGGCAGGCTGCACAGGTGTGGCCTTGGCCCGCCCCACCCACCCGCTTGACATCATGCTCAATGGCGCTTCTAGTGAGCCGGAATCAGGCAACCTCTTGCATGCCACCTGTGAGGGCGCTGTGTGCCACCTGTGGCACACATGCCATAGGTTCACCATCACTGCCCTAGTGTGATTCTTCACTTTTTCTAGGCATGATTTCTACAAAACTCTTGAGCGACCATTTTATCACCAGAACATGCAGACTGAGCAGTCCAGATATTCTCTCCAGGACCAGCAGCAAACCTAGGTGTGGCATCTGGAAGTTGATAAACCAGGAAGTGCTCTACTTACAGCAGGGATTCTTGGTATATGTTCCCTTCATACTGAATCATATTCTCTTACTCAGCCATTCTGACCTTTGGCACTTTTCTCCTCAGTGTTCTCTAGGCTCCTGCCTTATCTTCCCAAGTTATAATTTTAGTCTCATATTGCCTAGTATAACATTTTGTCCAAGAAACTATCTGAAAGACTGTCTATTGCTAAATTATTCTGCCTGGCATATGGCTGTGTATGGTCTGTTCTATGTGTTATCATTGATTAAACCTTGATTGGCATGCACATGGGACATGGGCTTTTCATTGGTGGCTTGCAGGATCTGTAACTCCCTTCTGCATGGGCTTCATGATGTCCACCCTAATACCCTTCAAGAAAATGTTAATGCATTTGTTTTGCTAGATTTTTAATAGGTGACTGATGGGAAGCTTCCTAGATAGTTGTTTTCATGCTGCACTTCAGTATTTTGTCTTCAGTTTGGATTTTTATGATGTATTTTAGTGTTTTGAATTTTCAGTCATGACTTTGAAACATTGGTTCCTAAACTCTTTAGCACCAGGACCCACTTTTTAAAAAGACACGTTATCAGGACCCCACCTAGTTTTACAAGCCTAAAAAAGTGTTTCACTTTACCACCAAGTTTTTATTCTTTTTACTATAGGTTGGGGAGGGCTGCTTTATGGAGTGTTTGTTGCACTCCACATTTATCAGATCAGCTGCAGTCCTAAAGGCCTGACTTATGAATGCCAAGGGCTATGGCTATAATGGTGATTGGGAAGCAGTGCCCCTACCAAGTAGGAGCTTGTTTAACCCTTCATACATATAGTCTAATTTGCCTTGTCAGTTTTGAAACCCACAGGCGGGAGGGTGGGGGGGGGGCTGGGAGGCAGCCTGGGGAGGGATTGGGGTTGGAATGCGACTGTTAGCCGCATCCAAGCTCCAGTTCCCAGGCCATGCGGCTCCAATTCGGTTTGTGCGGCATCCTTGGCTCTGCGCCTGCTAAATATCAGGCGCAGATCCAAGGAGCCCATTGAGACAGCTGGCACCTACCCCAGGGTAAGGGCACAAATGTGCCCTTGCCCCATGGAAACTTCAGCCTGCTCCCAAGCTGAACTGTATACAGTGCAGGCCCTCAACCTGCCTGTTCCAGCACAGTTTAGACTTGTTCACTGAATTAAATTTTTTGCAGCTGGTGCAGAAGCCCTTTGAACACTTAGTAACATGTCTTTTCCTTTTTTCTTGGAAACTATGCCCCTGTTTGAGATTACCCAGGTGTGTTGCACACGCATGTTTTGGGCTCTGAAATGTGCCTTGCATTTCTTCTTTGAAATACTCTTAGAGTACAGTCATAAGGTCCTTAATTATTTATTATGGCTGAAAAGCAAATGAGACTCTCAAGAAGTTAGCTATCACGCCAGAATCAGCTCAGCAAATGTGTAGAACTATGGCAATCAGTTAATCTGCTTGCCTAACTACAAAACGCAAGAGATTCTCCAGCATTCTAAAACTACAATGATTAATTGTAAATACGGAAGATTCAATATGCAATTTTTATAGTAAATGAGCTATCGCTACACTTTCTGTTTGTTGCTCTTCTACCTGTCCTTGTGAGCTTGGATCTTCAAAGAAATGTACCACTTTTTATCAGAGGCTAAGCAAATGCAAATTCATTTTTCCCAGTGATGTCCAGTAAAGTTAATGGGCTGTGTCAAATGCATGAGTTGGAACATAACTTTCCAGGAGCTTATGCCCTTGATTCTCAAGATGCACAAAATCCAAAATACTAAAACAGAACTTGGTAAAGGGCACAAGTTTTTGACTTAGTGATTTTGTTCTCCATGACCATTACATAAAAATTCACGGATAATATAATCCATTATATTTTTCCTTTGAACAATGTTCATGAGCCTTATAATTATATTTTTAAATACACGTTTTTCTTGCCTGAATTTCAAAAGGGAGATTTCTTTAAAAAGATCATTTTCCCTAAATGCAGTCAGTTCTAGTATGTAGCCAGGTTATGCTGTGCCCTCACTGACTAGGGTTAATGGTTTTATATGGCCTCTTTTGAAATCTCAAATGTAGAAAGAAAAAATTGACTCAGCATCTTTCAAAAATGTTACAGAAAGAGATTGTTTTCCGCATCTAAGTGCTATAGTTCTGCTCTTTCAATTATAAATGAAAAATGCTCCAGTGGGCAAATACTGACTGTTTACATCTCTACCTGTCAACAGTTATGAAACCCTTTTGGCACCCTGTTTCCTAGTGCTCTCCCTGATCAAAGCATGACCTGCTTACTGAGATTCTCATAAGAGAATAACAACCTGAAGCCAGGAGAGAGACATGGTCTAGGACCCTTGCTGCTAATTTCTCTTCTAATGTAATCAAATCAGTACAGCCACCCAGCCAGGACTCATAACCCTTAATAAGTCACTCTACTCGATTAAGAGAAATTGATTTTCCTCCACCGTGGATCATAGTGATTATGATAAATATTGTATCTGCTGCTCACTTGCCTTTCTTCCCTGCCAGTGTCCATTTGTTTGCAGGGCCAGCAGGTAAACGAGCTGGGGAGATGACGTGGTGTCATTAACTGCATTTGGTGTCAGCACTCTGACAGCTGCAGAATTGAGTGGGTCCATAGATCAGTGCAGAAGCTGATTGTGAGGGTTCTGTGCAGCAATTACACACACTTGACAACTGTAGTGACAGTCTTAAATGTGAGAAACTATGGGCTAGTAATTTGTAATTGCAGCTAGCTGGACAAACTACTGTGTGTAGTGGCATTAAGAGGATAGGAAATGTAAGCAAAAGAATATAAAGGGCAGTTCCAGTAGTTCCTGTTTAGAAACCTGATGTTCTAGAGAGGCATGTGCCTGATTCTCCTTACATCTTTCCTAATTTTGTGCTGCCTGTTTTTTACACAACAGCACATCTACTAATAGCAGCCATTGCTGGTATCGTGACATTGACCTACATTGGTATGCCAGTGCTACCCTTTACTTGACAAGTAATACAAATGAAGTGCAGTAGCTCGACATGGCCCCTGTTAAAATGATCATAAACCCCTGCACTTCAATTCAAACCAGGGCATAGTATCCTGGATTACTGTTACTATATTAGTGATGTCTTTATTTTAAATTATTTATTTCTCATTTTCTCCTGCCCATCAAGTTGCAAGATGACTTGGAGTCCAATTATAAGTTCTTTTTAATGTATCTATGGTCAATGTTGTGTTACAATTTGTACTAGACTGCAGCAATAGCACTTTCTCCCACTTCAAAAGATATGCTGAAATTCTGCCTAGTACAAAAAAGAACAGTTTCATGTAAATAAGGGATTTTATATGAGTGTACTTCTGTTTTCTGTCTCTGCAGTCTCACTTTCACAGTTTCCAACACCAATTTGGCATGCGCACATTAGTTCATTTGCAGTCCTTACTAGAGTACAGTGAGTCAATATGCAGTGCATGCAAACATTTTCTTTATTCAGCAGTACAGCAGAAAACAAACATCCAATTCCTTCCCAGTAGGCCAATTATACCAAGTCTCCTTTGGGTGTTGAGTGAAAATGGATCAATAAAAATATTCCACCAGAGGCCTAGTGTGTTTTGCTATTTAGGATAAATTAACTGATTATTTGTTTGGAGAGTCATTGTTCATTCGTTCTATTTTTAGCATAACTTTTCTCTTTCTCCTCTGTGTTAAAAATTACTCTGTGCTGATTCCCAGAATGCGGATCATGGAAGCAGCATTTAAATATTAGTAACTAAGTTTAGGATGTCAGCCTTAGTACAACAGAGAGCTCCAAAAAGTCAACAAATTATACAGAGGTATATTTTATTTATTGGAAGAATATTTATTTATTCATGCCGAAGCAAATGCCCAAGTGACTTACATGGGCAGGTTAGTCTAAACCACCATTTTTAAATGGGATTTTTACAAATATCCAGTACTCTGTGAGTCGCCAAATCATCAGTTCCAGATGTAGCCTTCACAGTGTGCTTCTCCTCTCTGGCTGCATATATAGTTCTATTCACTGAACCTACAATCCTGTTATGGTTACTTGAGAGTAGACCCAGAGTACACCCAGAAGTAACATCACTTCTGTATGGCCTTGTGCTATAAGGTCTCTCTCTCTCTCTCTCTCTCTCTCTCTCTCTCTCTCTCTCTCTCTCTCTCTCTCTCTCACTCACACTCACTCACTCACTCACACTCTCTCTCTCTCTCTCTCTCACACACACACACACACACACACACACACACACACACACACACACACCCCTGCCTGGATGAAATATCTCCCTCCTTTTGCTTTCTTATTTTTTTAAAATAAAATTCTTCCTTGGAAGCAAAATTTTGGCTCATAGTCTATCTCTTGGTGATGGAACATGTGGTGGTTGCTTCTAAGCATTTGGCGGGCTTGTTATATACTAGGCAAAGCTTCTGTCTACTGAAATATGCCAACATGTGATTATACCATTGAGAACATTTGAGATATCTTTAAATCTCAATTACTGGCAAGATTGTGGCTCAGAAAGAGTTGGCATATTGGAGTTTTATTAGTGAGGAAAGATAGAAAGTGTTTGGAAAGTGTTCTAATGCATTTTTCTTGCCTATATATGAGGAACTACTTCCTTTTTATGTGTCAGTTATACCACAGGCAATGCGTAGAAATGATGTATTTCCTTACTAATGTGTGCAGCTATTAATAGTTGGGTTTTTTCCTCTTTGAAGCTAAACATTTTGAAATGGAATTACTTCAAATTTATATGTGAAAGCAAATTAGACTTGGAAATACAAGTATCTTATGATGCAAGAAAACTCTAGTCTAGATGAACTTTACCAAATTTAAGAGCTTTTCATGGCCTAAGTATGGCAATGAGTGGCAACAAGATGCAAGCATCTTGTTGTCTCATGCGCTCCCTGGGGCACCTGGTGGGCCACTGTGAGATACAGGAAGCTGGACTAGATGGGCCTTTGGCCTGATCCAGCAGGGCTCTTCTTATGTTCTTAATGAGAGAAGGGAAATTGGTACTTTTAAAAACATATATACAATTGATAGTCTAAATGATAGTTTAACATCCAACCATTCTTCCAACCATGAAGAGGTCATTTATAAGACTGAATATTCCTATGTGTAGTGCTGAGATGATAGATGTGTCTTAGTGTGGAATGTATGCACCTCACTCATGCCTCTGTGAAAAGTAAAGCTCACTTGTGTTTGAATATAATCGGCCACCAGCTGATCCATGCACACAGCCTTCCCCTTTCTCACATCAGCAGAAGGCCTGCTGGTGTCATCTGAAAGCCACTTCCAGTTTAGCTAAATAACGGAAGTGCTTTTCAGAAGGATCTGGCAAGCCTTCTAAAAGGCTTTTGTGGCGTCCTGCACTATCTCTGATCCAGAAGTGACTGGTGATGACATAATTTGCAAGTCACTTCTGGGATATCCATGCTGCGTTTGCAAGTCCATGAATGCATTGTGGGACACAAAAGTTTGGGAACCGCTACCTTAAGGCATTTATTATGCCTTAATTCAGTCATGCCCTGGAACAGACGTTCCAGATGCATTCTAAGGGGGAAAAGTTTGTTTGCAGAAATTAATCTTTGAAAAGGTCACATTTATATTTCAGAAATAGACCTCAGTATGAGAGAGAGAGAGAGAGAGAGAGAGAGAGAGAGAGAGAGAGAGAGAGAGAGAGAG
>JAJKFI010000029.1:11839982-11878940 GCA_029204185.1 Lerista edwardsae
GAGAGAGAGAGAGAGAGAGAGAGAGAGAGAGAGAGAGAGAGAGAGAGTGAAGAGAGCATACAGGTCATTAATTAAAACCGTGGTTTCGAATCCATGAGTAAACAGTCTTGAATGTATATTTAAATACACTGTAAATATAAATTGCAATAATTTGTGACAAAAAAACCTAAGAAACCTAAACACTGATGTCATTCATTCTACCAAGTCTAATTTAATTGGGGGTTGAAAATTTTTGTGCTAAATTTTGGCTTCCAGCAAAATAGTTCATTTGTGATGGGGTTGCAAGGTCTTTGAATACTGGTCACTTGGAAACCCTCAGTTTGCATCCTAGCATTTTCCCCTTAGTCAGAGAAATCATTCAGATACTAACTGTGAATAATAACTGTGACCAAAATGTGGTTTGGAACAATGTACACTGAAGGAAGAAGAAAATATTTGTAAACCTTCTAAGGATCTTTAATCAACTTATTTTGGTTTGTAATTTGAGCAAAAAAAATTAGAAACCATTTGGTTGTTTTGAAGAATCATTTTACCATTTATTTTGACAACTATAGATTAAGGATTAAGAGTGTTTACAGGTAATAAAGCTGTAAAATACATATTAAAGTGCAATTAGTGCCAGATAATTTACTAATTATTGGCCCACACTCTATCCAGTGCTGAGAAGCAGGTTGGAAGTCTCCTTGAGGTATGAGCACACCCAACCCTTTACCCCACCGCACCCCTGGGTAAAGCCCCAGCCTGCATAATGGGGCTATTTGAATCTACACCAGCAAAATCAATGGCAGAAGTCTGAGAAGCCTTTTGTCAGGCTTTCAAACCTGGGAGGGGGAATTCTTCTCCTGTACTGCTTGGTGGGAGCCTACCTCTTCTGTCATGCACGCCATTTGGATCCAGTGCTGGTGGGTGTTATAGAAATTGCGGATAGGGAATGGTATCAGCAGTGGCCTCTTGTCTGTCAGCCAGAAATTGTAGGGTTAACCCCAGAGCCTTTGCCTGCAGCTTCTTCACGGCTGCAGCCAATTGGGGATAACAAGGGCCCTGGGAATAAAAGTAGCTCCTGGAAAGGGCAGTGTTGTGGTTGTAGGAAGGTGGAAAAGGGTTATGGAAGGACGGACAGACTGAGAGGGTGGATGGACTTATTTGGATGGACAGACTGATGGATTGTTGGATCCACGGACTGGATAAAGGATACTTGAGGTTATTGTGATTGTGGTTGCAACTATGGTTGCTGTATTGTGTGGCTGCCCCGCTCCTGGAGCCACTGAGTGGAGGAGGCAGGAGGACCGGTGTGGCTTGGCAAGCTGACTGCCTTTGTTTGGTGGTGGGATTTAAGCAGTGGTGGGATTCAAATAAATTAACAACCGGTTCTATGACATCATAGCTGGAGCAAAAAAAACACCAAAGCCAGCCGAGGTAAGCGAGTGGGCAGGGCCCAGCCATTTAACAACCGGTTCTATAGAACCTGGGCGAACCCCCTGAATTCCACCAGTGGATTTAAGTAAGGTGGGATTTAAGATTTAAGGTGCCTTGTAAGGTGGTTTTTGGTGATAAAAGGGAAGCTAATTAGTCTGTGGACATAAGACTGGATAAAGGGAATTTGGCAGAACAGTAAGGCGCCTTTCTGCCAGTGCGCCTTACTCTCAGGATGTTGTGGTGTGCTTTAAGGCGTTTTTGTAACACCCTAGGCCTATGTTGCCTAGTTACGTTTTGGACATGATGGCACTGCGGGTTAAACAGCTGCTGCTTAGCTTTCTGACCAGAAGGTTGAGTTCAAGACCATGCAACCGAGTGAGCTCCCGTTGCTTGTCGCAGCTCCTGCCAACCTAGCAATTCAAAAGCATGTAAAAATGTGAGTAGATAAATAGGTACCACTTCAGTGGGAAGTTAATGGTGTTCTGGGCGCTACAGTGTATAGTCATGCTGGCCACATGACCACGGAAGCTTGTCCTTGGACAAACGCCGGCTCTACAGCCTTAGAAACGGAGATGAGCATCACCCCTACAGTCAGTCACAACGAGACCATTCGGTCATGGGGAAACCTTTACCTTTAGACCCATGTTGCAATCGCTGCACCAGTTGTAAGTGGCTGTTAAGACTGTGCCATTAAAAATCTTAACTCTGTAACTTGACCTGGAAAGACCTATCTTTATACAAGCAGGACAATTCAGGATATGTACCTCTTTAATTTCTTCATTCCCTGAAATATTTAAATAAGGACACAAATTAGGAAATGATCATGATGGTTTAATCTACACTACGAGTTCTCCAAATTTCAATAATTATGTAAAAGCTGCCAATATTCTTAGTTATTTAATTTGAATATTTTTTCTTTAAAAAGCAGTTTACAAAGACAGCAGTTCTGTCATTGATATTTTCAATAGTGTATTTAAAAAACCAGAATAACAGCACTGTAAATGCATTAAGCAGATTTCAAGAACACATTTTATAATTGCAAAAAAAGCAAACCATTTAAATTGATATATTTATCTGATCACTCAGCAAAGCATATGGATTTGAAGATGGACAGCAGCTGTACTAGTCAAGCTGTCTGCTTTTGCTGGTGTTTTTCTTCACTTGTTTTGATAATTATGAACAAAGGTCAATCACTTTTGCATCAAGGCAGATCCTGACAGCGCTAGATGTCAGCAAGTGAGCTAGAGCTACAGAAGACATACCTGTCAACACTGCAAATCCCTTGGTATAGCTTCACTTTCTCATGACCATTTGAAAGTCAAAGCCAAATTGAGAGCCAAAAGTGGAGGGAGGGTACTTCTGTGTTGCTCCCTGTAGTGCTGTTGAGAATTTTTCCTTTCAATCTCCACGAATGAACATTACATTCTGCTTGTTAAGCGTATAGTGTGAGAGTTCAAAGCAAATCAGAATAGTCCAGTTAAGAGATCCTCTTGTGCAACAGCCATTAAGTACACTAATTACTCAGTTTGATTTTGCAGGATAGCATTTGCAAAATGAGCAATGAAATATTCCTTCTAAAAATGAACTCTGGTGATTGGTTTGGAAATGAAACAGGATCACCCAAATACTAATGTAGCCATATTTATTTGCTTGTGGGATACCTAGGTATGCAAAGGTATAGGTGTTTGTAAATCATAGAAAAAAAAAGCTAAACCCAGAATGACCCTGTGAGCTGCCAGGGCCTGCAAAATGTTAAATGTTCTTAAGCTAGCTGTCAGTTTTTAAAAATACTTACTTATGATACCTTTATTGGCATACAGATGTACAAACAATAACAATAAGCAATAAAACAACAACAACAATAATAAGCCTTGGGCCCAGTTTAACATTGGCTGGAGATCAGAAGGTCAGAAGGGACAAAAGTTATATACCTAACAGGCTTCAACAGTTTACTTAAGTGTTTCAGCTGGATAGAGTTGGATGAGATGAATGCTATGAGGCTAAAAAACTCATCTCCTCCCAGGAAGGAAAGAAGAAATAATAGGTAGTCCTGGCCACTACATTTAGTAGCTGAAGACCAGGTCCTCCTGCAGAGTATTTTTGAAAATGCTACTTATTCCACTGGCAGACCAGTTAGACAGGCACAGCATAGAGGTTCTTGGTGATCAGATGAGACAGTAGTGTTGGGAGAGAAGGATTTGGATATGTTAGGCAATGGGAGATTATTTAGGACAAAACAAATCTGTACAAACTTGAACCAAAATGGAACCAGACTGCTTGTGTGTAATGTCAAAAAACTTTCAGAGCAGCTTTTAAACTGGCCTCTAAGTCTGGTTTGGACTAAATCATCCCTGATAGTTGAAGGTTTAAATATTTCAGATCATTCAGGAAGAGAGATGCACAGTTCCAAACTGTGCCCTACAGTAGGGGGCAGGTGAAAGAGAATTTAAAGCTACAGGAGAAAAGACATTCACCAAGGACATTTGAAAGAAGACACAATATATAGGGGCTTAAATACAAATCTCAGAAGCCTCCAAGCCATGATGGGAGAGCTTGTTTGCAAGGAACAACATAGGCATAATTGGCATAAGGGAAACATGATAAAATTGAAGGACCAGGGGTATACAACTTTTTCCAGGATACAGAAAGGACATGTAGATGGATGTATTGGAGATGGCATACTTCCGTACGTTAAAGAGGACATATAATCCAACAAACTAGTACAAGAAACCTGTACAATTTTAGCTTCAGCAAGGTATTATGTCCCCTCAGACAATGCTCTGAAACTTTATGAAAAGTGACCATACCATGTAGCAGAACACACAACCTTATGGCACCTGTAGGGAATGGCAAAGCTATGGTTTTCCCAGTAGCAATACATGGCTGTGAGAGCTGGACCATAAGAAAGGCAGAGCACCGAAGAATAGGTGCTTTTGAATTATGGTGTTGGAGAAAACTCTTGAGAGTCCCCTGGACTGCAAGGATATCCAGTCGGTCAGTCCTCCAGGAAGTCAAGCCTGATTGCTCCCTGGAAGGACAAATCCTGAAGCTGAAGCTTAAGTACTTTGGCCACCTCATGAGAAGAGAGGACTCTTTAGAAAAGACCCTCATGCTGGGAAAGATGGAAGGCAAAAGGAGAAGGGGGCGGCAGAAGATGAGATGGTTAGAGAGTGTCACCGAAGCAATGAACATGAAACTGGGCAAACTCCGGAAGCTAGTGGAGGACAGGGAGGCTTGGCGTGCTGTGGTCCATGGGGTCATGAAGAGTTGGACACGACTTAGCGACTGAACAACAACAACAGGGAATGGCATAGCTAATCAAAGTGTAGCCTAATACAGAGGGCAAAATGATGCCCCCAAAATGATGTCACAACAGGAAGTGACATTTCAGTTGTATTTTCGTTCTGTGGGTTTTTTTGGCCATAGCTTTTGATAGAATGAAGATATTACTTCATTACTCTGATTTGTTTCATTGCATTCTGCATGAAATTCCACATCAAATGACAGTATTATTCCTGTCCACGATTTTAACAAACCACAATTTTTACATGGCATATATTTGTGTTTTGTGGTTTTTTTGGCCATAACTCTTGATAGAGTAAAGATATTACACTCTGATTTGTTTCAGTGCATTCTGCATTAATTTGCCTTTCCAATGATATAAAACATGATGGTATTATTTGTAATTACCAGATGTTTTCATAATTTTGACCACCAGTGTCAAACTCAGCTTGTTGCCCCCCTAAAGCTTGTTGCCTAGTTCAATTACCTCCCTTTCACTCCCTTAGTTATGCTTCTGCCTTTAGGTCATTAATGTATTACTACATTTTTAGGTTCTTTGAATATATGTAAAACATGTACAGCCATCCACTATATCCACAGAACCAGTATCCATGGTTTCAATATCTGTTTAAAAATCCCTCCCATTGTCCCTGATATGGAAATTGCTTATTTGCTTGAGTTTGCACCCTTCCTGTCACTGTTTCTGGGTCTCTGGAACTTTTTGCTAAATGTAAAATGGAAACAGGAAGCAAGGCAGAGGGCTGAACAGAATGTGACACTTACAGAGTTGGTTGCAGTCTTTTCAGCCCTCTGCCTCATTTCCTATGAGTTCTGAGTGCTCTGTGCTTCATTTTAGAGTCAGCAAAGAGCTCCTAAGATACAGGAACAGCAATAGGAAGGCTGCAATCTGAAGCAGATAGGTTTTTTGTGTGATGGAGGCACTCGTGATGGGAGATTTTGGAATATTTTTGTAGGGTGTTCTTTATCTGCGTTTTCCATATTGAGGGGACAAGGAGCATATCCTTCACGTGTAAAGGGAACATCTGTATAAAATATGTTAGTACAGATTTCTAGAACTCTCAGCATTTTGGATACGTCATAAATTTGGTGGAAAAATATGTAATAGTTCCCAAAGACCTGAATTAAAATTGTTGACTCAGTTGTTGTCGGTTCCTGATCTTGGCTTCTACCATAAATGCACACTGTTAGTATATCTTAGCATTACTGAAATAGTTTAGTGCTCCTTTTATGAGAAATTGCTAAGGTACTAGAACAGTACTGCTACAGTTTTACCCAGAGAAGGAATGGCTGTTAATTTAATTTTAAGTGTGATGTTTAAGTTTAAGTGTATCTTCCTTTCCCATCTAAACTTCTCTTCCTAAGAAGCCATTTTAATCTTTCACCTACAATGAACAGCAGAAAAAAAGGGAGTCAGTGGCTTGAATAGCAAACACACAGTTATTTTTGTCACTTTTTTCCTTGCCCATCCCCCTTCAGTTATTCATTATGGTAATGGTACTTTGTAATGTGCAATTTCTGGATTTATGACCCATTCTCGATAAGCTTGAATCCAGGCTGCATGTGCATCTTTGATAAGGTTCTAATTGGATAGCGGTGACCTTTCTGAATGTAATTCTGGGAGGAAGATTAAAAAGCAGTCCAGAAAGTGACAGGTTTGGGACAATAACATATGAATTCGGCTCGGCTGGCAGGGAAGAGATGTAAGCCATGATAAATTAGAGGCTGGCCAAGCAGGCTTGCTAAATGATGGTTCATTTCCTTTGCATCCTTGGGTAAATGTATTGTACAAGTGGTGCCAACTGTGCCATATTTTCCCTCTATACTGCATTGCTTGTATACTGGTAGCAGGTGTTGGAAACCTGTGCAGTTCATATAGAGTGCACATTCCTGATGGCCACATACTAAATTAGCCACATGTGCGCCTGATACTTGGCTCTTAGCATTCCAAAACATTCATATATTTACTTTTTCACGTTATAAGCATCTCAGTTACTACAAGGAAAAGCTATTTGATGCTGTATGTGGCCGCAAACAACGTAGAATATTTATCTAGTGCCAGCAAAAATAAATACTTCAATACTTAAACTGTAACAGTAATTATCTCTGTTTTGAAATGTCAGTTTCTGCTTCTTTTTTCAAGCAAGTGAATAGACTAAGGTCCCAATCCTATCCAACTTTCCAGCAGTGATGCAGCCATGCCAATGGGGTATGCAGTGCATCCTGAAGTGGGGGAGCATTCACAGACGCCTCCTCAGGGTTAGAATTTGTTGCCTTACATTGGGGTTTTATTGCAGCTGTATTGGTGCTGGAAAGTTGGATAGGATTGGGCCCTATGAATTGGTGGGGAGGAACTGTTTAAGAGTGGTTGATGGTATACTATAGGGTAACAGATTGAAGAATTGGAAAATTAGCTGTGTATCCCCCAATGAAGCCACGAGAGACAGGTGAATGTGGATGAACGGGCCACTTTATTGCAACAAATACCGAGAAGGGGAGCCAGAGACCAGCAGCAATTCAACTAAGGCAGGAAAAAACAGTAATAAGGCCCTTGCTGAAGGTGGGAGGCAGCTGCCGGCCAGCCCCCTTAGTCAGGTGAAACATCCTAACTCAAGGCCAGCCCTTTGGGGTGCAGCCTTTCATGGTCAACCCCTGCAGGGGCGGAGGCAGCACACCTGCATGCACGTCCCGACCGGAGGGCATCTGAGGCAGGCTGACACTAGGAAATTCCCTGCCAGTCCCATGTGTTGGCAAGCAACTGCTGGGCAGTCAATGGGTAATTCCGTGCCAGCTCACCTCCAGATGCACATTGAAAGCTTCTTTACAGCCTTTATGCCTGCACCAACCTGCAATAAAGCAACCAAAGTTATTGCCCATGAAACCAAAAAAACTCTGACCCCCACAACAGTCTGGGGTAGGCAAAAAAACTGCCCACCAAAGGCTAATCAGAAAAATTCCTACTCAGCCCCAAATATGGCAACTAGCCAAGCTCAGACTGCAGGACAGGGAGTCCACATCCCTAGAAATCCAAAGAGGAATAGCCACCAGGGAGCCCAATCGGGCCATGTCTGTCTTACATGGCAGGGGTGGAGCCAGCTAAGAATGAGCTCCTAGGTGTTCGCTGGAGCTTGGGAAAAGTGATACATTTTAAAATACAAAATAATTCTGCTGGATTCATATATTTTTAACTTCATACATACAAGTTTTAGTAAAGGCATAATGTCAATGAAGAATTGTCCTATCATATTTTACTAGTTATTTCTAATGCATTTTTTTCTTCCCTCATATTATTGTACTCAAAAACAAAGCAAGAATACTGATGGGAGGAATAAGGAGGAGGCCATTCCAAATATCAATCAGTCAAAGTATTTATGTACCGCTTTTCAACACAAAGTTCACAAAGCGGTTTACAGGCAAATAATAATAAAGTTAAATGGCTCCCTGTCCGAAAAGGGCTCACGATATAATAAAAAAAAATGCAGAACACCACCAGCAACAGCCACTACAAAAGACACTCCGCAGGGGTGAGGAGTGACAATAACTCTCCCCCTGCTAAATATAAGAGGACACCACTTGAAAAAGTGCCTCTTGGTCAGTTAGCAGGGGTTAGGCTTATGTCTACCAAAACAGTGTTTATTATAGATTTCTGTCCAGTAAGGTATATCTTTTTTCTCATTTACACTTGATTCTGTTTGTTCTGCCAGCATTAAATAGCTTTAAATTGGCTTAGGTGTAATTTGTATTCTGTTTAAGATTTCCAAGTAGTGCTAGAACCAAGTAAAAGCGTTAAGGGTAAATGAGAATTTGGACCATTACCTAGACAACAAATTCCATATATAGCAATTAAGATTGTAGTTCTCAGCAGAGCTTTTTCTTAGGTGACAAAAATATCAGAGTTAAAAGCTTTTTCCCCTGATAGTGCCAGACAGGCTAGCTGTGATGCGGCAAATTCAAGAAGATCAAAGTAAAAATAAAGGCAGAGTAAGTCTCGCTTCTAGTAACCCATCTCTTAGTTTTTTGTCACTGAACATGAAGGTTTCAAATGAATATTTCTATTTTAACCCAACATGCAATGGGCCCAGTTCCAGGATCAGTTCCAGGACCTCTCGTGGATACTAATTTCCACTGATACTATGGTCTACAGAAAGCCCTAAGAGGACCTACCAAATGCAACCGGAAGCACTCCCCAGTCATGCCTGAGAGGTGTTCTGAGGTGTGGGAAGGCCGCACATAGCCTCCTCGGGCCCCAGAAAACCTCCCTGAGGTGAAAACCAGAAGTGCCTTTCTGAGCCATGTACTGTATAGTCACCAGTGTTCCCTCTGTGGAGTCCATGCTGCTGAACAAACTCTTCCTTGGCTATGCAGCAGTAGGGTGGTGCCTATGAACACTCGGCAAGGATGTCAGATGTCATCGCTGGACTGCTGGGAATACCAAGCTTTCAGCTGTGTGGCTGCATGGCTACACTGCTTAGTGGGAACGTTGCTGCAGAGGCGGGCCAGGCTGGGAGCATTCCCCATGGCAAGGCGACAAAACTGCGCCCCTGGCACGTCGCCCCGCCCCCGCGCGTCTCCCCGCCACGCCTCCCTGCACCTAGAAGAGCTTCATTTTGGAGTGTTCCAGGTGCACAGGAGGGCGGGAGGGCCAAAAAGTGCCCGCGCAATGGCGCCACCCGCCACCCGGCACCCATGCGGCTTGCCATCCCTGCATCCCCCTGGATCCACGACTGCGCTGCTGGTCACACAGTCTTTTATACTACCTATAGAATCCTATGGGATTTTTTGTGGAGTGAGCTCATCATGGGGCTTCCTTTTCTGTCTTGAATGTCCTCGATATCTCGTTCTCAATAGATGTTGCTGTTTTGCAGTTTACCAAGGATACAAGAAGGAAATCATTACAATTTCTGGAGCCAGCTGCTTCATTAGTCTGGTGGACTTCTTGGCCAAATTGGCAATGAAGTTAGTGAAGACAGCTTTGGATTGGAGATCCTTCTTTTGGATATCAGGATTTGGGTTTTGTTCACAGCGTCAAATGTGCTGTGCAAGCAAGCTAAGTCAGGCAAAGTTTCCTCCAAGCGAGCCTGATTGTACAGAGGACATGGGGGAATGATTGTTGGGATAAATCACAAGTGTGGCCTTGCTTTAGGCCTGTGAGATCTGTGGCATCTTCCCATCAGTCTTGCTTCAGGTCATGTTAATGACCTGGCCTGTACTCTCCTGGGAGGCACCCAGCACCCTTTGTACATGTGTGCCACACTTCACACATTCAAAAAGAAGAGTTGTCAAACTGGTTGCCACTTAACTGGACATTTAGTCAGCTGAAACAAAGTGTATTATGAAGGAAGGAACAGTGGATACATGCTTTTCTGTTTAAATCTCAGCATCCTGGTCTCATGGACATTTTGGGGCCAGTGTTTAAATTACATATTGCTTGGGTCTCAAAATACAACTAAAAGGGTGCTTCTTATATCACACTTGCCTTGTCCATTTGTCAGGAAGCTGAACTTAATATATCATTTTCTTGCATGACTAGCTGTTATGTTTCCCATGCATACTGAAATTAATTCGTTGCTGCCTTGTAATCGGAAGCTTATGGACCTAACAAGGCTGCTGCTAATGTTTTGTAACACATCTTTTGTAAATCTGCATTTTTATTCCATGTGTTTGGATTTAAAATTTAAAAAATTCATGTCTGGATTTAAAAAAAAAATCCAGAGAATTATATTTGCATTCTTAGATAAGACTCACTTTGTCATGGTTGGAGGAGTATTATGTATTCTTCATCTAAGGATATGTGTTTTTCTTATGAAGGATCTCATTATTCTACAAGAAAGACTGTAAAATGGAAGGCATCATACTAAAAGAACTGTGTGTATTTTATTATGGACTTCATCTGGCTAATCGTCTCCTTACTTTCAAAGGGACAGAAGGAGTGGGGGTAAATATATGATGATTGCATGTGCCTCTCTGTGGTAAGTTATTAAAAAGAAAAACAGACTCTGTGTCCCAGATGCATCCGAAGCTGCCTATCTATCCCAATGCTTTAATGTTCCAAAAGGACAACATTTCTCCTTCCCAATCTACAAACTCCCACGTGGCTGCTATGTCGGGAGCCAGAAAACATCAAAGAGCCACCTACTGACCCTACCTATTGTCTGGCCTTGTTGTCTTCTATCAGTGGCATGCCACAATCAGCAAGATACATGTGTACCTCATGCTTGCTGAGGGTTTGGCAGATCCTGTCCTTTGCACCTGTTTGCTTATTCATGAGCTGTGTGTGTTTGAATCCAAAGAGCTGGGCATTGGGTATAAGGAAATTGGGGAAATTGCTGTCAGCTCTTCATTTCCTCATAAAGAGGAGGAAGAATGGGCTGATGCTGTATTGAGGCATTTACAGAACCTTTACGCATATTGCAAAATAGGAAAAAATGTGACAGTTAATAATGGCATATTTGTTAATAAATGGGGTGTGTGACAGTGTAAAAAAAGACATGCTTTTTTCCTTCCTACTTTCTTATGAAGATTTCCTATCATGACTTAATATGCTGAGTCACAGCTTATTCTATGACTGAAGAAAGTGTGACTCTGCATGAAAAGAGATAGCAGAACAAATCCTACTGATAATTTAATAATATGGATGGCTTTTGTTTTTGACCATGTGGATGTTTGTATATGGTAAACGTACGAAATACTGACCTCCCAATAATATTAGGTATGCATTTATAGAGTCAACAGTATTCCAGAGATCAAAATATCACATTGCAGTATGGTAAAAATAAATATAAAAACTGAGTATTGTACAATTGCATAATGTAGGAGGCCAGTCCACCAATTGATTTTAAATCAATTCTTATGTAGAAAAAATATTTTAATACTTGATTGTATGTTAAATACACTATGAACTTTCCCTTCTGTTACTTGCTTTTGTTTCTTTATTCTAGGCAGTGCACAGTAATCATTATTGTTTTATTTATTTTAGTGTATTTCAATCCCAAAGTCTGTAGATGTGCCTGTGGCTTCTGCTTGTCCTGTTGCTATGAATACTTTTCAAAGTTTGCAGCTTGAGAATCTGAAAAAGATTCCTGCAGATAGGAGCCCAGCCACCACCTGCATTCTCTACCCTTGCCTGTCCCACTAATTAAAGCAGGAAGAAGTAGAGTGGCCAGTTGGATAGATGATGATTACAAGCATTGCTCTCTGGCAAGGGAAGATATCAACAGTTTTCAGGATTGCAATGATAAATCTGATACTTGCGTTAGCTCTTCTTAGACCTCCAGTACTTTGGAAAAGAAAACGTAGTGTTCATAATGTTCTGTTTTTATTTATAAAAAAAAAGGATCTGCCCAGACTCTCTAGCTTTATGGATTTCCTTGAAGTACTTTATCTCAAGGCTGTGCTTCTTACCTGCCATTTCTGTATATTGAAGTATAGGTTTTTGCTCTGTCAGATTTACTTAGTAATCAGGATGCTTTGGGCTAATAAAACTAAAAATTTCAAATTCCTTTCAAGTATGGAAATGATATAATTTAAACATCCTTTTAAGCACCCTTCTGTCCTTTCATTCATGTATAGCGTATTCTTTTCTGAATCTTTATAGGTTGGATGATTGTATGCATATATCACTCTTACAACATGGGATGGTCTCTTGAACCCCTGACCATTCTGCTCAGGTCTGGAGGGTTTTCTGAGGGCTGGGAAGGCTGCATGCAACCATGTGCAGCGTCACTGGCTCTCATAATACCCTGAATGGGCAAAAAGACACAACTTTCTTTTCCTCAGAAAACAGAGAGACATCCCTCTCATCTAGTACACACCTTGGTCTTTTTTACTCACTTAAAGTATAAAAATAAACACATCCTCACTAAAAGTGAATAAAGGATGATTTAAAACCATGGGGAGATGGTCGGCTTGGTTACATAGTATTGTCACAAATGCAAAATGGATGAAATAATTTGGCGATTAGATTTTCACTTGGTTTTTGTTTTCTTCTTTCCTGACCTCTCTTTATGCTGACTGTCAGTTAATGCCCTTGTAAATTTTCACTTTGTTTTGTATATTTTATCTTAGTCTGATATACTTAACCAGGCAGAGTGCTAATTTACAAACTAGAGGGAAGAGTGTAAAAACAAGAAATCAGAGAGTGCATCATAGCAAAAATGTCAAAATTGAGGATTGTTCTCCCCCCACTCTATTTTTTCCTCCTCACTGGATATATAATTACCTCATTGTTTCAGTAATGGGTGCAAAAATTAAAGGCAGAATAAAAAAATCTAAATCAGAAGACTTACTATAATGGTCTTTTAAAATGAAGAATTTAACCAAACCACTCTAAAGTCCCCTGCTGCGCTCAGGCGAGTTGAAATTAATTCAAGACGGCAGATAAAAATTTTAACCAGCCCGAGTGGAGATGACGGATGTGACAGCTCTCAGTTAAAATGTCTTTTAGTGGCAAATGCATGCATATTAGTCAAGTGATGTGACATAACTGTCCCGGGTGAGAGAAGATGAACCAATGACCATTTGCATTGAGAACAAAAGAAAATTCTTAAGGGTAAAACATAGAAAAGGAAGGAGAATGCAACTCAGCATTCTATATTTTTGTGCGGTCTCTTTCTAGCTTCAAGGAATTTAAGTGACTGAACCTTTTTACTCTTTTCCTCCTGTCTTGTAGAATTGATAAAAGGAAAAAATGTAAAAAAAAAAATAGACACATGAAACTTGTTTGAAAAGGAAACTGAAGAAAACCTTAGTAACTTAGCACAATATCACCCCGCTTTTTTGTCAATATGAATTTGGTGGTACTATGGTCTCCTTTAGGTGATGTAACATAGTAGAGTTTTACACAAGACTCTCTTAAAGTAAAACTTAATTTTCAAATAGTAATGATGATTTCAAATTCATATTTCAATGAGGAATGTGTTTTTAGGAAAGGAAAAGATTTAAAAAAAGAAATGCATAAGTTGCTGTAGTCAGTAAGTGCAGTGCACCATGTTAAATGCATTTTAGATAGGTTTTGAGGAACAGATGCCTACAAATTATAGTAGCTCGCAGTTAGAATGCCCAGAGTAATTGAGTTTTCAGTATTATTATTCTTATTTTTTCCATTATAATCAAATTGTATTATCATAATTTTGTTATTTGGTAGCACCTCTTACTGTGTATCTCAAGAACATTCAAGGCCACAGCTGGGGAGATATATATGACACACACACACACACACACACACACACACACACAAATAGTGTGAGTGTGTAGGAATGGGACTTCAAATTGAGGTAAATTTATTTTTTATTGTTCAACTTATACACACACGCACACCAGGGCTGGCTTCAGTAGCGGCGGGGCCCAATGTGGTGCATTCCCACGGGGCCCCCATCCTCCCTGCAGGGCCCCTCCGCTCACAAGGAAAAGCACTTGTGGTGCCATGCGCAGCACCTGAAAATAGTTGGTGGTGACATGATGACATCAGGAAGGGGCAGGTGGAGGGCCCAAAGTAAAGCTGCTTTGCTCGCTCTACTGACTTACAGTTCACAGAGATCCCTGCTGCTGCTGCTGCAGGCGATATGCTTGTTGTGCTGGTGCAGGGCCCCCCAAAGTGCAGGGCCCAATGTGATTACTTTGGTCACATTGGTTTAAGGCCGGCTCTGACGCAAACGCACACACACTCAATGCAAGATTGTACTGAAAAGGGAAATATTAAATGAAATATAATGATTAACTGTTTTCACAAGTGGGACAATTAGCAGGCTATGCCCATGAAGTACAAGGGGTTCTGGCAAAGAAAGAATACAGTCAACCATGCAAGTTTTAACATCTGTTTTTGTTGTCAGGTTCTATACAATTCTATATTCTCAATGTTGGGATGAGGAATGACTGCTCCTTTTAAATGAAATGCAATTATTCAGGAAAACATGCAGTACAGTAATCTGTAAAACAGGCTAAGTAGTAAAAACTAGAAATGCTGAACTGTTCAAGATGCATTGCAAGTCAATATAGTTTGACAGCTTGCTAAGCATTAATAATTTAACAAAGCTGAATTATAACACTATGCCTTTGTTACCCCTACACTTGGCATGACTATTTGCCCAGTAGATTTAATTTTTGAAAATTAACACTACAAAGTATGAGAAACATTTATGAGCAAGATTGTCGCCATTAAAGTCATGCTGGAACAGCTAAAAAAGTTGACTTTCCAGTTGTGCAAGTCTTATACAGAAAACAAAAAAAATGAATCCTTTCTAAATGGTGATCACCTATAGCAAGCTGGAACCAGATCAAGGATGGAGAAAATAATTTGCCATTCTTTTTAAATATAGAAAGATCTTTTTAGAGTGTCACAAATAACCTCTCAGGCGTCCTGTGTCTGTTGCCTTCAGCTATTACTGTTTAAAGAATCAGGACTGGAATATGAGCAAGGAGTAGTCTGGAACAAATGAGTCAGCAGACAAGCAGCCCAATCCTAACCTATGTTGGAGCAGGAAGGCCGGCAGTTCTGTGCGGTATCTAATGCAGGCTAGGCAGCAGCTGGAGTTCACCTCGGGGCAAGGGCATATCTTTCCCTTACCCCCTGGGTAACTCCCAACCAGTTGTATGAGACTACTCCGATCTGCGCCAGTGACACCTGGCCTGGGGACAAGGGTTAGGATCTGGCCTAATGGTCAGATCTGCACTCCACCCCCTTCCCAGGGCTGGCCTGCCTATGGGCCCTCCTGCTGTCCACCCTTCCTCCGCCCATTCTGCCCCCTCCTGCCTTCCCCTCCCTTCATTACACCCTGGCACTGACCAAACCTGGCACTGACCGAACTTATGTCACCCTGGCACTGACCAAACAGGATGGCTCCTCAGCGTGCCTTGGTTGGCATGAATCCTGAGCTGGCCCAGCACCCTCCTAGCTTGTGCAGACATTCCTTGTGGCAAGTTTGTGACATCACAGAGCGGACCCAACTTGACATACGTCGGCCCAAGGGTGCCTCTGGATTTCACCCTAAATGTTACAAATTAGAAGGCAAAAAAGATGCTATGGATAAACTTGAAGCTGCACCTGTGTAATCAGACTCCTGAGGCAACATTCTAAATGTTGCCCCCTCTTCCCTGGGGACGTGTCACACTTTGTACCTCCCATTTGCTCTTGGAAAAGGAAGAAGGAGGTGGAGCAGAAAAGAAGAGGTACTGTGGAGGAGAGTGATGGGTGAAATGGTTGGAGATGCTCCTACCATTTTGCAGCCCCCCCCCCCCCGGATGTACTACTTCTCATTCTCTAACTTATTGGTATACAATCTTTTTCGTGTCACAACCCCAATAAAAAAAGTATGCAACTCCAGCCACTATAGATCTCACTCCCCTCCTGGGACCCTATTTAACCTGCCCTCCTAGCTGACTACTCCCTGCCCCCACAACGCTCTCTCAGCACTGTTCACCGTAATCAAATATTCTTATCAGAGCAGAAAAAATGTTGCCATGAAGCCTGGCACTAGAGAAAGATATTTTAACACAGTTACTAAGAACCTGAATAGAACACAGTCTTCTGGTACTTGAAGGGATACACCCAATGTGTCCCCCTTTACCTGGTGGTGGTCTGGTCTAGTGGTCTTTAACCGTTTTTATTCCCATAAACTGCCATGACCCCACAGTAGAGCCTTCATGACCGCATCAATTTCCTGACCCCAAGGTTGGAAAACATGGTCTAGTTTAAGTACCACTAATACCAGTGACATCAACTCATGGCCCTGCCCCTTCCAGTCCTGCTGCACAGGAAATATTTATGTCCAGCAGCTTTCCAGCTGTCAGAAGCTTCCTAAAGTCAACTGATAAGCAGGAGAATGCCTGTAACAGAAGATGATCCTCCAGTCAAAATGGATTTGGGCAGTGGAGACAGAGCTTTGCATGGAGGATCAGCTTCGTGTACCACTGGACAGCAGCTCGGGTACTACTAGTGGTACATGTACCACTGGTTAAGAAACACTAGCCCGCTGCTCTTTTCTCCATTGTGCTTGCTCTTCCACTCCTTCCCCCAGTCCCTTTTCCTGTGCACCAGCAGCAGAAGCAGCAATGAGACCCAAGTGAGCAGATGGAGATGGACCAAACTACTCAGTGAGGTAGCCTTTTTTGCTTCATCGATTGGCCAGCACTGTGTGTAATCTCCTCAGAGGGTAGAAGCCAGAATGTAATAGGAGGAAAGTAAAGATTCCGTTAAGAGGAACAACTGGAAGGAACAGGTAGTAGGCAAAGGTGAATTTAAAGTGAGCACAGGAGAATGAGTAGCATGGATTAGATGCAGGCACTATATTTAGTAAAAAGACAAAAGTGCTAGCTGGTATGTGAGTCAATACTAGACAATACTGAACATTTAACATTTAGTTCTCTCTTCTGTGTGTTTTATTTTAGAAATAGCAGGTGTGGGGACTCAGATTTGGATCAGGACCAGAGCATGTGAGGAGAGGTCTAATCCAGTGGATTCCAAACAAATAATTTCTTATCAAAGGGGAAACAAGAAACATAAATTGCACACATCTACACAAACTTCATTCATTACTTGTTCCAAACAAAGATACTAATCCAGATGTTCCCAAATTTACCACAATCTGGGTGACCTCTTCCCAGCTCTCCTTGGCACCACTGTCTTGAATAATGCAATACCTTACCTGATCCATGGTGGCAGTACCTGGAAGAGCTTTTGAAGGTGTGTTTGGAAGGTGTGTTCGTGTATTCATAGCATTAATTCTTCACCCACACCCTCAGTTCATATACGTATAGGGAATCCTTCATGGGAACTCAATAAACAGGTTATTATCAGTGCACTATTTCTTTACAATTTTAAAGAAAGCTAAGAGGTATGTTATGGTGGAATCATCTAGAAATATGTATTGTAGGCTACCTGATGTGTATATCCGGCTATAATAAATTATATTACTACTTTGTACCTCTTTCCTATTCAGGAAATACTGTTTCAGCAGGCTGCAGATTATTGATGCAAAACTATATTCTAGTGGCATATTATCATTCTTCCTGGAGACAGTCTTCCATTATAAGGAATGAGTGAAGGACTGTAATGATGCCATGAAATCCATACTTGGGAGTTTATAATCTGTGGATTATTGACAAGCACTACCTCAACAACCATTAGATTCTATCCCGTCATTGAACATCTGGGATCGAAGCATTACCACCCAATCTATAGATTATTAAGAAAGATAGGGCACATTCTTTAGAATCCAGGTGGCCTCTCATGTCAACATTTTGTATAATGTGGATTATGGAGCTTGACATCAACTATCACCATATTATTCTTGGAGTAGCATTATTTGTAACGATTTACCACCCCTGTCAATATTATTCATTGTTTCCTCCTTTGCTATAGCTAAGACACGGCTAGGTATAGATAGTGCCTAACACAGTGCTGTGAAACTAAGTGCATCTATTTTTTCATTTGCATTATAAATTATTATTTTACACCAGAAACAAGTGTGTCAACATAACTTGGAAAGGCAAGTTTCTGTGAACTGGCATTGCTTACCTGCTTGCGAGAAGGCTTATTTGGTTGATTTTCTTGACTTGGCTGCTCCTGCTTAGAGCAGGGCGGGAAGGGCCAGCCTCATATTTCAGTACCTCAAATTCTCTTACCCATTTCTGGGAGCACTTGATAAAAAATCTTTTCAGCGTGCAAAGTGGTGGGGCGGGGCGTGAGAGAGGGTTAGCCTACCACTGTATACTAATTCTCTTTACTTTGTCCACCATTAATTTGGAGACACTGATAAAGAATCAGTCGCTGAAGGCTGTCCAGAAGACATTTAGATCCTCTTGGGCAGGCTAAGTAAGGCCAGCATACACCTGGTTATCAGTTCAGGGTTGTGACTTAATACGTTTACATCAGGCCTGCATGCACTGGCCAGCCAGTGAAATATGACCATACCAAGTGCTAAAACTTCCCATCCATCCACCCATCTAGACAGGCAACCCAATCCTAAGTAAGGCTGACACAGTAAGGCTGGCATAGCAGGGCTATATCCTAAAGCCCATTAGGAGGCAGCAGCAGCAATGTGCAGGCCAAGGGGAGGTTTTCCCCTTGCACCCGCATAAGCCCCAGCCAGCACTATGGGGCTGCTTTTATCTGCGCCAGTTGTTTTGCAGGCGCAGGCACACGTGTGCAGGAGGGGCCTGAATAAGGGCTGCCGAAGCTGGGAACAGGCTTTGGAATTTGGCACTACACCCATCCTGTATCACAACTCCCATCTCCGCCCATTGTGCTGCCCAGTTATGCCCCCGGCACGCCTCTGGAACACCCTCAGCAAGGCCCTGCGCCAACCGTGCGCTGCCAACACTTGACTGGCACAAGGCCGGTGCTGCTGATGGTCACGGTGGCGCCCGAGCGTCGGCACTGCTGCTTGCGTCAGTCCAGCACCATACCACCGACGCTGATGCGCTTGATGGCACGTTTGCAACAGTGCACGGCCAGCGCAAGAGCGTAGCATCAGCACAACGGGGGTATAGGATTGCGCTCTAAATATTTCTTGTAATAGCAACAAGAAAGAAGGCACTTTGATTCTGTCTCACAGGCTTGTTTTAGAGTTCTGTATTAAATAAAGTTAGTGCTCAGTCTTAACCGACTTTCCAACACTGAGCCAGTGGGGCCTCCTCTGCATACTCCAATGGAGTCGTAGTCACAGAAGCCTCCTCAAGGTAAGGGAATGTTTGCTCCCTTACCTCAGAGATGCATTGCTCTCATCCTGGTGTTGGAAAGTTGGTTAGGATTGTGCCCTTAATGAAAATGCACCTTTATGATTTCACTGTTTTTATACTTCTCAGTAAATTAGGTAGAGTGTACAGTTCTTAGGTAACAATTATCGGCAGGTCATTTTTCAGGATCTGACTTCAGATAAAATCAGACAGAATTTCATATACCCTAAATTCTGCTGTCTACTTATCCACATGTCATAGCAAGTTCCATGATTTTTGGCTTAAAACATGCTCTCGACATCAGTGAAATTGACTTACAGGCTAGTATCTACAGTACAGTACTTGAGTCTGTGTCATGAAACATGCATTTTTCAATTATTCATGAACACTCAAGTAACGAATTTTCCCTGACCTTCTGGCTGTGCTTACTTTTTTCGCTGTTTCCATGTCTCACAAAAGATCTTATGCAGTGATCTGGACTGGTTCCAGCAGGATAGTATAGAATGCAGGGAATGGCAGGGTGCGGGGTGTAGCTAGCTGCATCAAGCATTGAGGCATGGGGAGGAGGAACATGAGGCAGGGCAGAGAAAAGCAGGTCCAGCCAGATCACAGGGGAGGGAGGTCCAGTCAGACCATTGGGGAGCCCTTCCCAATGGGGCTACTTTGGATCAGCGAAATGGATGGTGCAAATACCTGTGGCCTGGGGAGGGCTGGCCGAGCCAAGTCCAGGGGCTTGGATATCGCCTAGGCCTGAGGTTGGCAATGTGAGGCTTGCAAGCAACTATTATGGGAATTGTAGAAGATCACCCCGAGAAGATAGGGAATGGTATCAGCAGTGGCCCCTTGTCCATATCAGCCAGGAATTACAGGGTTAATCCCAGAGTCTTTGGCTGCAGCTGGTTCACAGCTGCAGCCAGTTGGGGATAACAAGGGCCCTGGGGATTAAAGTAGCTCCTGGAAAAAGCAGTGTGGTAGGTGTAGGAGCAGGAAGTGGAGCATGAAGGATTGTGGAAGGAAGGAAGGAGTTTGGAAATGTGACTACTGATTTGGATAGATGGATAGTCTGATTGTTGGACGGACTGGACTGGCTGGAGATTGCTGTTGGAGCCAAGATTATTGGAAAATAGGGAATTATTGTGTGGCTGCCATGCTCCTGGAGCCACTGAGTGGAGGAGGCAGGAAAGCTGGTGTGGCTTAGCAAGCAAGCTGACTGCCTTTGTTTGGTGGTGGGGTTTTGTGGTGCTTTGGTTGGGCTTAGGGTGTTTTGAGCGGTTTGTTTTGTGAGGATAAAAGGGAAGCTAATAAGTCTGTGGTCATAAGACTGGAGAAAGGGAATTTGGCAGAACAGCAGCCAGAAGGTGCCCTGCTGGCCCGCTGACCTGAGCTCTGTGCTGTAGCAAGCACAGAGCTGGTGCAGCTCCATTCAGTGAGAGATGGTTTGAAGCAGAGACCAGAAGTTCTTTGTAATTTCTCTTGTGTTAGCCTAGCACACAGCTTGTGCTTCTGAGTCATTGACTATTGGCTAGACCTGGGCAAGTGCTGTGGGGAGAGAGGGTGTGCATGGAGAAGGAAGCTCATGTGCAGTTGCTGAATTTCAGATTGGGTGTACATGGACACAGCCATGGAAGAGATGGGGCTGTGGGGAGCAGAGGAATCTCCTTTTGTGTCCTCTCCCTCATGGCTGTGAGTTTTGGACTGTTGGTTCAACAGTCTTTCCAGCTTGTCCCCTCCCCTTTACAGTCCTTCGAAGCTGCGCAACAGTGAAAGAGTTATGTGTTATGTGTTTGTGTGTGTGTGCTTGTAACCAGTGGTGTCATCTAAATGATTTAAGAACAGGTACTCACTTTTGATTGGCACGTGTCGGGACCCGCCCACCGGAAGTGACGTCATAAGCCAGACGTGATGTCGTGGCAGGAAGTGACATGAAAAAAGCCCTTTTTGAGGCCTCAGATGATTTTAAACTGACCCAACAGTTGCAACAGTATTCCACAGCACCCCCAGAACATGTTAAGGGGGCCTGGCATCATGTTAAAACCCCAGAGCAACTCATTTTTCAGTGGCAAGGAAAAGAAAGGCTCCGCTCGCTGCATGCCTGCCTGGCTCTGAGAACATGCAGGCAACTCAAACATGCAGGAAATTCAAATGTTGCAGAGGGCGGAGTCAATGAGTGGGCGGGCGAGTGGGCAGGGCCAGCTGTAATCCTAGAAACTGGTACTCGCGTACCCCCGTGTACCCCCTGCATGACATCACTGCTTGTAACTTTCCTCTCACTGGGATCTCTGAGGGAGATGGAAGGTGGCAGAAATGGGGTGTGTGGAAAGATAGAGAGAAGAGGCTTGCATGGCTCCTTTCATCATGCTCCTCTCCCTCTTGGCTAGGAGTTTTGGGTCAAAAAGCCCTGCTCTGTGTGTGTGTGTGTGTGTGTGTGTGTGTGTGTGTGTGTGTGTGTGTGTGTGTGTGTGTGTGTATGCACATGCTGGGATCTGTGAAGGCAATGAGAGATAGGAGTACGTGGAGAGAGAAGAGAGATTTGCACAGTTTGGGGCTGAGTAAATTCTGCCTGATTTCTGATTCTTTGAGTTTTGCAATTTTTTCCCCAGCCATGTGTAGCAAGTATGTAGTCATGTGCTATGCATTCATTTTGATTACCAGTGCTGAAGTGGACATTGGTTTGAGTTTACAGATCACGTGAAGATCACGTGAACATGTGCTTGATGAGGGTGTGGCTTGGGCAAACCCTGTGCTTGGGTGAAGTGAGAGAGTGCCCCACCCAAGTAGCTTTTCAGCAGCATTTTTGAAAGTAGCTTGCGTATATCCAATGGTTGGATACCAGGCATGGTGTGGAGGCCAGATTTGGCCTCCGGGGGCCAGCACAACTTCTTGTACAACCTGGCCACCTCCCAGAGCTGTGCAAACATTTGCAGCATTCCTAGGCCTACACAGTGGACATGGGCCGGTCTACATTTAGGATTGCACCCTGGGGAATTTCTGAAAGGTGAGTCACTACAGGTGTGTGCTATGACCAATGCAGAGGGTAAGTCGTAGGGGACAGAGACTTGTCAATGACCCGTGACTTGAGCTCAGTGACTCATCTCTGTAAATTATATAGTATATGTAATATAAAATCAATAAAATACTAAAACACAATAATTAATATCTCATTAGCATAACTAAAAAGCAAGGCTTAAAATAGGATACAAGAAGCAACCACTCATAACTTATAATAACTAAAGGGAAAGCTATGAAATTACCTGGAGATTTACTCCAGCTATGAAAAATCTGGAGATCCTAGTCCTTTTGGGGAGAGAGAAGCAGGGTAGAAATATGATAAATAAAGATTATTGAAATACATGTGTCTTTCTAGAATACCCTCAGATATGAAGCAGATAGCAAATCATCTGGAAGGATATTCCACAACCTAGGTTTTGCCTTTAGAGAACCCTTCCTCTAGTCTCTCTGATTCCTAAGGGGGATGGCACCTGCAAAAGAGCTCTCTCTGCTGACCTAAGGATGTGGATCGAATTGTGTGGAAGGAGGAGAGAACCTGATATTAAAACATGTTTATGTACAAATTCATAAACGCTATCCTCCTGTTACTTATTTAGCTGCTCAAGTTTTATATTTACACATCAAGCAATTGCTGCCTGAACTCCTAATTAAGGCCTTTAAAATAAAAGTTTGAAAATTAACTCTGTGTATGGAAATATTTGTCTGTATTCAAACTCTGTAATAAACCTGTTGTTCCTTCCTCAAACCCACTATTCTCTTTTAATATTTCTACTAATAGTTGAGCAGATTTTGAAATGGGTCGGAGAATTCTCTCACTTCACAAAACCCTATGTCAAAGCAATCCGAGGCTAGATCTATCTAATTTGGGTCTGGCTCAAGACTGTCCTGGTACTGCTTCTTGCTGACTATCCTTTTCATGTCCACAGCACCTTTCCTTTGATCCTAAATGCACCTGAGGATATGGCAGTTGCAAAAGTCAAGTCTCTCCAGTGATCTCTGTGCAAGTCTTCCATCCTTCAGATTCCACACTATATATTATCCTGGTGGACAACATTTCCCTGAAGGAAACTGGACAACATTCTAAGTGCCAGGGAGAGGTGCCTCTAGAGCAATGGTTCCTAATCTTTCCAGTGCTATGCCCCCCCCCTCAACCTCAGCAGTGGCTTGCAACTCTGCTAACTGGAATTTTACTGGGGGCCTCAGAGGCCAATTCTGGGTCACGCCTGGCAGTCATCCATTCTGTTGGTCTTTGTGGGCCTCAGAATGGCTCTCAGAAACATCAGAAGCTACTTCTGGTCAAACTGGAAGGTACCTACAAAAACTGAGGGTGCAATCCTAACCAATTTTCCAGCACTGACATAGCTGTGCCAATGGGGCATGTGCCGCATCCTGTAGTTGAGTAGTAGTTATAAAGGCCTCTTCAAGGTAAGGGAATATTTGTTCCCTCACCATGGAGCTGCATTGCCCTTACCCTGGTGCTGGAAAGTTGGTTAGGTTTGCGCCCTGAGACTATAGCTTTTGGATGCTTCTTTGGGCCATTCTGAGGCCCGCAGAGGCCAAATAGAATGGGTTGCTGGCCAGGCATGAGCCAGAGACCATTGATAAGCCATTCCAGCCAGCACTCCCAACTTCCAGAATAGCTCCAAGAACTGTTTGGATCCAGGGGCAAGCGCGAAGGGCTAGCTTGCAACCCAGCACACATGGGCTCACAAACAACCAGTGAGTTATGAGCCACACTTTGGGAAACCCTGCTCTAGAGAGAGCCACAACTGTAGGTTAGAGAACCGTTGTTTTGCCTTTCTCCCAGGCACAGGACGTCAAGTGCAGCAGGGTATCACTTTGTATCTTGACTGATGTACGAGAGGTAAATTTTTCATTCACATATATGGAACATAGGAGTACATGGGATACATGTTTAAAATGAGGTTTGTTGTTTTGATTTGCCATATGTCTTTGCCTTCCCCTCATTACCATCCTCCCATTGCAAGGCTAAATTTTGGAAAGGGGGCATTTACCTTTCTACCTTCCCATGTGTTCACTATTTGCAGTGATTAAACTGAAAGTGGGGCAGTTTCTCCAGGTTGGAGAAAAATTCTCCCATGTTCCGCACTTGTTGCTGCAACACTGAATGCATGGGAGGGGCTTTGGCAGTGTGTTGGTGCAGGGAAGGGGCTTACTGGTGCACTCTCCCTGTTGCCCTGACCATATGCTCATTATTCACAGGTAAGACTTCTGTATTTTTTTAACTGTTTATGTAACTCCTTATGTAACTGACTAGAAACTGTAACAGGGAACAGTGTTCCAATAAGTTGAGATTTGTTCAGTATGTTAGGGCCAATCCTAACCAACTGTCCAGCACAGATGCAGATGCATTGCAGCTCTAAGGTAAGGGAACAAATGTTCCATAAACATGAGGAGACCGCCATGACTCCCACCCCCCACCCCCCGGATACAATGCATGCACTGTTGGCATGGTTGCATCAATGATGGAAAGTTGAATAAGAGCAGGCCCTAGTTTCATAATCCTTTCATCAAAAGGATCCTCAAATCTAGGTTAACACTTTGTCTATTCTGGCATGATTCATTCATCTCTTGTAGTGGCAGATGTGAGCCAGGTCAACTTACATAGATAATTGCATGGGTGCTGGCTCCAGTTTGCACTGAAGTATTTATACATGGTGGATGGGTGGTGTGTGAGATTAGAAGGGTGGTGTGTGAGATATAATTTGCTCTTGTGCCCAATTGTAGGCTACTTTTTCATTCAGTCGTTCTGGATATGGTTGTGGATGTGTGTTATAAGGATGTACTGTAACATTGTCAGCTGTCTTGGAGATTCTTTAATCAGAAAGGTAGTATTACAAATGTTTAATACCAATGAAGTAAAAAAACAAGTATATTGCCACCCCGTGATTAGCATAGGTTCATGGCTTAGGTACCATACTGTTTCACAATAATGTGTGTGTGTGTGTGTATTTGGTGAAAAAATTCACCAAATAATTCAGCAATATATATATACTAGCTTTTTGTTACCCGGCGTTGCCCGGCGGTACCCCCACCCCCAGGGGCGCTAGGGGGGGCCAACCCCCGCAGTGTTTGTCGCCAGGCCGCAAGGTGTATGCGTGCCGGGTTTCGTGCCGATCGCTCCAGGCATTACAGCAGGGCATGGCAGACGTTGTGTTTTGCACCCCTTCTTGCCCCCCACATCGAGGGGGGGCAAACCCAGACTCCAACAGCATCAGGAGCATCGCCACTCATCTCGGCGACCCCGGAAACTGGATTCAACGCCGATTTTGGCTGTTTTTGACCATTTTCACGCCGGGACCTCCGCGTACCCCCACCCCCGGGGGCGCTAGGGGGGCCCGACCCCCGCAGTGTTTGTCGCCAGGCCGCAAGGTGTATGCGTGCCGAGTTTCATGCCAATTGCTCCAGGCGTTGTGGAGCCTATGCGAGACACACACACACACACACACACACACACACACACACACACACTCTTCTTTATATATATAGATTGCTGAATTATTTGATGAATTTTTTTAAAAATTAATTAGAAAGATTTGAAATTTCTAACATTCCTCAGGCAAACATATTCCTGGGTATGTCAGGGCTACATTTGTATTCCTTTCATTTCAGCTGGAGTTTAACTAGCTCCTTGGGGCTACACTGAAAAGCATCTAGTGCTGCCATTTGCCACTACCTATCTTTTGTACATGCAGAGTCTGCAGAATAAGCAAAAGACATGTAATCAGTTGAACAGCAGTAAGGATTCAGACAGAGATTGGAGTTCCACTCAACTAGTTTTGCCCAAAGATGCCACAGAACAATGATCCTTTTGGTCTGTCTTCTAAATTGCTTTTCTCAATCCTGTGTCAAACGGTCAAGTTAAATTTTCCATGTGATCATTGAGCCGTTTCTTTTAAATGTTTATATACAAATACATGTTTCTTGTTGAGATTTAATGTTAATACACAAGGAAAAAGACATGTGGATGAGGAACTGGGGGAGTTTGTGACTAGAGCACAGTTGCTTGAATGGAGAATGAAGTGCTGGTTACTAATGAAGTATTTTTAAAAAGAGCAAAAGTACATCTGTCAAGCAAGTACAAAGTACAGGTGGACCCTTCTCATCATGGTCCTCCCATCCTCTGATTTGACCACAGAAGAGAAGGGCTCTTTGTTAAACACATGCTGTTAATTAAGCGTTTTTAAAAAAGTTGTTTTTTTAAAAAGCTTTTCTTACCATGGCTACCAGCTGCAGACAATTCTGTTACCTCTGAGATAAGACCTCCTCCTTCATTCAGGAAATGTGATTAATCACTTCCATTTTGCATTTTTTGCCTTGCTCAAGGGCAAAGGGAAGAATTCTTATCTCAGCTAATGGATACTAATTGCTCTAAGCCTCTGGAGAATGACTGCAGCCCATTGCAATGGTAAGAAGCTTTTTTAAACGCTCAATGCTAATTAACAGCGTGATTTCATATAACACTTCTTTTTGCATCCGCGAGAACCCTCGCAAATAAAAAAGCTCCATCTGTACTATATTTTTAATGTCTGAAGGAGAGTGTTCACTTGCCTCCTGCATATATTTTTCTCTTAAAATAGCAGCTCTGTTTCTCAGGGGGAGAAAACATTCTCTTGCATCCATCTGTTTTGTTCTATAGCTGAAATGTGCCAGATGCATAAATGTTTGAAGATTATGCAATTCAGAGGGCAACTCTAAAAATGACACATTTGAGTTTAGTTCAGGTGGAACATTGTTAGAATGTAATAATAATCCTAGCCCTTGAAATCCCCCTGTCATATGTTGAACATTACGTACTAGATTAGCACAATACAAGACTTTGGCTACAGAAGAAGATTGTTTGCTTGTATCCTGGATGGTTTGACAGCTACAGGTGGGACCTTGATACCCACGAGGAATCCATTCCTGTCCCACTCTGGTGGATACCAAAAACCGTGGATAAGCAAACCCATAGTTTTGAGCTCCTTAAACCCTCTGAAGGTGATCAGAGGTCTTTCTGAGCCTGCAGAGGCTAGAATATGTGACTGGAACAAAACTGGAAGTGATGCCTTTAATTCCTCTGAAAACTGGAAGTCCCTTTTTTTAGAAGGAATTAACTCATTTGTTTACTCCTATCCTCATAACTCATGTGTTACTCCATCACAATGGTGTTTACAGTACCACAATGCATTGTGTAATCTGACCCACCCTCGCTTTCACAATCATACAAGGCTGCGAGAGCAATGCAGAGGAGATGCCTCCATGTTGTTCTTGCAACCCGGTGTGGCTACGATGGCAAAGGGGAGGGTCTGTTTGCATGGCACATTATGGTGTTGTAAACTGTAAATACTGCTGTGACCCTCTCTAGCTATGCAACTGAATTGTTGCCATCAAGAAGTGCTGTAACAAATCTGATTTGCACTTATACAGGAAGCAGTTATACAGGATTTGCAATTGTTACAGGAAGCAGTTATACAGCATTACTGTATTGCCTATTTCATATTCTTTAAATAGAATATGAACTGCATGAGATTCATTTGCATGGTGAATAGTATGCTTTGGTATAAATGGTTTGGGTGCAATAAAAATGATATTTCTACACTTTAAAGTAATGTTTGTAAATTTGGTGTTGTGGATAGGAAATAATAATTTGATCAACAATTTTATACCATGTACTGAATGTTTTTCTTTCCTTCTATTAAAGTCCTATTCTAGAAGAACGAGGTAGGCTATGAAATGTATCTGACACACAGCATAAGAGTATTCAGTCAATGAACACAGTACTGTACGTTTCTCTTTTCCAAAACCTTTCTGGAAATAGCAGCATGAATGATGAAACTGGGAAATAATTAGACTGCATTTTCAAGAAGAAAAGTAGAAGAACCAACCATGTGCAAGTTGACTGTAGTTGAGAAGATGGAATTTTCATGCCTTTCACGTGTATGTCATCTTATTTGCATGGAAATAATGTTAATAGCAAATATCACATGACTCTAATGAGACTGGAAGTTTTTCCTCATGGATGGAAGCCAGTTGTGGATGGTAATGAAAACAGTCTGTAAATGGGTTTTTAAAGGGTGCAGTACTTTATCACTGGCTGTGTTGTCATCACTCAGCAGCTCTTCCTTCTCTTTGGAGTGCAGTGCTATTAGTTGCAGATTAAGAATGATGACAGAATTGAGTTCTAAGCACCCCTCTGCAGTGTCAACAGGCCTTAATGATAACATAGTGCTGCTTTCCTTAAAGAGTTTCATGTCTTATTCAGTGTAAACGGGGAAAATGTGGCATTTTAGAACCAATGATGTGTTTTGCTATTGATGCTGTCACTGTGGCCAGCTGCTAAGAGAAGAGCTGTTTGTCAGGTCTCATTTTCCTTAGTGATTCATCAAGCAGCAGCAGTTCAAGTATATAGTATAAGAAAAGGAATAAATAACTAACAGGCTGGGATTATACAACATAGTATTATATGAAATTGCCACTAGTTCAGAAGCTGAATATAGTGACAGAAGAATGCTCTTGAGGCACACTTTGCCTAAATATCTGTTTAGTAGTTGCAAATAGGTATTAATGGAATGATGTCCAAGCAGCAGATTTGTGGTGTAGTGTGTGGTCTGTGTATAATGTAAATTCTAGCATAGAAAGACAAAAATAAGTAAATAAAAGTAGGCGCCGACAATTTTGATATTTGTCTGAAAAAGTCTTTGCTTTATAAAACAGCCTTACTATTACTAATGAAATGTCCTTACAGGGCAGAAAATGTGAAGTTGATATAAAACATCTTCCGGTGGATCTATTCAGATTGCTTTGTCATTGGACATTGACTTTCTACCTAACAGTACTTGTGGTTTTCCTTTTATGTATATAAAATAGTAAGAAGCTGCCTAGGCTGTATTTTTGAGGGCACAATCCTAAACTGAAGTTAGGCCGGCACAAGATAGGTTGGCAAAGTTTGGCTGGGATATGGGCCAACGTAAAGCGCATTTGGACCACTCTTGGAATCAGGGAGGATGGCACAAGTCTGTGTGCTGGTCTCTCTGACTCCGAAATTGGTCCAAACATACTTTACAGTGTCCCTAGTGCTGACCAAACTTTTCTGGCCTAACTCCAGGTTAGGATTGCACTCTGAATCTCCGTGTAGGAAATAGTAACTTAGAACTGGTTTTTAAAAACATCATAAATACTCAGTGGGACAGCTATTAGACAATGTGAATGTTACTGTGCATTTATAACCCAGATTATATGCACAGAATTGGTTGATGTTTTGCACCAAATATTTTCCAGGAGCATATTTGGAATGTGTCAACTCAACTCAAATGCCCATCTCTGGTTAAAATATATATTTTAATTAAATTGCTAACTGGCCATAAGGATAGATAAGTGAAGGAAAAAGGGTTTTAGTGAATGGGTTAAAGCAGGTATGTGTAACTACCTCAGAATACTTTGTACTATAAGATGCAAGAGCTGGAGCCCATGAAGCTCAACTGACTTCTGTCTGAATATATTTCTGTTCATTTAATTTGTATTGCACCTTCTGATTTAACAAAATTTAAGTTGCACAAAACAATTAGTAAAACAAACATATTCTGGTATATAGTTTGCAAAAGAATTCTATATCAAGATGTTTTAATACATTGATGAACAATGAGTGGCCCTTCAATTGGTTCCTAATAATTGATGTTGCAAGCGGTCAGTTATGGTGGTAGTAAATCCATTGTTTGTTCTGATTTATAGGAGAAAAATATATTACATTTATAATAATTAGGTATTTTGAACTATATTTCTACATTAACATTACAACTTTGCCACTACAATGCAGCTTCAGCATAATTTTATGATACTTCATTTGTTAATGGAGCAGTAAAATACAGCTTGAAATCACCCACCCAGTTGACATAAAGATGGTTATAGTTAATTTAGTAAATTGAAGGATTGGTATATGGGTATAATGTGTGTGCGCGTGTGTGTGTGTGTGTGTGTGTGTGCGCGCACATTCACAGACATGATTTATGTATCTATATGTTGAATACATCTTTATTGCTTGACAATTAGAATGGTTTTCAAGTAGAGAAGCAGAGCAGGTATTGTGCAGTAGGTAAAGACCAAGCTACATGAGCACATAAACATGATCTTTGAAGGTATGCTTCCAGGTGGAAATGCTCCCTTTTTCCATTAAAATGGCCACATTTTAATTTCCCAGGAGCATTCACTTCCTCTCTGATGAGAATGGCAAGCACTGGCAGCAGTAACAGTAGGAACTGTATATCAGCTTCAGTTCAGGGAGAGCTATTCACTGTTATTGACTCCTACTGCTCTCCACCCAATGTAAAAAGAAATAATTGCTTTTACATTTTTCATCTCTTCCATTTTCCCATGCAGAATAATGCCAGGATTCAAAGTATCAAACTACCGTTTCCATGTATCTAATGCAGCCCTGCTTTTGAGTTTGTAAAGCATCATTTCACCTTTTTCTCATTTCATAGCAACTTGTTACTGTATCCTTGACCTACAAATACTTTTACATGTCCCATGTACTGCCTTGCATCTAAAATTGTTGGTAATACATAGCAACATTCCTTGTGTCCTATAACATACTCTTAGAGAATGAGAATGAACAGCTTGCACAAAAAGCCTGTAAATGTAACTCCTCATTAAAAATCAAATGCCCATGAATATTATATGAGTGAAAATCGACCATTCCCACAAGTGAGAAACTATAAAACCATCTGAGGTCTAGGAGTAGGTCAGGTGGCCCTGCTTCCTCCAACCCACTTCCCAGACCTATCATTAAAATCATTTTTGTACTTGGTGTAGAAAACAGAATAGAACAGTGACCTACTGTATGTTCTAGTAGAATGCAAAGAGCATTATATTATTTTATGCCATTTTTTTAAAAAAAGAAATCCATAGTAAACTAACAAAATTCATCTATATATGATGAAATTCTTGTTTTGAACACTGTATACTGCTCTGTGCATTAATTTACAATGACATTTTATTTCCCTACCATATACTTTCAGAGTAATGTTAAAAGTTTGCAGGTCTATTAGTCACAATAGATGATTATTGGAATACTGTTTGGCTGAAATACAAGGTGGACAATTCTATCTTAAATTCTGGAATTTAAAATTCAAAATCTATACCCCACACTTTGAGGAATAAAAGTGGGTGTGATTTTTTTTCCCCTGATCTATGTATGTGAAATTGCGAGGTATAGTGCTCATGCAGTATTTTGTTTCATGTGAGCTCCTTCCCCTTGATGTGCTCACATTAATGTATGCATAACTTACGCCAACTGCCTTATGAAGTCCGGTTATTGCTTGCAAAGAGAACAGCTTTCTCACCTTGTTTTATTACTATAGGCTGGTCGATTTTTATTATTGGTGATTCATTTTAATGTTGTTTTTAAACTTTTACAGTATGTCTGTGGTCAGGGATGGCTGAAACAATGCTGATGCTCCCCCATTGAGGGGGAAGGAGATAAACTACTTACCTCAACTCTTTCCTGTGCAGTCCTCTTGATAAAATTGGAAGTGTAGGTCATGCTGAGAATTCCCAATGTGCACTGGTACTGTCTGATTTACTTTAAACTGGCAGCCAAGTGCTTCCCCTCACTACTTCCTTATGGGATACCTTTAAGAGCTCAATCCTAACCAGGAGTTAGGCCAGCAGTTTGACTGGCACAAAGGCCACCATAAAGCACGTTTAGACCACTCTCGGAGTAAGGGAGGAGGGTGCACATCTGTGTGCTGGCCTCTCTGACTCTGATTGTGATCCAAACATACTTTACAGTGTCCTTTGTGTCTGCCAAACTTTGCTAGCCTAATTGTGCAGGCCATCTCCAGGTTAGGATTGCGCCATAAATTTAAAAGGACTTCATAAGGAAGGAAAAGGTGCAGTGAAGCTGCTAACCATTGCCCACATGTTTTGTTTTTGGTTTACTTGGCTGGTTAACTCACCTCCTTCCTCATGCAGTCCAAACATGTGAGGAAGGAATTACAGGAGGTGCAGTCACTTTTTCAGATGATCTGTTTTTCACTTGCTTTTAGTGAGCAGGAAACACATCAATTGGGTTGGCAGGTGATAGTGCAGACTCGACGTGAAAGCCATCCCAAAACCCTTGCAGCTGACATCGCCATTTAGGACAATGGAACTGTGTGCAATCAGTAATTACTTTGGAAAGGTAACATAGTTTATGTTGTGTATGTTGCTTATTGTGAACCCAAAAGGTTTTGTGATCCTCTGGCATAAGCTATGGTGCACAATTATTGGAAGTGTTTGAAAAAGGTGTAATTTACTCAGATGTAGGCCCATTGTGTTAAATAAGATTTTGGCTGTAACATTGGAAGCAAACCCCTTCCAGTGTGTGTGTTGCACATGCAGGATGATATATATAAAAGAGTATTTATCAAAATATTATTGAAATCTTGTCAGTTAGCGCAGTTAACTGAATGGAAAGCAATAATGTGAATGTTATATATTTTGTATATAAACAGAAATATGTTTTCCCCCCCCAAGTTATCATCTTTGTTTGTGGCTGTTGTTGCTGTTGTGAAATAACCTTAACCAGTGCTTAAGAACATTGTGTTTGTGTTCTGTTAAATTAACTGAAATTAAATAACCCTTCAGTTTTGGAGAACGCTTCTGTTTAACAACTATGAATATATTTCTAATAGGGTTGATTATTCTTTTGGTTTATATATACTTAATATTTGCATCATTCCTTTATAGAAGTTCCTGTCTACTTCCCATCAGGGCTATTGGAATTTGGAGCCTTATCTATAATTGCCTACCAATAGGGGTGACATGATGTCTCTCCAGTGCATTAACTTTATCGTTCCCTGTAAAACATGAACACAGCAAAATCTAAGCTTTTAAATGAAAAGGTTGTCTTCATCTTGATCAGAGAAATGAAATTTGTAATTCAAATGAGAAAAGTTAATGAACTTAATGCACAGGCTGGAAAAACTGTTGTAATGTGCCAAATTGGTCTTTGTAAGGATCCTTCCAAACATTCCCATTAAGGTATTGATTTTGTCCATTTAGCAAAGTGGAAGGACAATGAACCTCCCTAATGGTTTGCACATTACCCCATTAGCATCTAGACCCTCCCCAGCAAAAGAATCCCATAATCATGTACGTTAAACATTTAAAATATGCACATGCTAATGTAAATTGTAAAAAATTGTAATATTTACTTAAAATAGGTACATGATTTTACAAAATATTGGCATCTCATGTGTGAATTCTGTTGTTCTTTATTCATAAAACAGTCATTAGTTAATGAAGTCAAGAGAATTCACAAATGTTTTGGCAGTAGAATGGTAAAAAATGACCTTTCTGCACAATCACAGAAAGGCCCATGACCATGGCTAATGCAGCTTTCCATCTGTGTTTTCCCTGTTTAACTTAAGCCACCATGTAAAGGCTTAAAACAAACCCAGAATGCCTGTGACAACTCTGAAGGTCAGTGATAGAGCATATGCTTTGTACATAGAAAGTCCCAGGTTCAAACCAGGGCAATTCCAGGTTTGCCCAGGAGAGACTTCCTAAAAAGGTTTGAGACAGATGGGCTACCGGTCTGACTTCAGTATAGGGCAACTTCATGTTTATATATGAACATAGGGCAGGAGTGGCTAACCTTTTTGAGAGCATCTATCCAAATAGGTGATAATTTTTAAAAGACTTTTTTATGTTTATGGTAATTTTGAGCAAGAGATTATCATTTATTATATTTGTAACTTGTAGATTTGTTTAATGGAGAGAGAGAGAAGAAGAAAATGCTCAAAAGCATTCTTAATTTAGCATTTGTACACCCACATTCATTTTATTCATTAGGAGCCTGGTCCATGCCTCATCTGTTTGAAATGCAAGTGGTGCAGTTTGGGTTCCCAGCCTGCTCTGCTATTGCAGTTTGTGCTCCTCATAAATAATTGAAAGGGAAAGAAGATGGGCTCCTAATTTCCTGTCCCTGCCTACTTGAAGATGAAGGGATGGTGATCTGGTGCCCAGCAGTCTTCTCTACTTTTCTTGCAGCATTGTGCAGAAATGCTCCATCATCAAAATGATGATGGGGGAAAACCTCTCCTTACCTCCTCACTATGTTCCATCCTCAAGTAGTATTTAATGTTTAAAGGAAATTAATCCCTTAGACCAGCTATCTCCAGACTACAGCCTGTGGGCTGGATCTGGTGCAATGCTGAATCCCTCCCCATGAGCAGCGCTTTCTGTTCCACCAGGCTGCTTACAAGATACCCACCCTATTTCTGCAGAGCAATCTGTGCAGTTGCATCTGTCTGGAAATCTAGGTGCAAAGCCTGATGGGGCAGTGGGTTACAGACATGACTGCCCTTGACATGACGACATACTCGAATGTATGTGAGTTGCAGGCTGGAAGCCCCAAGGTAGAGCCTTAGCCAGGCCTAGCAGAAGCTTGGCCTGCAGCAGAACAGCAAGAGGCCTGAACCAGAGACCTGAGATAAAGTGCTGAGTCACACCACAGGTGGAGCTTAATTGCCTGCTGGTAGACGCCAGACACAGGTGCTGCAAATGAGGCAAGCCTGCCCACCAACAGCATTCTATTGGCCTGCCTGGGTATATAGGTAGAGGCAGTTGCTGCTGGTGGGTGTGGGTTTTGGGTGGAGTGCAGCAGGGCTGGTTTGGAAGGTGATTTGTGGAAAGACTGTGGAATCTTTGCTGTATGCTTGTGCCCTGTATATATTTTGAAAAATACACTGGTGAGAACATCTACGTTGTGTTGCTTCATGTGTCCTTGGCGTCTGGGAACAACTGTTGCTTGCCTCTCAGCGTCAAGGCATGGTAAAAGTGTTGCTCTGCAGAGTTCAGGTGGTCTGCCGGTGAGCTGCATGGTGGAATAGTAAGCACTGGTTCAAACGGGGACTGCTTTTTTGGCACACAGCTCTCGTAAGTTTGCCGACTGCCGCTTTGGACTTTAAATGCTGTACAAGCATGACATGAGGGGTAGTGAAATGCTCCTTCTTAGTAATTTCTCTGTAAACTTTAAACCCCATGTGAGAATGAGCTTGGGGAGGAAAGGCAATGATAATTAACCTGGTGTTGTCATTAACCTAGAAGTGATATCATAGCCAGAAGTGACATCATCCAGCAGGAAGCACCATCATTGTGACATAATAAAATGACACTCCTGGAATGCAAACTGGCATTGTTGGACAGCAGCAATTGCACAACCATGAAACATCCCTGATAGAAAGCAAGATTTGGCCCACGTAATATGTAAAAACACAGAACTAAAACAATTTTTTTTAAAAAAACCCTCCCTTGATAATTCGAACAAAAGTAATATAGCAAAAGTTAGAGCTGCATCTCCCAAGATAGTTGCTCCCAGCTTTCCGCAATCCACCTGACATCATAACCTATGTGGGTTTTGACCCACAGTTTGAGAAACATTGTTCTAGGCTAGCAGCCTCTTTATCTTAGCTGCCTAGCTAGGAGCACAATACACGTCTGCTAACCTTTTTTTCTGTTCTGATATGGCTTGCCTTTTTAGTGACCATCAGCTATTATTGAATTATTGGGGGGGGGGTTTGCACAAAGGAAAAAAAAAGATGTTTCTTTTCTTGTCTCTGATCAGTGGCAATTCACAGCTCATGGGCAGCCAATTCTAAGTTGCCCAGCTGCTATAGGTGTAGTGGTAGCCAAATGGCTACTGCTGCATCTTATGGGTGCCGGCCAGCCGCTGGAAGCATCTTGGGAGAAGGAGACATTTGTCCCCTTCCCCTAGGTCAGGACTCAAGCCTGCCAATAGGCCTCCTCAAGTCTGCGCTGGCTGTTTTGCCAGCACTGTGTTAGCCCATGTGGCTGGGCATGGTGGTTAGGATCCACCAGTGGCGGCCACTGCTGTTCCCACCCCCGCTCTGCCCCTCCCCTGCCCAGTTTTGCTCCGCTCAGAAAGAGCACCCTGCCAATGGCAGGATCACAGCACTTTTGTTACACCAGCATCAATGGTAAGGGCTTACCGCTGGCACTGGCTCTGTTAGGTTTGAGCCCTAAGTCTTTACAGGAAAGCAGACTTCCCTGTTGCCGCTACTTATCTTAGGTCATTTTCTGTACATGTTTCTCAAAGAAGAGGGGTTATTTTCTGCTGTTTCTCTGAAGCATTCTCTTTCCAGCAACTGCGAGGATAATGAAGGATAATTTGCTATAGAGGGAGCAAAAAAGAGAGCTAGTTTTTTGCCAAAGCTAGTTTAGTGCAAGCTATACCTCTTTTTCCTCAACCTGTTCAGGGTGAGAGGTGAATGGCGGTAAGGAGCATTCAAGCGTCAGGGATTCAGCCCCTCTTTGAAGCATGTCCTACTGAAGAATTCTGTCTCCAGCTAATTGGTGGGGATGAAAGATAAGTAACAGGCTGTATCACAAGCCTGCAAAACACCTAATTTGCTATTGCTGCAGCCAAATGGATGTAAAAAACAAAACCCAACATCATGCATGTTTTCAACCAGGAACTTCTTAGGATTCACCCTGGGACCTTCATCTGAAAGACCCTAAAATAGCAAAGCTGAGTGATCAGTAAAACCATGATTTTTTTTCTTGAGATTTTCTGGGGCAAGTTCAGCTTTTTTGCATGACTTGCATAGGAATTAATATAAAAAAATCCATCTACACCACCATAGGTTACCAAATGCATCAGTGGTTTTCAGAAACGTTTAATGTTTCATTGTTGCAGCATTTTCAGAAAACCTCCAAACAGAAAAATGCATTGGAAAAAATGTCAAGGTGTATGTGAAAACACCTTGACATTTTTTCCAATGCATTTTTCTGTTTGGAGGTTTTCTGAAAATGCTGCAACAATGAAACATTAAACGTTTCTCATAGATAAACCCAAATAATGCAAGATTCTCAAGGAACAGTATCTTTAGTAATAGCCTTGATACAATTAAGACCTCCCAGAATATCCTTAGTACAGGAAAAGTGCACCAAAACATGTGAAAGAGTCCTAATAGCATCATGACCCTCACAACACATACTTGGCAATCATGCTACCTGGCCTTCATATTTTTTCTTTTATTTTTGTAATGGCACTTGGCTCATCTAAGACTTTAATGGATGCTGAAGGTTTTCTTTATTCTTCCTGAGAAACTGGAATTTTATCAGAAATATTCTCATTAGGGATGAGATGTGGGTAGTGCATCTCCCTCCCCCCACCGAGAGAGACAAAGTTCCAGATTTATATAAACACAGTCCATTTCCCTTCTGAGAAGCACTTATCTTCCTGATCTTCTTGTCTAAAATTAGTTTGCCAAGCTATTTCCCCATTTTGTTACAATTTTCAATTTTTTGCTTTAATAATGTTTTTCAGATAAATGGATCTCTAATAATTATTCTTATATAGCAGTCGTGTACCTGTATTCACAGCCGCATCTGGCCTCTGTTTTATTGTATCAAAGAGTTCAAAGAAACCTGTTTTAATGTATCAAACCTTTGGTTTCCATCAACACCTCCTTTTGTTCTTTTTCATATCATACTATGATCCAACTGATGCACATTGCTCAGTTAACTATGCCTTAAGTTTTTCAACTATAAATAGCTCAATCTCTAGGGAAACCTATGTTTTCCCCACAAGTTATATTTCCACAAAAGGAAGAGACAATGTATTGCTCCCTTAAGTTCCATAATGAAAGGAACGTGTGACTCACATGTGCATGTGTTTATTCTCCATGGCTAAGGTGGGAAAAAAGTATTAATGAAATAAAAGCACAATACCATTTTATGCACTTCACATCTTTCTTTAAAAAACAACAACAACAAATCCCCCCCCCCAAAAGAAATCTGCCCTCTACCATGCTCAGTTGTTGAAATCAACAAAGCCCTGACTATGAAGGGAGCCCTAAATATCTCAGAATGACCAAGTCCATCCAGTGCCAATATCAGTAATTGCAGCTGCTCCAGATCAAGAAGAAACAAGTACTGGTGGGGCCTTTTTGTCGGCAAGTTTCCATTCCTGGAACCCTTCTGGAATAAAAAACCCGAATTTTGCCTCCCACCCTCTGTTTGCATGTGGCCTCGGCGATGCTCAGAATGGGTGATTCCCCCCGCCCCCCGCTGACCTAACCGGAGCTGTTTTCTGGTCAGGTACAGAATGCTTGCTGAGGCTATGTGCAATTAGTTGCACGCGGCCTGTGCTGGGTCCATAATGGTAGATTTCCCCCCACCTTCCTGAGGGCTTCCCCAGGCCCCATACTGCCCTTACAAGCCATTAAAAATGCAACTTCCGGTTTTTCCTGAAAATTGGAAGTTGCGTTTTTGGAGGAGCTGAAACTGCCGTTCTGAGTCCCATGGCAGTGGCATGCAGCTTCAGCAGGCCTCAGAAGATCCTCCAGAGGCAACCGGCGCACATAGCTCAGGGGATCAACCAGTGTTGAGACAAATCCATGAATATAAAATCCATGGATAATTAGGCCCAACCTGTAATGATCTCTTGAGCTGAGCTACTATACCAGACATCTAGCATGTTGTGGATAGAGGTGGGAGAAAATGGTTCTCTCTCTCTCTCTCTCTCTCTCTCTCTCTCTCTCTCTCTCTCTCTCT
>JAJKFI010000029.1:11879348-11892982 GCA_029204185.1 Lerista edwardsae
CAAGGTGCAAATGGAGGAAATAACTGCTTTTATTGTGGCAGGCTGATACAAAGGGAGGTGTCCTGTTATTTCACAAGGTTTTTTGGCTTGAGACTGCAGATCTGCTCAGGGTTACTTCCAGGTGGGGAAGTCCTCCTTGACACTCTTTGGGAGCGAGGCACGTCGTTCCAGTGGTGGGATAGAACTTGTGGCAGTCCCCAGTCATCATGCTACCCCCAGGGCTGTGTGGGGCTGGATGGAGGAGCTGTCCTTGGGAAGGAAATGGAGGGTCCCTCTGGTTGGCACTTGCAGCCTCTTTTGTGCCTGTGAGAGTAGATAACAGACCAACTGCCAGGTTCACTTATCTCTCCTTGGCGAGCTCACCCTTTATCATCATTGTGACCTCCTGACCTCCCCAGGCCCCATCTCCTTTGTCATGGAGGGGGGCCGCAAAGAGGTCAGCTGAGTACATGGTAGGGTCAAGTCGCATTGGAAAGCAGGGAGTCAAGACAACGAGCTCAGATCACTCCTTTATTGTGCCTTCCCCGGGCAGACCTTCCCCTACCTGGCTTCCACGCAGGGGAATACTTCTTCTTTACCCCGACTGGCAAAATTCCAGGCCTAGCCAGCCAGCTCAAAGCAAACTCAAGTCTAGCCCACCGGGCAGTCCTGGAGCCACTGGCTCACTCAGGATCAGGTGGAAGATGGGTGGAGGCCTCCAGGCACAGTCAGGCGATTCTCCTCTACCACAGTGAGGTGCGGCGGCAATCCCGGGCCGGCCTCAAAGGCAATCCCGGGTATCTCAAAGGTTTATCCCACTGGTGAAACCTCTGCACGATTTGTGCTCAGCGTTTCCCCCTTTTCCTAGGGCTGCTGAGGTCTGACCATAGTCAGGTCACAGTAATCGCGGAAACACCATGCTACCTTCCCCAAAACACGTTGCCCCGATCTCCGCCCCTCCCCCTTTATCAATGGTGTCATCTACAAATAAGGAATGGGAATGCTGGGCGGGACTTGGGCGGGACTTCCGCGTGATTGGCAGCCCGCCTGTTTCGTTCCGCGGCTGCTCTGGCCTCGGGGAGGCTGCCCCCGGTTTGCGCGCCCCACCGCTGCTCGCCCAGGCTCCGGCATGTCCCCCACCCGTCTCCCCCAGTGAGCAGGCACCTCCCCCCCCCGAGGCCAGGGCAGCCGCAGAACAGGACGGGCGGGTAGCCAATCACGTGGAAGTCCCGCCTAGCGTTTCCGTTCCTTATTTGTAGATGACACCACTGCCCTTTATACACTTCCCCTTTCCCTGCTTCCCTGTCACCTGGCTCTGATTGAGCTTGATAGCGACTGTCTTCACAGCCCGCCTCCCCTTGGCTCGGATCCTGCCAGGAGTCGCCAGACGCTTCTCCTCAGCCCTGCTCCTGTCAACGCTCGACAACCATGGACAGGGCAGCTGGACAGCTGCAGCCAACGCCAATTTATTTGACTCTGTATGACCTGAACATCCCAGACCCTCTCAAGTTCCCATCGCTGCCAGCAATGGACCATAGGGTCAGTATTCAGTATTGTTCATTTGTTTATTTTTCTAGTCCTGTATGCATAGTTAAGTGTGCTGAAAGTTTCATCAAGCTTAGAAAAAGCAGCACTCACACAAGCAATCATTACAGCGTTGCTATTGCTTCCCAAGGAATGTTGTAAGAGGCATGTCAGTCTGGAATCCTTATGCAGGACAAAACTGCCCAAATTGAGAGTGCTAAAGACCTTTCCTTGACAGAGAAATCATCTGTTTATGCCTTCTCTAAAGCAATCACCTCTTTTGACATTGTTTCTTATCTACAATATTCAAATCAACAGGAGACGGATTGAGCTTTTTCCATCTTACCTTTGTTTCTGTAAAAAAGCCTAAAATTCAGGCTTTGTTGTGTATTTATTGAACACGGAGGGAGGGGAATGGGATCATATATGCTTTCTTTCCCTTGACCTCCACGTATTCTTCTGGAAGTTGGAAAAGGGCTGATGTAGGTAACAATTTACGAGGCTGTTTCAGAAACTCCCTGCTGGGCCTCTCTGAAGGTCCTGCTGCCTGCACTAGACTGACCAGTCTCCCCTCTAAGCAGCCCTGGTGCAGCAATGGAGACAGACATAGCTGGTCATCACTTCCTCAAGTGGTTGAGCAGCCACACAAATCAATGTCAGTCCAAAGCCAAAGGTCCAAGTCCACAATCCAGTTAGTCCATGAGCCAAGTTCGGTAGTCAGTAAGCCAGTCCAGTGATCAGTAAGCCAGGACAGTCAGGGTCCAAGTCACGCCAAAGCCACGTCAGAATCCAAGCTCGTACTCAATAGTCCGCTCAGGTTTTGTCATTCACAAGTAGGTAAGTCTACGGCTTTTCTTCCACCAAACTTTGCTTCTACTACACCCCATACCACCTGGTGCTAATTTCCCTTCCTTTATAGCCAGGGCCCTCATTATCCTGCCTAGGCTGCAGCTGTGCCCCTGAGACTAGCAGGAGCTTTGGGATTAACCCCATGTGCTCTGGATTCTGCAGAAAGGCCACTGCTAACACCACAAGCTACCTTCTCGTTGGATCTTCTGCATGTCCATTACAGAGGCCTGTAACAATTGTAATATTACAATTACAAAGCCTGTAATGCTTTATAAGGCATTAAAAATGAAACTTCAGATTTTGCTGGAAAACCAAAAGTTGCATTTTTTGGCTTAAATGGTCATTCTGAGGCCTGGCAAGGCTGTGCATGGCCTTGGTGAGCCTCAAAAGCCCTCCAGGTTGGACTGGAGCAGTGCTCTGGTCAAGTTCAGAGGGGGGCAAAATCTGTGGGTTTAATTACCTGCTGATTTTTTTATTCATGAGGGTTCTAGGAACAGATCCCGCATGTACAAAGAGGCTTCACCTCTACTGTATTTTCTCAAAGACTCTTAGTGGGTAGTGTTTTTAATAGAATTAGAAATTCTTGATCCCTGCAAGAATCCTGGAATGAGAAAATTGTTTAGAAGCGTTTGCTGTCTGGCAGGGAAAGTATCACAGAAATGTGAACTGCTGCTGACTCTGCATTTTCTTATTGGCTGGAAGCACAGCACTGGTGACACTGACTTCAGTGCTACTTTACAAACTGGCAAGAGGGGACTATCAGGAACAGTTTCACTCTTCAGAGATGCAATGTCTTTCCTTTGCTGAAGTACTTGTTCATTGTCACTGAATAGTAGGAGCTTATACTCCCTCATTTACATCTCAAGCATCCTACATGTGATGTGTCATCACCAAACTGCTTGGCTGCTTGCCCAAATATTTCCATCTAGTGAAACATATGTTTTCTTGGTGAGTAATGGATAAAGAGTAAATAAAGCACAATTTGTTAAATGCAAACCATTGTTAGAGGCTGTACAGTCAGTTTTTTCATGTAGGAAAGTATAGCTTTTGTAGTAAGCCAGTTTAACAATGAGGTTGGAAGTTAATATATAAATATTCCAACTAGAAATGTGCTAATTAAATGATGTGCTGTTAATGTTTTCTGGCCAGATCAGATGAAAGAAAGGAGATGTGTGTGTGCTTACATGCACTGTAATGGGGAAATCCGTTTGCTTTCAGATACTTGAGACACGAAGGATCTATCTGAAAGTTAGCCACCATAATATGCAGACCTTGAACATACAGCAAGTCACATTCTATTGATTGGACTATGGTGGGATAAATGTGTGGCTTCTGCCCTTAATGGAAGCTGATTGTTCAGGGATGTGCCAGCAAGGCTGGTCGATCCTTTAGCTGTTGTTTACTGGGGAGGATGATATCAATTTTCCAGAGGGATGATTGGTGGGATGTCAAGGCTGCTGTCACCCTTTTCTCCTCATCACTGACAGACAGTGACAATTACTGTGATGGGACATTGTCTGCATTGGTATATACACCAGAGGATAACTGGCAAACGCAAAAAAGGCAGTAGAGCTTTAAAAAAGATATAATCAGCAGTTGTCAGGACTAGTTATATATATGATGCCAGAATAACACGACTTGAGTGCCCTGTCGTAGCCACTGAGATGCATACCCATTGCAGTGTATGGCCCCCTGTTTAGAAATTATCATTGGAAAACTTCCTGGCTATATAAAAAAAAAGTTGAAACTTTAAACTTTAAATAAGTAGCTTAATATATTTTCCTAATCTCACTTTTAGAAAACCAAATCTCAGGGTCCAGTAGTATTATAGTCTGATATTGATATTGACAATGATATTGTCAATGATGATATCGATGATATTGACAATGCTGCTTGTTTTTAAAGCTTGCAGAATTCCTGAGATTTGTTTATTTAAAATATTTATGGTCTGGGCACATAATAAAAGCAGTATGAACAGTAAAACTAAAATTCAATAACAGAATCTTAAAAGTTAAAATGTTAGAATTCGTAAGTTAAAACGAGTTTCATAACTTTGGACCTTTGTTATTGGAATCTGATGTAGGTACAGTATTAAGAAAGTTATGTGCCTGCACACATATCTGCACATAAAATACAGTGAGTGAAAAACAGTTTTATACGCTAAGACATGGAACACATTTTGAAAGCAGAGATGCAGAGATACTTCAATCAAATCTCTTGAAGTCAAAGCCCAGTTTCATGCAAATACCTATTGAGGTTGACAGGAGCAAGGCATACTCAGTCTGCTTTTATGCTGAAAACATAAAAGCATGAATACCAAACAAAGTTGTAAAACCACATGGATGGCATTCTACAGTGACATTAAGTATAGGCACTTCTCTTTTTCGTTCTCAAAAATCAGCATGTATCAAAAAATATGTAAAAATATTTTTACCTTAGGAACATATATAAGTACTTTTATTAATATGTATATAACTTTTTCAAACAGTAGTTCACAAATGAATTTACATAATAAAATCAATCACCAGCAGCGGCAGCTGGAAAAGACGCCATGCTGGGGTAAAGAGGGGCAGTTTCTAAATAGGGCACTACTTTAGAAGATCTCTCTTTGCTTGGTTAGCAGGGGTTATAAACTTTACTGGTTATGTAAAAAGTCATATAACACTCAGGGCACAATCATAACCTGGAGTTGGGCCAGCAAAGTTTGGCCAGTACAAGGGCCACCATACTTTGGACCATTCTCAGAGTCAGAGAGGCAAGCACACAGACATGCGCCATCCTCCCTTACTCTGGGGGTGGTCCAAACGTGCTTTACTGTGGCCCTTATGCCAGCCAAACTTTGCTGGTCTAACATGGGCCAGTCTAACTCCAGGTTAGGATTGCGCCCCCACTTATGGAGGGGGACATCTGGAGCAATGCTCCAGTAATTGGAGAGCAATGCTACAGATTTTAGTGGCTGAAATAAATCATTATAGCTATATTTTAGATCTCACAATGTTTTCAAAAAATATGGTAACAGGTTTTTATGGGCGACTTTAATTTTCTTTTAAAGTCTTTATTTCTCTGTAACACAATATTTGTAATGTTGCATAGTCAATACTACATTTCTATTCACTTTTGATCTCAATCAATCAATCAACAGGTACTTATATACCGCTTTTCAACACGAAGTTCACAAAGCGGTTTACAGGCAAATAGTAATAATAATAAAAACTATCTATGTTCACTATAGTGATCTATGTTCACTATTTGGATAATCTTTGTCTAAAATACCCAAAGCACTCTCAGTTAAACTGAGTGCCTCTTTCAACTGCTGAGGTGTTAAGAGTACAATTGCCATCAATGTCCTCTTTGTTCTCTGCTTCATCATATTCCTTCTCTTTTTCAAGGCCAAGCAATTCTTGGGGTGAAAGTTCTTTTTTAAGGAAGTTTAACTCTTGCACATCTTTTAATGGTATCAATTCAAGACCTACTTTCTTAGCCAAATTCACAGTTTTTCTTTAGTTTTTATAGATCACTTTGAATACTTGAAGCCTCTAGAGCAGCTGTTTCCAAACTTTTCAGGCTACCAACCCTTTGGTTAATCTTTCAGCTGTGACATAAGATTATCACACACAAAATATGATCAGTAGCACTCCTTGGTATTTGAAAAGAAATGAACTGGTAAAAGCTTTTTCACATAGCCTTTAAGAGCATGTGGGCTTGCTAAATGATACAAAAACGCTGGCTTTAGTCACTTTTGGCATTATCCCTAAATAGTAAGGTATAACTATCCTTAGAAGCTTTGAAGATGTGTCCTGGTTTTTTCTCTTGCAAAATATGTGTGTTCATGCAGGCATTCTCTTCCAAAAAGAGCTGTTTTATGCAGATAGAAAATCTGCTTTGCAGAATAGCCTCTCTCCTAAATACGAGTTTTCAGAGTCTCAATGAACCATCCATCAGTTTTCACCTTTTTGTTGTGAACACTGTATCTTCTCCTGAAGTTAGTGATCCAACTGGAACTAGCATTGATTGGCTTCAGTGGGCTTTCATCTTTTTATAGTTCTTTTAAGATGGCATGCTTTTCTGCCTGGGTTCAGGAGTATGGTGATTGGTATATTGTGCTGATTTTGATCTTTGATCCATGTGCTCAGCATCTACTCCATGTGTTACATAATAGAACTATGAGCACAAGAGGTTTTGCACTTGCAGATGTCCCTGATTTAGTACTTTTCTTGATCTTCTCTGCACTGTCTTGAATGATACAGATGGTGCTCCCACTTAAATTAAGCATATGGCCCACATCCGATACACATTCTCTTCTCTGAAGTTGATCACGTCTAATTTTACATTAGTTGTGATTGGTTTCCATGCCTTCTTAAGCTTTAGGCTCTTTGGAGAGGGGAGATGAACATTTTCCAGACATGGTTAATTGAGAAAACAGCATTTTTACACTTTCAAAAATCCTGAAATGTGGTATGTGTCTATGCTACTGGCTGAATATGTGGGAATGTGTGGGACGTTTGACCATTATATTTCAAAAGATTGCATTTGTACATTATGTTCCGGTACTAACTGAACTTGTCTATTGTTTAAAAGTATAAATTAAACCCATGTAAAACAAGAGGTTCTGTACCTCTTTAGTCTTCAGTTAAAATATTTTAGTACAGTACCAACATTGATGAGAACTAAGGACCCGATCTTATCAGGCTTCAGCGCTGGGAGTACACTTGTACCATAGGTGCCAGCTGTTGTAAAAGTGCTGTAAGGCACTTTACCATTGGTGCTACTTACACAGCGCTGGCGCTGGGCCTCACCTCCAAGAAGACACAGTGCAGGAGCAGCCGGTGGTATGTTTCTCCTTTAGTTGGTAGAGCAGATTCCCGGTGTGGGGGAAGGTGAGGAGGGTGCAGAACTGGGTGGGGGAAGGCAGCCTGTGGGAGGATCGGGCCCATGAGGGGAGTGGAGATGGTGGTAGACACTGCTGCCGAATCTAATTCCCCCTCCCAGGCTGCAGAGCCGTACATTTATTTATTTATTTATTTGTCCCCAAACTGGTTTTTGTGCATTTTGTCTTCTCCATGTTTTGTCAAATTTTCCCAATTTTTGTATTTGTATGTGCAGTAATAGACACATATTTGTGTGTGTGAGAGCAATGTTGCTAACAATTTTCACTTATATATTAAGTACTATGAGACCCTTCACATATTTTCAAAAGCAAAAGGGTCAGCTTCCTGTCTCATGAAGCGTAAGGTATGAATTTCAACTGTAGATAATACAGACAGGGTGGGAGGAGATACATCGTGTAAAAAAAGTGTTGAACTGCAGTTCATAGAATCATAAGGTTGGAAGCGACCTATAAGGTCATCTAGTCGAGCCCTCTGCCTGTAGCAGGAAATCCTCCTAGAGCATCTCCAGCAGGTGCCTTTCAAGCCTCTGCATGAAGATCTCCAGTGAGGGAGAATCCACCACCACCCTTGACAATCTGTTCCACTGTCAAACCCCTTTTACAATTGGGAATTTGTTCCTGATGTCCAACTGGAACCTCCTCTCCTGCAGTTTGTATCCACTGGACCTCGTTCTAATGTCAGAAGCAGGTGAGAACAGATTTGTCCTTTTTTCCATCTGACAGCCTTTCAGTTGAGCGCAGAAGAGTGCTCATATCATATTAGGTTTTGTTTCATGTAGGGGCTAGGATTTAAGGGGTTATGCCAAATCATGTTTTCCTACGTTTTTTGGTATATCATTTTCTAGAAAATGCAACGAAGAGAAACCTTTCACTAGTGTCAGCATGACCTCTTTCTGTAATCTGATTAGGGACAGGTAGTCTCATTGAACCCTATTCATTTTAAAATTCCAACCTTCCAATAACACAAAGTATTTTGTAAATTTCTGTGATTTGGTAAAGCTTGATGAATGTTTTGCTTTATATTAATTTTTATTTTATATCTGTGCTGTTCAAGGCAGCTAAAATCATAACAGTATGTGTAATTAATGTTGAAGGTTATTTCTGATAGGCCTCATGAAAATGCCAAACAAAAGTGATTATTAATTTCCTCTCTTAAGCCACAAGCAAATTGATTTTATGCTGTGCTAATTAAAAATAGATGTCTTTGCTTTCAGCGGACTGTGTCAGAAATCTAAGGCTAGGACACAGCTCCTTAGGGAGCTGACCATCAACTGACCATTCCTTCAGAGGGAAAACAGTAACCATCATACTTGTCAAGCAAATGAGAATATATTTACTCTTCTCTTGGCAGATAAACATTTGCAAGGCAAATAATAAATTAGTCATTCATCAGAGGAGTGTCTATATTTGATGAACTCTAAATAGAGTGGAGACGTCAGGTTGCAGGACAGAGCAAACTGACAGAATTGATTAGAGCCTTGTGAAAATGGCTGTAGACATTCTTGAGGATTTAATAATATGGTTTAATGGTTTAAAAGCCAAATTCAGAGTGTTGCTAGTTCACTAATTGCAAAGATTTATGCAGTATAATAATAACCATCATACCACTACTTTTAACATTTAGAGGTTCACAATAATAAAACTGATGTATCTTTTAAAAAAAACATTATTTCCTAGCATAACCATTTATGATTATTTACTTTGCTCATTACAAACATTTCAGTAGTGCTTATTTTAAACCATTATTGGTGTGTTGTGTCATACCATATCTGACCACTGGAAGTGTAGATGAGTCCACACTTCAGTTTTGCAGTTAACCTAAATGTGCTCTTTTTAAAAATAATTTCCAAATAAAAAGCACAAAATTTATTCAGAATTTGGATGCCTCCTATGCACAATTTCCTGGAAATAAGCTCCATTGGCTATATTAAGATTTACTTACATTTAATTGTCTTATACAAGTCTAAACGTCTACCGCAGTGGTTCTCAAACTGTGGGTCAGGACCCACCCATGGATCATGAGCCAAGTTCAGTTGGGTCACGAAGCACATAAGACAGCCATACTGACAATAAAGGAAGATGGGGTGCTGGCAATGTGAGGGCTGTGTGGTTGTTTTGTTTGTGTCAAGGTTGTAAATAGGCTTTTTAAAAACTCTGATTCACTTTGCTATTAGAAAATGGCTGAGATATAACCAGTGGTGGGATTCAAATAAATTAACAACTGGTTCTATGGCCTTCAGGGCGGCCCCTGCCTTTCTTCCCTCTCCCAACCTAAAATTAACAACCGGTTCTGCAGAACTGATGCGAACTGGCTGAATTTCACCACTGGAAATAACCCAACGTATTGCTGCATTTTAAGGAAAGTAGCAGGCTCTGGCATCACAGTGACAGCACTTCCAGCCATGACATAACTTCTGATGGGTCCTGGACAGATTTATCATTCTAAAAAGTGGGTCTCAATCCTAATAAGTTTGAGAACCAAGTTTGAGAATCTGTCAAGTTTGAGAGAGCTGCAAGTCTCCAGTTCTTTCTTTTACATTTCTGTGCTAAAGATTTCCCTGATTCTTACAAAGTTTTAAATCATTAACTCTAAAATAACTCAAGTGCAGCTCATTAGTATGGTGTCATGTTTTTAGTGCTGTGAGAAGTCTCATTTAAAAGTCAGCTGTAGCACATTACTAGTTGCTTTCTCACAGAAATGATAGATTTATAAGTAATAGATCACTCATTATTTGTAGATTACTTGTATGTTGTGCATGTCCACTGCCTAATGCGATTTGAATATAGTGAATACCTTGTCAACATCTCTCATGCTCTACAATAAAATTCTATTCATTGGCTGCCTTTAACTGAGTAATACATTTTTTCTTCTTCTGAATATTTTCAAAAAAATAAGAGACCCAGTATACTTTGCTTTAACAAACCATAAAATCACCTGTTCTTTAAAAAAAAATAGCATTCCTTTTATGAGAAGCATTTTTCTCTACATTTTTCTACATTTAGTAGTTTTGCAATATGTGGAAAACTCAGCAGGGAAAATGCATTATTTTTACAGTTCTCTTGAAAATGGGATAGGGCTTAATGGAATGGGACCTGGGGAGAGAGAGAATCTGCAGGATATTAGACAATTAGAAGTAGATTGGGGGGTACCATAAAAGGGGAAAAATGTTTCACCAATTTTCAACAGCATGTGTACTTCTTTTTTTTAAGTGCATCACCTTTTTGTAACTATCTGATAACTTAATTTTGTTTACGCTGATCTATGTTATAGTGTGACTTATGAGTTTATATTTATAATGTGTAATATGAACAAATGTGTTTCAAAGAGTACTTTATACAATATTTAAGACACTATTATCCGATACCTAACATGTGTCATGTATTACGGGAGTGATATTTACTAAATTGTGAAAATGTATGGAAATGTGTTATAATAATTAACTAAAACTGAGTAGGTAGTCTAGTGCCCGTAGTAACTTGCCTTTTTGTTATAGGCTTTCTCATCTGTTCTACACTTGACTTTGCCTTCCCTTCTCTGTGTTGAAGAAAGAAATAACCTGCTACTTGGGTGGGTGGGAAGCACTGCTGCTCAATTACCATTATAGCCATAGAGGCTTGAGTGCTGGCAAAGTGAAACTTTTTTTGAGGTGGGTTATATGCTTTATAAAGGAGATCAGTGCAAAAGAGTTTGCCACTGATTGCTAGTAATACTGCCATTTTAAAGGCACATGATGAGCAAGAACTGTCGCCTTAATTCTTATGGTTAGAATGCAGCTTTAGTTCTCCCAGCACAAGCAACCTATTATGTGAGGTCTATAAAGTAAATATAATTAGAGTAAGTACAACCATGCTGGGTGGCAATGTGCTGAAACCAGTTAAAATGAATGGCCATTTTTTCTTAAAATGCCTTAAAATACTTGTTTGTATTGTACCAAAGCATGTGTTAATTGTATTTTTCCCCCAAAAAATATCCAAGATTCCTTGTGAAGTGGCTTTGAACCAGTGATTTGAATGAAGTTAAAAAGAAATGTATAATATTGAACATATATGTAAGTGAAATTTATTTAAATAAGTGTATTTAAATGGAGTTGCATAGATTTTTCTGTGACCTTAGCTTCATTTGCATAGGTCTGATTTGCAAGAATCCAAAGGTTTGAGATACTGTGTCCTGGAAAGCAGCACTCAAAACAAAATCGTGTTTTGGCCATAGCTAGTCTGAGTCTGAAGTCTGAGAAAATTCATTCAAGATGAGTGGTGATGCTCCCGATGCCGTTTGAGTTCCCCCTCAGCGTGGGGAGTGAGAAGGGGTGCAAGATACAGTGCTTGGAAATAGAACGTCCGCAGCACGCTGATGGTGGCGAAGAGGATGCCATTTGATTTCAGATTTCAAAATTCATCCCACTTCTAGAAATACTGCGGGGGTAAGACACTCCTAGCACCCCTAGGGGTGGGGGTGGGAAGGGGGTGACCTGTAAAAATAATCGAAAACAGCTGATATTAGTGTCGACTCCATAGTTTTCGGGGTCGCTGAGATGAACAGTGACACTCCCGATGCCATTTTAAGTCCACGTTCAGCCCCTATCGGCATGGGGGGTGAGAAGGCGTGAAAAATAAAATGTCCAAAATGATCGGCATTTGTGTCAAATCCATAGTTTTCGGGGTTGCTAAGCTGATTGGTGACAATCCTGATGACACTTAAGCCCAAGTTTAGTCAAATAGAATGAACAGAACTCTGTAGAACCTTCTGGAAATTTTTAGAAATCATTATGCCCTGGTCTTGGACTCCACTCAAATACTTGCCATGTTACCAGGCGTAGTCACTGAATACAAGTCTATCAATACCGTAGTATATGCCTATGAGGTCATCAATTTCCCATCTGACTTCCTAAACTCACTTGATCCGACTGGATTGCCACCACATCGTCTTTTACTTAAAGTGGGATCTCTAATTATTTTACTACAGGACCTCAATCTGCCAAAATTTTGCAATGGCACAAGGCTGTGTGTCAAGAAGATGCTGGGTAATGTAATTGAAGAGACAAGAAAGGGAGAGGGTGAAACAGTTTTTATCCTACGGATAACACTCATTCCAGTGGATCTCCCTTTTAACTTTAAGAGATTGCAATTTCCAGAGAGACTTGCATTCTCGATCACAATCAACAAGTCACAGGGGCAGTCTATTAAGTACTGTGGAGTGGATTTGCGATCGCCATGTTTCTCCCACGGACAACTTTATGTTGCTTGCTCAAGGGTGGATTCACCCAAGAATTTATTTATTCCTGCTCCTGGAGGTGAAACTAAAAATGTTGTTTATAATCAAGTTTTGAGTTAAATTAATATTATAGTGAATTTGTAAGAAATTTCACTTTATAATTTTTATACTGTACTTACACTTTTAATTACCTGTACATACAATTACTTCGATTTTACACTATAGATAGAATTCATTTCTTTTCCTGTCTAATAGAAGCTTGGGATAAATAAATACCCGGGCAACGCTGGTATGGACAAGCTATCTGTTATAAAACAATATATGAGTCTCTTTTCCCTAATCTGCTTTCAACAGTTTGCCTAAAGAAGGCTTGAACAAGAGATGTCTGCCTGTGGGGGAAGAGACTGGCATTTGCAGCTTTGAGCTGATCAAAGCAAACATTCTTCCTGTTTTAGTTCTGAATTTGCCAAATGTTCCATGAAGGCTTGAGGCAATTAAGTGGAATAACAAGGTCTAGCTGTATCTGAAATTATTCTTCAATAAATTGATACAGGTTTTCTTCAGACCAATTAGGGTGGTTGTTCAAGGCATTCACAGGAAAATCTTATGCAATTTCTATCACTTATTAGGTTTCATAATATTTATTTAACTTTCTAACCTCAGTTCTGAAGCTCAGGGTAGGCACAAATAAATTAATTAAAAGATTATGCACACACGTGCACGCACGCACGCACACACACACACACACACACACACACACAGAGAGAGAGAGAGAGAGAGAGAGAGCTGATTTAAGTGTAATGCTGCTTGCTCTATGCAGAAGATTGCTGAGTATCTATGCAAAAGATCAGAATGGAATGAAATTGTAATTTTTAGAAAATGCAGTTTGATACGAGACTGTATCTCGGCACACATGCTTATGTTCAGAAGGTCCCAGTTTCGATCCTATAATCTTCAGGTAGGGTTGGAAAAGACCCCTGAAATCTTGGGAAACTTCTGCTAGTCATTGTATACAATACTCACCTAGATGGGTCAGTGGTCTGACTCTGTTTATACACAGTTTGCTGACTGTTTATAGCAGTTTGCTAAAAATGTTGGACTCCTGTTTGTAGGCTTTGAAAGATCCTTTGACAGTTTTCTTTCTTTCTTTCTTTCTTTCTTTCTTTCTTTCTTTCTTTCTTT
>JAJKFI010000029.1:11892992-11903339 GCA_029204185.1 Lerista edwardsae
TCTTTCTTTCTTTCTTTCTTTCTTTCTTTCTTTCTTTCTTTCTTTCTGGGGGTAAGGTGGAGTCACCATGCTAAGGGTAAAGACATCTTGCTTATATTGTGGCAGCAGCTTGTGTTTCGTACCACTACTATGTATCATTTAAAAAAAAATTATTATACAACACAAAAAAATAAAAAAAATAGAATTTTAACTTTCAGAATTATTAGCCCTTGAAATGCAGCAGTTTCACTGTGAAATGGTAAGGAAATCTATTTTGAGTTTTTTTCTTTATTTTCTACACATGTTTAAAATGGTCCCCCCAATATCCTTGAGAACTGAAACAGCAGATGCCGGATCCACAGATATGGGGGACACCTGCATTTAGCAATGTTGACCTGCTATATGCCACTTGCCTTCCACTATCAAATCTGCCATGATGACAGTGATGGTTCTGCTGTAGGTGGAAAAGAAGCAAAGCAGGTTTTGATTGGGAGAAACAGTGAAGAATTCTGAAACGTAATAGCCATTGTATATTATGATGGTGCCTGAGAGGAGCGGGCTTGGTCATTAGTGGTAGCAAACGTACAAAGAAGGTCTGTTATGTACTTCCTGACATCGTCCAAAAATGTGGACTTCAAAGACTGAGCACAGTTTTGATTATCGGGTTAATGGTTTAAGAAGCTTGAAAACCATTGGATCTGATTAACCCATAGTAAGATCAAACTCTGGTTTTTGTTTTCCTGTTTTTTTCATGTCCTTGTCAATTAAAATTACTTCCTTTTTTTCCAGGAGTAGTAGTTAGCAGCTATTGGAATCTGTTGCTTGCTACCCTATTTCAGATTTGTCCTCTGTGAAGGAGTTTTTCTTGGCATTTTCCAATATATGCTGTTGCAACAAACTATCAGTTTTCCTACTAAAGATGCATACAAATATGTTTATTGTTATAAATGTAATTTATTTTATGATGTTTACAACCTGTATTGGAAATCTACTAAAAATCAGGGTGTAAGAGAGAGAGAGAGAGAGAGAGAGAGAGAGAGAGAGAGAGACTCTGGGACAACAGCATAATATGGATAGGTTTATCTGTGTGAGTGTTGAAGTTGAGATAGACTGTGTTAATGAGATGGAGTTTCTTCACCTGGAGCCCATCTGTAATTAGATAAGGAATACTGACAGGTGCACTGAGTAAGTGGCTGCCCTCCAATGACAACTATTGACTGAACACTAGGTTGTGCATGAAATGGTGATGCAGTCGATAAAAGCATCAGGCCTTGTTTGGTATAACCCTACCGATTACTGTCTAATTTGCTGCTTGGAAAGGAGCCACAAACGTTTCTGCCCTGTGCTTAGTATAGTGTTGATGAGAGCTTGTGCCTACACTTAATCTTGCATTTACTAGCAAACTTCCTATGATAAGGGTAATGCATAGTGTACCGTGCAAGAAAATAGAACCAAAATGTTAACGTTTTCTGCTGGATCAATATAGAGGAGAAAACAGCAACAGGAAAATATTTTCTGTGAAGGAAAAGTGTTTACAGGACTCACTTGTAAGTGAGCACTTGGTCATGACCATCTCAGAGGTCAAAGCCAAGTTGAAAAACAAGGAGGATAATATGATTTGGGCATCTAACCCTAGTGGATAATGAGGACTGATTGTATATTATGCCTCAGTCAGCTGAATATATTTTTCATTTAAACAAATGTCTTTAATGCAGACTATATCTAGAGTTTCAAATAATCTGGCTATTTTGTGTTTGATCTGCAGAAATCAGCAGGTGAAGCTTTTCATGGCATGAACATAAATGTTGCCTCCTATTGATCAAAACTGCAGAAGCTGCATGTCAAGTTTAGAAATAGGCGCTCCTCGTTTTAAACTGACATGGTGTTCTACACCTCTCTTGCTAGGTCCCTCTGCCTACTGCATCTTCTGGCTAAATATTTCAGGGCTATTTTTGAGGTAGATTTTAAGTAGATGTTGAAATTCTCTACATTGCTGCATTTTTTAAAAATGAAGATCCCTCTTACGTTACTTTTTAAGCTAGGAAAAAGCAAGTCTTTCATCCTACTAAAGGCTTGATATTATCTCCCAGTCTTTTTTCTGGAATAAAAATAGGCAGAAGTGTTTGGATAGTGGGAGTAGGATAATAAAGGTAAAGCTGTTTGCCTCTGGGCTGTTGCAGTTTGAGACAGTGATCAAAATGTCCTATTAACCTTATGCTCTTTCCAGCAAGCAAGTCTTAAGCCTTTTTTCCATCGATCAGCATTAATTAGAACTTGTGTTATTAAAGGTTTGGAAGAAGTCAAACATACTTACAGAGACAGTTTTCCTTCAATAAAAGGAGAGAAATACAATCACGCTAACCTGCCTTAGCTGTTCAGGGAATATGGTGACTAAATAAAAAATCTTATTTTCCTAAATTATTAGTCTTCAGTACTTTCTATGCAGACTTGAGAACTAGATTTGTATCCAATTAAGAAATTGCAACATGTTGCAGATTCAGACCAATAAACACATTAATGGCAGCATGCCGTTGGTCTCAAGTTAGCAAATCTCTTGGTTGAGAAACTGAACCATTTTGTAAAAAAAGCTTGGTTTTTAGAAATTTCTAATGATAAGATTAATTATAATTTTGGTTGTGTGCAGTAGTGGGATCTAAATGATTTAGCAAGGGGAACTCACTTTTGATTGGCACTTGTGTCAGGACCTGCCCACCAGAAGTGACGTCATAGCCGGAAGTGATGTTGTGGCAGGAAGTGAGGTCATAGCCGGAAGTGATGTTGTGGCAGGAAGTGACATCGTCAAGCAGGAAGTGCTGTCATTGTAACACAATAAAATGACATGAACTGTAAATTGGCACCCAAAAAACTAGACCAACCACTCCACAACAGTTTCAGCAGGCATCTGTGCATTTTTAGGTGGGCTAGCAAGCCCAAAAAACTAGACCAACCATTCCACAACATTCTTTTTTCGTATTGCTGTGGGAGGAAGGGGGGACAGGGAGAACGAGGGGGAACGGGGAGAAGGCAGGCCACGCCGCAGAGGGAGCCCAGGCCTACCTGCTGCCGTCTCCCGCCGCCGCTGCCAGGCCGGCCGCTGCCACGGCCGGTCTCCTGCTGCCTCCAGTTCAAATGTTGCAGAACTGGGGACGGAGCGCGCACACAACCGAAGAAAAACAACGTAAAAAAAACAGAGAAAAAATAGCCAAAAGCCAGCTGACGTCAGTGAGTGGGCGGAGCCAGCCAACGTTCCAACAAGTGGAACTCCGTTCCCCCGCGTTCCCCCTCAATTCCACCACTGGTTGTGTGTGTTTCTTGTACAAGAAGTTGCTAATCAATCATATGTATTTGCTAAATGGATTGTTTGCTTCCTGCAACCAAGTATATAATTTTAATATAGCATATGTTTGCTTTCTCAGACTATAAGTGTGTCCTAAAAACAATGATAACGTTTTTGTTTTTCTTTCATCCCACTCCTAACCTGTTCTGGAATAGTTAGGCCAAGTGGCCTGTGCCATATCCAACATAGGTTAGGAGGTGTTTGCTGTACAGCTTGGAGTAAGGGGATACATTTCCCCTTACTCCATGTTGCACAGCAGCCATCCTAAGGGGCTACTTAGATCTGTGCCAGTGAAATCACTGGTGCAGATCCAAGCAATATAACACTGGGCTGACTGGGAGGGGGTGTTAGAATGCCAACCCTCAGCTGGCTCAAATATAGCTTTTCTCAGCACAGAGGCTGGATTCAGCCTCCGTGAGTCAATGTATGTCTCTGCACTGGCTCCGCTGACTCTCAAAGAGGCGTGAACATGCTTTACAGCACATTCGTGACATTCCTGTGTTGGAGCAAGGGACTTGGGCTGGCCCATCTACTTCTCAGGATTGTACCCTTTGTAGGATAACCCTTTGCATGAATCTAGGCAAGCTTCATCTGATGTCTGTGTATATGTCTGTAATCCATACGGAAGAACCCTGAAGTGCTTTGTAAGAAAATGTGCTTCCATCCTTTCAAATAGTCACCTGTTGGGATTAGGGTAGAAGAAGCAAGACTTCTAAAATTCATTATTTAAAGGTCATTTATTTCCATGCATCTTTTCACATTGTCCTTTATCTTAATTACCAGCAATCCTAGGCCTAGTTGTACATAATGTAACTTAACAGCACACTCTTAACCAACTTTCTAGCACTGATGCAGCCATGCCAATCGGGTATGCATGGCATCCGATAGTGGGGCAGACATGGAGGCCTCCTCAAGGTAAGGGAATGTTTGTTCCCTTATCTCGGGGCTGCAATGCAGCTGCTTTAATGCTGGAATGCTGGTTAGGATTGGGCTGTTAATTCAGTAGGAATTATCCATGTATATTGGGTAGCAGCACTCTTGCTTTTAGATCCGAAAAACAGTATGTTGGTGCAAAATCAAACAATTTTGTATTTTATAATATAAGCTGTTGCATACAAGAAAAACACAAACTTGTTTGCAATAACTGAACTGTATTTAGATACTGATGGACAGGCTATTCCTCACTATAGAGTAGTAGCGTTAAATTTGGTTAAATTTGCTTTGATGTCCTCTCTAAGTTATTGATTTTCCTGTATATCTTCCTTGACCATTTTTCCCCCTATCCGTGCATCATCAGTACTCTCTGCTTTAATTGGTACTTTGATCTGTGTGGTACTCTTGAATATTCCAGCTAGTAAAGAAATGGTAATTTGGCATTCATCATGTTATCAATGGGTATTAAATATGTTATGCTCCATACTTCCTTTTAGTGTGACAAATGAAATAGCTGAACATGTGTGATTGATATTGAATATTAGGTTGGAGACCTTTATTGGAGGTGCAGCAGCTGCATGTGTCACACCACAATGTACTGGAAGCAACAGAAAGACAATACTACTGCTACTAAAACCTGGCTGTGGGTCAGTAACACATAGTGATTGACCATGTTAAAAACTCAGACAGAGCAGGAAGTCTGAGTGCAGAAGTTTGACCTCTGTCCTTAGCTATAAGTAGACTATCAGTCAGGACTAATAAAGCTGTCTCTCTGAGATCTAGAAAATGATGCAGAAATTGCTTGAGTTGATTCAAGTCAAAGTTCTATTTGCGCTCACTAGGTGTCACTATGGTTTGTGTTACCCGGTGTGAGACTTCATTGCGACTCCCTGATGATGGACCTTCTCCCATTCCAGACTATGTAAAATAAATTACAGTATAATATGTTGAACCTAACAGCAGTGGCATCACTAGGTTTGGTTTATTTTAATATTTAACAGTACAGCTTGCCAACAAATCAGTAACCAACCAAAAATCTAGTGGCCAATTTGATGACACTCATATAACTAAATAAGAGTTCTAGTATTAGCTCTGATACATGGAAAAGGGAGCTGACTCATTTTAATACATTAATGGTTCTCTACTGTGTCATAATTCATTTGCTCTCTGAACAATTAGTCCCACTGGTCAGTTCTAATTTAAGGGAATCCACTTTTTGTTTCAGAAGGCAGTTATGTTTTCTTTCTTTTTCTGCTGTTTGATAAAATACAGATATTTCAACATGGTTTAATTGTATTCTATATTAAATTACACATCAAATGATATGTAATGTTAATATTGTTTGAAAAAAATCAAGATTTTACCATTTTTACAACTCCTCTGCCCCCGAATGTGTCATCTGGTGCGGACTCCACTCTCCTAGTGACACCCCTGTTTACACTCACAACTTTCTTGTTTCAAGAGAGGTTCCTTTTCATTTGTGAAAAAGTTTTAAAGACTCAGAACTCAAACTGAATTAATTTTCTGTGTATGTACAGCTTTTTAAATCACCACTTCAAATGAAAATCTTATTAAAAGCCCAAATTGGGGAAAAAATGTAAAGTGTTTTTGAAAAGTTAATACTGGAGAATATTGCTGTGGATAAAGTACGACAAGAAGAATACTTCGTGCTAAGTATGTTGTAGTTGCTCTTCTTTTGAGTTGCCAGGAAAAACACCATACATCCGTACATATTGGCAAAAGGCCTACTTATCATTTGGAACAGAATGATTAGAGCTGGAGCTCCCTGTTGCTTGCTATGTTTGTGGCCGATGATTGGAAGTACTTTTTTTTCTGGCAGACTGTAGTATTCACACTTTATAGTTTTGTTTTGTTATAGTTATTTTTGTACTTCATTTGTACTTGTATTTTGAAGATATTGTATTGTTGAAGAGTATATATGTATGTATAATTTAAATATCATACAACTATGTAAATGGTATTAATGGGTTTAAGAAAATGACACTAAATGAGTATGACCCAGCCTTTGGGATGCTTGTGAATCACATCCTGTAGTAACTGCACTGGCTACTACCTGAATGTGCATAGCATTTAAAATCAGCTTCAAAGTGAGTGTCTTATTTTGGACTATAAGGAAAAGAGTGGGAAACAGGAAGTACAAGACCCTTGTGCTTCGTCTTTCCACCCTTACCCTCCCCACTTATATATTGTGCAGTCATTAGATTTGGAACAGTATATTTAGGACCAACGTTGATTATTTTAGGTCCCAATCCAGAGCCCATTGGCATGGATGGTATGCTCATACTGCCCAGGCAACTGTTGCGCCTGACACCATAAAGTGCCCCCAACCCCAGCAGTAAGCCCTTACCGCCGGCACTGGGGCAGCAGTATGGCTGGCTACCATTGCGCTCCTGGGCGGTCAAGGATTGGACTGCTTGTTCGTTACTGTTAGTTAATAAAGTAATGTTGAAAATACAAACAGGCAACTTTCTAACAGAACTGATATGGTAGGTACAAATATGAATGAATGCATGTCTTCTTATCGCTTAAAACCATAGGTCATCACAATATGACAAAACATACAAATATGTGATTTACTTATTGTTTGGTCTAGATAACATCGTTAACAGATGTAATGTGAAAAATGTTATCAGATATTAAATATTAGTTTTTATTAAAAAAGTAGGATCGCTATGAGGTACTGGCAGATAATTGTGGCAGTTAGCAATCACTTCTGTCTTATCTGCATTTCTGCTACTCAGGAAGAACTCCTGTGTGTACTGAGCAGGTGTGATCCTGCTCTGTGTGTGAGATCAAAACAGATCAAAGCCAAAATGATATGCCTCCAGGCCATGGGCTGAAATAAAGCCCCAACAACTCACAACACAATCATTGTTCATTATGATTTCCTCTAGGAGACTTTCTTGCAGGGAATGGCTTAACCGGAAGGAAGGAAGGTTATCTAACTATCTGGGGATGGTAGTGAGATGGAGATGGTTCTGAGGCAGTAGCAACCCATATATTATATAGCTTCCTTCTGAAGTATAACAAACAAGGTCAGTTATCTTGTGTCAGACAGTAATAATATTATCACTGGCTGCAATCCTGACCACATCTATTTGGGAGTAAGCTTCATTGATTATAAGGGAAGTTACTGTGAAACATATAAGCAATTCTGGGTAATTGTTTACTGTTGTTCTTACTGAATCTAATATCTCTTTTCTTTTCAAATTCTTCTTTACCCGAAATAATATAGGTAATTGTGAGCTTGTTGATTAGGGTTGGTACAATGAATACTTAACTCTAGAGACATTCTTATTACTGGACACCTTTTTTGCATCTCTGGAGATTTCTGCATTAATTGTAAAGTGCTTATTATTTCCCTTCACAGCTTACATCACCTTATTAAAAAATATCTGAAATTGGCTAACCATGCTTGTTTTATGCAAAGGTTTTGTTGAATGAAATAGAATATATTAGTTGACATTTATTTATTTATCTTGTTCGTTTATGACTTTTCTTTGAAGTCTAAGAAGTGTACAAGGCATGGTGTTTTTCGTATTTTAACAGGGACCATGTCTGGAGGGAAAGGCATGTGCACCCCAAATGATTTTTTCTATGTGTATGTGGCCATTCACAACTCCCTACTATTGTCCATTCCTGCAGAATAATCAGAAATGTACACCCACTTTTTGAACTTTGTGCATTCTCTAATGCACGAGAACCAGAGTTCTTCAAAATTTGGGTCGCAATCCCAGTACTGGATTGTGAGTTGTGTTTCACTAGGCTGCAAGGTCAAAAAAAGAAAACAAATAACTAGGGGTATTTGAAGACAGAAGTAAGCCCTTTGTGTTCAGTCAGATATACAGTAGGCTGTAATCATATCTTACTCACTGGAAACAAACAACTGCTTAAATAAATACTGTATATTTGCAAAGTACACCAGGAAATCCTACCAGACACACTAAACAGGTAAATTTTAAATGATTTTATTTGTTGTATATTTGATTAATTATTTAAAAAATCTTAAATCAATACGGTGTGTCTTGACTAAAAGTGAAAATGAGTAAAAAGCTTAAAATTTAGCTTACCTATTACCTTGTTTTATATTACATGTCAGACATTTTCAGACTTAGAACAGGAATACAATTGGGAAGTTATGGGTGCAGTGCTTAGGCCAGGCTGGAATAGGCAGGCTGACGTGGCAGAACTTCCCTTGGGTAATGCGCAGTGGCCGGGTGGGGCTACTTGAAGCCGTGCCACTGAAATTGGCGGCACAACTTCAAGCAGCCAAATCAAGGCTGTCTGAGATGGGGGTTAGGATCCAGATGAAAGGCCAGGTCCTGGGGCCTCTCCCTCCCTGGGTGGGCCATCCATCCACAGGCCTGCCTGTTTCCTACCACCCCTGCTCTGTTCCAGCCTTCGCCCTGCCCTGTTGCGCCTTCTGCCGCCCTTAGCAAGGCCGGCCTTATCTTCAGGCCTCTGGGCCCGGGCAACAGGGCACATCCTCTTCCAGTGGTGCAAACGCACTTTATGATGCACTTGCGACCTGCCTGGGCAGCACAAGGGTCCAGGTAAGGGATTTTGATCATGCTGTCAGTTATATTATTACATTGTGCTGGGGGGTGGAGTTTGAAGAACACTGCCCTATGGAACAGTGGTGGGTAGAAGGTTGACTGGGATTTACTTCACTTGGACAGTAAGAGTTTTTGTCACCCTGTTTAAAAAACAGGTTTTTTTTTCTAATTTAGGCTTTTAGAATCCTTGATTTTTAATAATAAAAAAAATGGTATATGCAGGTCATTCTCTGCTGGCCATCCAATGTAATGAATGGTTCATTACATTCAGCAGGTAATTTATGTTTTCTATTAAATGTGGCCTTAACATTTTCTGCTTTAACTTTTTGTTTTCTTAAATTATTGACAGTAAAAAAAAGCATTTTAAATTAAACATGGAAGACCCAACAACTTAATACACATTTAATGTATAATGTGTTTGCTGATTATAGGGAACATTAATAAAAAAAACCCTGGCTTCTCTATTTAAGGTATTTCATTTTATTGCCCTTTTTTAAAAAACACAAATAGCCCTAGCAATAAAATATCCAGACATCATGAATCTCATTTGTTTCTAGCTGCGACTGGTGCAGAAAGGGATTAAATATGGATCTGTATTATGCCCTCTTGTACTGAGCTGTGAAATTTCAGAAGCCAGCTGAAGAGGTCTAATCTTCAGACAAACAACCTGATCTTTTTCCCAACGATAGGATTAATAACCTGTAGGTAAAGCAATGATATTTGTAAACACACTTCTGACTTTCCCCAGGGCTGTAGTTTTGAATGTAGTTCCCTTCTATATGCAAAAGGACCTGACAGGATTGTGACAAGAATTCTGCCACCTGCCTCCTTACTGTGCCCTCAAAACAAAGGTGAGGCAACGTGCATGTTATTGCATCACTTACTTGGTTTGCTGTGAAAGAGGAAAGATGCACCTTGCAAGGAGAGTGACTGTGCTGCAAAGTTAAACCCCCAGGCAGAGAGATTTTGATTAGATGAAAACAGTCACAAATACAAAAATAGCTATACTTCCTGAACAACATGCTGTTGATTTGGAAGGGGGAAAAATCCCAATGAATTAAATATCAAGCTCTTACCTAAATGGTTAGTGCATTTAATTGTTCACGTGGCGTGTTGTTTTCATTAATACTATAAAAAGCATTTGAAAGGTACTCAGTGTACACGTTGCTCTTAGATGCACAAATACTCCCTAGGCTTTTGCTGCTATTTTTATTATGCCTATCTCAGCTTGATTGCAAACCAGATGTTGAAGCTATCAGTCAGTGTTTTACTAGTTTGAGATGCTTATCACAAGGGGCTTTAGACCGTAGATTTTATTGGAATATACTCAAAACCCATCGATGCAGACCTTTCCTCTTCAATTCTTGGCTGTAGGTATTGGAAGAGTGTGACTTTTGTTTTTCCCCTTCTCTAAAGCATGGAGAAGCAGGAATATGTGCCTTTTATTTCAGATTCCTTTTTCTGGGTATATAGAAAAATATTTCTCTCTCTCTCTCTCTCTCTCTCTCTCTCTCTCTCTCT
>JAJKFI010000029.1:11912798-11942347 GCA_029204185.1 Lerista edwardsae
GAAAGTTGGTTAGGATTGCACCCTTAGTTAGTTAGACAGAAATCCTAGACAGAAATAGTTAGACAGAAATCCTGTCCAAATTTCTGGTGCTGATGCAGCCCCAAGGTAAGGGAACAGATGTTCCCTTACCTTGAAAAGGCCTCCATGACTGCCTCTCCCACAGCGCAGGATGCAGCACATTGGCACAGCTGTATCAGTGCTAGGAAGCTGGATTAGGCCCATAATTAGTTAGACCAATTGCTTGAAATGTTACCATTTGACTTCTATACACTACACCTGTAATTCCCAAATTGTGGGTTGTGATCCAAAGAATGTGTCATAAAACTAACAAGACAACAAGGCAATGTGCTTCAAGGGTTAAACAACCTGCTACTTAAGGACGGGGTGCCTAATCACCATTGTAGTCACTGAGGATTGAGTGGCTGGTAAAGTAAAACTTATTTTTAACTTGGGTCCTGATGCTAAAAAGTTTAGGAACCTCTGCACTACATCATTGTGTAGGTATCTGCAGAAATTCACCAACCTGTGTGCTGGGATGGCTCCACACGTCTTCAACTGCTTTGCTTAGATGTTAGGTTGCAGGTTTTCTCCAAAGAAGTATGTATGTTTGAGTTCACTAAAATGTCTGCACATTTTTTGTTTGAGATATGCTATAGTTAGCCCTTTGAATATGTGAAATAATTGAAATGAAAGTTATCTTGACGAGGTAAAGAAAACTCTGAACCATTTAGCAACCAAAATCACTTCTCAAGCATGATTTATTATAGGTGATGCTTCAATATGAGAGAAGTGTGTTTCAAGACATCATTTTTGCTTTCTAGAATTTTAGCACTGGCAATAACCTACAAATTTATGCTTTCCAGCTATTAACTTCAGAAACATCCCCATGACCCTGGCACTGACCAGTATCTGAACTTGTGAAATAAGTAACTGTACATGAACAAGTCCCCAGGGTTTCATTATGGAGGCTTTTGAGACAAACAAATGACCTATGTGAGACTCTATTTCTTACCATGTTTTATAGTGGATCTATACATTCTTCTCATTAGGATGTCAGAGAATGACTTGTAAAAAAAGCACTTCAAAAATTCTGTAAATTATAAATAAAGGTAACCCTTAAGAAAAACTCATGATATTGTTTCTAAAGCATCTAGTATTGTACGGTAGCATGGAGACTATGTAATTTCTTCAAATGTATTCTTTCAAAAAAGGAGATTAAGATCTTAATGTTCTCAGAGTAAAAGCTGAAAATGTGTTTTATTTACCCTGTTATTATAATATCAAAACTAGAAAAGGTGGAGCATCCACCAAAAGGGAAATATAAAAGAAAAGTCTCGTATAGTGCTCAGATAAGGGGAAAAAATGTAATTTTTTGATATCCCACCATGGTTCACATATCACCTTCAGTCAGAGGCATAGCATTAGAGGGGCTGCGAGGGTGGTCACCCTAGGCGCAAAATTCTTAGGGATGCAAATTTTGCGACCCAAAGAATTCAGTTGAAGCTGAGGAGAGGTATGCAGAGCCCCACTGGGCGCTGCAAGCTTTTCTCCTCAGCTTCAAATGAAGCCCCGAGCCTGAGAATGCCACCCTCTTCTGGGTTGTGGGGTCTCAGACCTGCCTTGTCTTGCATGGGCCCCTGCCAAGGCTGAGCCAGTGCCTACCTCCCAGTCCAGCCCAGCCTCCATTTCTTCTTCCTGTCTCTGCTGCTGTCTCATCCCACCCTCTTTCTAACCCCAGCAGCTGTGGATTGGCTGGGCCCTTCTCAGTCCCAGCCCCATAGCTGAGCCCAGCCTGACTGGCCTGCACAAAGTCATGAGCCAGCAGCAAATTTTAAACAGCCAAGGGAAGCAGAAGAAAGGGCCGAGGATTCTCAAGCTTCTGTTGCAGTCTCAGAGCAGCTGGAGGAGGAGCGCCAGGCCCCGCCACTGCCTCAGAGCAGGTGGAGGGACGGCAGACAGTCCCCACCATCACTGCCGCTGCTGCCTCAGAGCAGCCAGAGGAGGAGCAGCAGGCCCTACCACTGCTGCCACTTCTGCTGCTGTGCCACCAAGCAGCCATCAATTGTGTCTCTTCTACTTCTTCCCACTGGCTCTTCCCTCCCAACTCAGACGATGTGCTTTCCCTCTCCCCAACCTGGTCGCTATATTGTTTTTTGAGGGGAGAGGTACACAAAAACACATTTCCCTGAAGCCCTTTGTATTGTGGGCCTTACCAAAGTGGAAAGAAAGGCCTTGCTGTGCCTTAATTGAATCTGTGTCAGTGTTGACCAGTATGTCCAGTTCTAGGTAAATGAGCAGCCATCCCCCATAATTTTATTTGCAGCAGTTTACTTTTCCCATATGAAGAATGTGTAATCATTTTAATTATACATGTGCATGTGAAAGTAAAGTTGTGCAATCAGGGACTCTCGAGAGGGGACTCCTCTTGCCCCCTGGTCCTGCTGTTCTCAATTTGCCATCTGCCAGTCTATCCCAGACTGTATCCTGCAAAACTCAACACAATTAATGAGAACTATAGTGGCAATTATCTGTAGTGGTGCCTAAGATTATATTTTTTAATCATGTAATAGCAAAATAGGAAGTTGGGTTCTGACTTCTAAATGTAAGCAAATGGAGCTAAGCAAATATTGCATATTGTGTGGGAAAAATTATGGGTCATCCTTAATTGACAACAAGATGGTTCTTGGTATAGCCAATGGGCATTGAGATGAACATCTATTTATTTGTCAGTGTTATCACATGTGGTCACATGGTATTTGTTGCAAGCAAGTATTGTTTGAGTGAATATCCTGAAATTATATTATCAGTCAGATTGATCATAGTTTCTTGTAAACCTGGAGGGAGCCTCTGCCAATAAAACAGATTTTGCTTTTCAGGCAAATATTAGTAATGTTCACTTTTCAATATCATTTTTCTCAATTTTTTTTTTCGTTTTGAAGAACTTAATGGTTAGGAGAGGGAGGTAAAGATGAAAATTGAATGAAATAACATATTTTGTCTTTTCTACTATATCCTCCCCCAAAATTAGCTTGCTTAAATATCATTCTTTTACATGTACCTAATATTGTATAAATAAAATAAGTACTAATCATTTAAATGCATCAAAATTGTCTGTGGGGGGGGGGAGGTATAAGAACCATACATGTCTTTTCTCACTTAAGCCTAATTAAATCAGAATTCTAAAAAATGTTCTATCTTTAAAAGGCAGAGCAGGTATTGTCCTGATGAGTTGGGGGCAGCCCACCAATTGGCAGACCCATTGGGTGATAAATGTCCTAAGACCCAAAGGCTGACGACACATTTTTCATCATTAATCCAGTCCATTGTGAACTGGTCCACTCACATTGATTTCAACGAAGGGGCATCATCTGCTGTTAAAAGGGTGATGACTCGCTAAAAAATGAAGGCCTGAAACTAATCAAGTATAGTTAGAGCCTTTCCTGGCAGGTTGTGTAGATAGCTGTAGGTTACTAATAGGAAAGCACCAGACATTTGGGTAGATCCCTCCAGGCACTTCTCAGCTTTGTTTGGGAATGCAGTAACCTGTTTTTGAAGGCATATCATACAATTATACCTAATATCAAATAAATTGCTGGTGTAAGATGCCATTCCATCTTTTCTTATACAGTATGTATAGATGCCTTTGCAGTGTGAAATATACATAATAAAACAGTGGAATTCTGAAACATAATGTAATGCCCAGCCTGTCAAGCCAAGATCACACTATATGATTCACTTACAAAGAATTCCCTTTGCAAAAATTCTTGTCAGCCTATCTAATTCGTGTGCCTGTATCTCTGGGTTTCACTATATCCCTTTATTTACCTGTTTATCTAAGGGCTTTTCTTTTCTCATGAGTAAATAACACAGGTGCCTGACTTGATGCCTTTGATGTTACTTATTAATTTATATCTCATAAAAGCCAGTTGAAAAGTGGTAAAGCAAAGATCTGATTCAGTTTGAGCTGCAACAGAAGCTGTAGATGCAGTTCTGTTATATCAGCCTTCTGACTTGGAAGGTTTTTTACTTGGTGGTTTCTGTATAATTTAGTTTGGCCTTGTTTGTTATTACTCTATATTTTTCCTCAATAAATTAACATTTCTCAAAGGGTTTCTCTTCCAAGATTTGAAACCGTTCATGTTGCTGGAGGGCCATCTTCCCTATAAACTGCTTTGTTCCTCTAGGATTCTCCTTCTAAAAGTTTCCACTGAGAAAGCAATACAATACTTCTCAGAGTATTGCAATACAAAGCAATTCTTTTCAGAGTCTGACAAGCTCTTTGTAAGATTTGTCCTGACAATTTAGTGTGGGCTGTGTGGCACTTCTGTACAGTCATGCTTAGCATCTTAAGGAGATATAGCAATAGATATTGAGAAGTTAACCATAATAGTTACTTAAGCTGAAATCTTATATATTCTTACCTGGCAGTAACAGTCCAATCCTAACAAGTGGTGGTGCAGAGGGGTCGCACAGTCCCTGCTGTATTCAGCACTGGGACGGAGCAGGCTGAAAGTTTTCTCTGAGTAAGGTTTCCTTTGAGTAAAACCCCAGTCTGTGAACATGGCTACTTGGATCTGCCCAGCAAAATTGCTGGCATATGTCTGAGAAGCCCCATGTTGACCTGGGAAGGGAATAAGATTCTGCATACATGAGTGCTGCCAATCCCAGCCCATTCCACCCTCCACCCACCCTTGTGCCACCCGGCAGGAGCTTACATGCTGCATTGAGTGTTGCTCATGGATTTAGTGCTGGAAGGATGGTGCAGGCCTTCCTACCAGTACTGCTTACTCTCAGGGTGGAGCAAACGTGCAGTATGGTACATTTTTGGCACAGCAGCGTACCCAAAGATTAGGATTATGCCATAAATTCAATTACATTCAGTGGCCCATACTCCTGAGCAAACAAACGTAGGGTTGTGCTGTTAATCTTCTCCAACTCTTTATTAGAAATGGCTCGTGGGACCCATGATTAGCTGTCCCATGCAGACATTTAGACATAGACTATGCTAGAAATGTAGCTTTTCAGTTAATCAGTAAATATATGTATGCTTAAGATTTGTTCGGGATTCAATTTTACTCAGCCTTACTTAGTCAGCCTTATTGAGAAGTTTACAACTTTATAAGGCATCTCCCATAATGTGAATATTTGATTTGTTCCTTACCAAGGCTTTTTGCATTCCTTCAATTAGGTTGCTTGCCTGTAATAAACGTTTCTAGTATTCTGTTTAAGCATTTTGTAAGTGTAGAAATCCACATCAGCATTCAATGGTCATAAGAGTCACAAATGAAAAAGAGTATATATTATTTAGATTGCATTCATTTTTGTTAAGTTTAATTTTTATATTCTCCTAAATCCTAGAGCAGTGTTCTTCAACCTGTGGGTCATTGCTGAAAGGGTGGCCTGAGTGATAATTAGGCTCTCATATCTTGAAAATATGATCAAGATTCACATATTTTCTATTTGCAGCTAATGAGTACCTAAGTGAGAAAAAAAATGCGTATTTCTGGTCATGGCTAGATTAATGAAATCACTTTCTGCTTAATGACATCACTTCCAACCTTCAGCAGACATCATATTTGGCTTGCTGTATAGTAACGAGTTTGACATCCCTGAGCTAGAACAACTTGTGCTGCTCTGGGGAATGGACTGCAATTGTGTCTAAGCTAATTTAAAATGAATATAACATGCTTCCGGTCAACACTTTTTATGCTTATACCCTGCAAATAATGTTAGAAGAGTCATATAAATTACCCAATGTTACTACTAGTGTTTCTTTCACTAAGTTTTCAACTTATTGAAACCAAACATGCGGTATCTATTAGTTGTTACATTTCACATGTAGTATGTTACCATGTGTACATTGTGTGGCATGAATTCAGATGCTTGTATTATCTTATTTTAGCATTCAGCAGGAATTCAGGCTATATTTCAGAGTGTTCACAATGAGAATGGCTGAATATACAAGGTTTTGGCTTGAATATACAGGGCTTATTGTAGCAATAAGCACTGAATATACAATATTCAATATTGTATATGCAATAAGAATATACAGCATTGAATATGCAATGGCTGAATATACAGGGCTTATTGTAGCAATAAGCATTGAATATACAATATTCAATATTGTATATGCAATAAGAATATACAGCATTGAATATGCAATGGCTGAATATACAGGGCTTATTGTAGCAATAGACCATGACTGCAACATTTCATAGCCCAATCCCATTGGGCTGCCCCATTGATGGAACACATGTTCTGCCAGCACTGACTGCTGCAAAATAGCCATAAAGCACACTCTGGCAGTGCCTAGAGTAGCACACTGCCAGTGCTGATAGGGAGATAAAGGTTCTCCTGGTCCAGAAATCTACGACTTGGGTGTTGGACTATCGTCCTGCTCTGAACAGGGTTGCACTCCCTCTGAAGGAACAGGTCCACAGGTTGGGGGTTCTCCTGGATCAGCAGCTGCTCCTGAACCCCAAGGGGGCGGCAATGACCAGGAAAGCCTTTGCTCAGCTACGGCTGATTCGTCAGCTGTGAACATACCTGGGTCGCTCAGACCTGGCCACAGTGACCTATGCCCTCGTGTCATCTAGGTTAGATTACTGCACCATGCTCTACGTTGGGCTGCCTTTGAAGACGGTCCAAAAACTGCAGAATATGGTGGCCCAGGTGGTTACTGAAGCACGTCGGTTCGACTCAGTCAGGCCATTGCTCCAGTGACTACACTGGCTGCCAATTCATTTATGGGATAAATTCAAAGTGCTAGTTTTGACTTTTAACACCCCTTATGGTTTTCTTCCATACAATCCTATCTGTCCTCTTACGTAATCAGGGGAAGCCCTCCTGACTGTGCAGCCACCAGGTGATGTGAGGGAGTGGTGACTAGAAATAGGGCCTTCTGGGTGGTGCCCCTTATTTATGGAACTCCCTTCCCTTTGAACTAAGAATAGCTCCCTTGCTAGAGAAGGAGGAGTCTCAAGGCCATTCTAAAGGTATTTGAGTGAATGGTTGGCTGGCATCTTTTAATGTAATGGTTTTTAAGGTATTTTAAGGATGTTGTTTGAAATATTGTTTTAATATTGTTTCTCCTTTACTAGAGGAAAAAGATGGGGTAAAATCTTTTAAATAAAATAAATAAATAGGGCTGTTAGTATAGGTGATAATACTGTGATGTAGAAAAGTAAATTCAGGAGTCAACCAGGTCATTCAGAGGCTGAGGACCCCCTCACAGGGGGGACAGGCCAATTCCAGTAGCGCTGTTGGGATGGGTGCAGAGCTTTGCTGAGGGGATTTGAGCAACTTGATGCTATCCCTGATTAGATTTAAATTTAAAATTGAATTGATTAGATCAGCTGCTCCCAGTCTTATTTAGACTTTGGGATTGTTGTAAGTTGCTGTGTGGGTGGGGTTGGAGAAGGGGGCTGCCCCGATGGTGCTGCACTGATTGTGATGCTGCAGACACCCAGGGGTGATCCTTTACCTAGGTGATCTGCAGGGCCCTCCACAAGTCTCCCCAGTGCAGCAAAAAACCCTAATTCGCGTTCCAAAGCACACTTCTGTTTTTTGCATGAAAATTGTGACCCCTGCAATGGTGGGTCACAACTCACACTTTGGGAAACGCTGAATTAAATTATTTAATATATTTGGAGGAAGAAAAGAGATGGGGAAAATGCAAAGAGTTTCTATTATTGCAGCACATATCTGGGTAGCATTGCTTTTAAATATAAAGAATAATTATTTTCAAAATCCTCAATGTAGTTTACAATATTTGGATAGAAATCTTAAGTAAATAATGCATAACATTTTAAAAGAAAGGAGGAGGATTGGGCTCATCTTCCTGGATAAAATGTGGAAATAAGACATTCAGTAAAATAAGCAGTTCTGCCCAATTTAGAGCTCAGTCCTATGCATGTCTACTCAGAAGTCCCATTATAGTCAATGAGGATTATTCCCAGGTAAATGTGGATAGGACTGCAGGCTTAGTGAAATTGCATAATGACATTGTAAACTTAAAGTGCATTTTAAGTATTTTTATTCAACTTTAAAAATATGATGGGAATGTTATAGATTTATTGCCTTATGTACTTCAATAAACCAGCTACTTGAACTTAGATATAGGTGAGTGACTGAAATAATACACATTTAGAACCCAAGAAAAGATTCCCCCCCCAGAAATCCTACCCCAAAGAGCACAGAAGCTAGTCAACTGTGAAATTACTGATCATCTGGATTTTCCTCCTAGTTTTGACTGCATACAAGTGAACTAGAATCTGCACATTTTCTGCAGTCTACAGCACTTCTTCCTCACAGTACTTTATACCAATTTGTTGCAGTTGATTACATGTCCATCTTACTAGAGCATTTCTTTGAGTATGCTAGATGGTTTATAGGAAATTTCTAGTGGTATTTGAAGCAAGATAATACAATAAGATAATGCTATTGTTAGGTAATATGCAGCTGACAAGCTGTTCCCTTTACTGGAATAGTATAAAGAATTATGAAAACGTATGTAGACATACTGTATCTTAAAAGGCAAATACGAGTGTAACTACCTTTAGATTTAAGAAGGTGATTTTTTTTCTTATATATTTTCTGAAAAGTAATTAAGTGTTGGGTTTAATCAGAAAGAGGTTCTGAGCCACTGAATGTGCAAGAGAGGGTTTCCCAAAGTAGGCATATATTTGGATGACACAAAGTCTTAAATCTACAGCATCACTATTTCTTGAACTGTCAAGTTGCTGTTCTGGGATATTATTGTGTGTTCCCCACTGTATGGAGTAGTGAGAAGTTACAGAGTCAGCACTTCAACAGAGTCTGCTCCCTTTGTTTACGGCATTTTTATTAGAGCTATTTTTAGTTGTTCAAAAGTTGGACTTTGATCTGGAAGATCCAGGTTCAAATGCCCACTGAGGGTGCAGAACTGGGGTAAAGGCAATGCAGCTGAAAGATAAGGGAACAAACATCCCTTTATCTCAGCGATTTTCAACCTTTTTCATCTCATGGCACACTGACAAGGTGCTAAAATTGCCAAGGTACACCATCAATGTTTTGACCATTGATAGGGCACACCACATTACTGGTGTGGGGCTCACGTCCCCCAATGGTCCTACTAAGAAATGACCCTCATCCAAAATCCCGCAGCATACCTTCTAACCATTTGCAGCACACCAGCATGCCATGGCACACTGGTTGAAAATGGCTGCCTTACCTTTAGGAGGCCTCAGTGACTGCCCCCCCCCAACTGCAGAATGTAGCACATGCCCCACTGGCACAGCTAGGTCAGTGCTGGAAAGTTGGTTAGGATTGTGCCATCAGCCAGGAAGATTCCTGGGTATCATTGGGCCAGTCACACTCTCTCAGCCTAATCTTCCTATAACAGGGTTGTTGTGAGGACAAGAGAAAGCTAGGGACTGTGTACAGCACCCTGACCTTCTTGGAAGAAGCATGTTATAAAGATTCAAATAAATAAAATAAAGTTTTGTAATATTTGTTTTATTTATAACATACAGACCCAACTATAGGTGAAGTTGAATAGTGTGTGTACTCCTATCAGATAAAGATAATGCTACCTTGCATCAGATTTCCAGAAGAAAAAAACCTTGAACATCAGGTTAACTTAATTCACCATTCAGCCATTTACCAACTCAAAAAAAACCCCAATCCACAGTATCCACTTTCTCCAGCTGAGGATGGTGAGGAGATGTAAAGCTTGGTATTGTGTGCATTCATGACTCCATGTGTCAAACCCCCAGATGATCGTCATCAGGAGTTTCATGTACAGTTTCATGTACTGTATATGAAAAACATGGAAACATGGAAAACGGAACGGAATTTTGTGGGATACCACAAGTCAAAGGCCATGGTGTAGAACAGGAGTCCTCCAGCACCACCTTGTGGGACTTGTTCTCCAAAAAGGACTGGAGTCACTGCAAAGCAGTGATTATAATATTCATCCCAGTCAGGCAGTCCAGTATATCCTAATTAAACTACTGTATAGAGGTATAGGTGTGGCTAACTCTATGCCAGCCTTTCTTGTCTGATGGGGTCTTAAGCCAATTTCTGCTTGCACTATTAGAGATAGTTTATCAAACATGCTGTTTGTTGATTGTATTAAGAACAAAACAATATCAAATTTCTTTCTCAGTTGCACAATTCAGTGCAAAAATGTACAACAATAATTCATTGTCAGGCACCCCTGTGGACGCCCGCCTTACCTGGCCGGTCCTGCACTGGCCGAGGGGATGGGATGGAGGCTGCCTGCCCAGCTGGTCCCTCGAGTGCCGCTGCCTTGGCGGAGCGACTCCGGTCAGGTGCCACTCTGAGCACTCGCCAGCCAGCCAGTAGCGCAGAAGAGGGCCGGGGCTTGCCTGCTGGTGCGTCAAATGATGCAGCCAAAGCGATGTCCAGCCAGTGGTCCCCGATGTGTGCGCAGCCAATAGGGTGTCTCGGCCACTGCCGTTCCAGGCGCCCTGGAGAGAGGCAAGCCCGTGGCCAGGGGAGTTCCATGGTCTCGGCCAGGAGCCGTGGGGCAACTTGCCAGCCTGGCTCCTGCCATGAACACAGAGAGACAGGGCCCGGCTATGGGCGCCAGGCCGGCATGGCTCATGGGGCGAGAACCTGCCCCTGAGCCCCAGGTAGGGGGCAGGGATTGGGCCCCAGCCTGTCACTCCCCAGGGGAGGCAAAGCAGCCCTGCCATGTGGGCGGAGCACAGGGGCAAGCAGGAAGGGGAAGGCCCCTTAAAAGCTGGAGATGCCGATGATGACGGGTGGCTGAGGCTGGACCGGTGGCTGCTGAGGTCTCTCAGTTTGCCCCTGACCTGAGCCACGTTGGAAAGTTGGGCCAGGGTGGAGCAGCCCCCGACCTCTGATACTGAGGCATTACCTGAGCCGAAAGGAATGCCTCGGGCTCAGACGTAGCGCACGCCAAGCAGAAATCCAACCGGGGCGGCGGCCGCAGCAGACCCACCCCGGACATTCATATTGAGTATAGTATTGTACCTTTTACATTAAATGCTGACCTCAAGCCTGTTTGTACACAAGCAAGAACATAGTATGTTAAAATTCCTGTGTATTTGTTTTTTCCCCCATGTTTTTTGTAAAACTTGTAATTTAATATGGCAATTCATTTCACAATTTGTGGTAGGATACTCTTAATTTTCTGTTGTATCAGCAAATACTATGTTGTAACAGATGTTTTAATTATATTTTTATTTGTTCTAATTGTTGGTCTAGGAGACTGTACTTGATAGTAGATCGTTTTCCCCAGACAGATAAATTTAGTGTGTGTATATGTGTCTAGGGCCTCATTTCCCAATGTTTTGGGTTGACAGTTACACCTGCCTCAATAATGTATTATGCACCTGTCCTACATTCTCTATAAGGAAGCATAATGCTGTTGCAATTACTACAAAATATGAAGTCTGAGTATACCGGCAATTTACGTATCAGCTTGCATTAGAAAGAGAGAATGAGAGAAAGGGAGAGTAGTAAATGCATATAAAGCAGAGATTGGGTGGGTGGGGGAAACAAATGAACAAATGAATTGTTAAGATACAGAAAGTTAGAGCAGTTTGAAGCACATCCAAAGAGAAAGCCTATAAGTAGGGGTGTTTGAAAATGGTTTATTTTATCACAAATTTCTTGATTTGAAAGACAGAAAGGCGTGTTAGGTGATACAGTGTCAGCAGATGTAGCCACAGTATAATTTTTCATTGGAAACGTAATCTAAATTTCTGGAAAATATCTTAAACACCAAAGTGTTGTATTTTTAATCAAAAACACCTACCCACCCCTACACACAGCAGAGAATATTTACAATAGACATTGGCTAGTGCCTGCCAGCCCAATCCAGAACTGCCTGGCTGCCTGTTCCAGCAATGGTAGCCAAGCAGCTACTTCTGCATCCCATGGCAGCCAGGCAGCCACAGGAGGCTCCGCGGGAGAAGGGGACATTAAGGCGGGAGAAGGGGATATTAAGGCAAGATGGGTGTTCTTGCCCCTGCACCAACTATTTAGCCAATGCAGAAGTGAGGATCTCCATGTTTAAATTCTAGTAGGATACTGGGCCATAGGACACTGTACTATGATGTTACGAGAATAACCACCAGTTCTAAATAAAATATTATTATTAAAATCACCTTCGTACTTCCATGTATACCTGTGTGTGTTTTCTTCAAGATGCCAAAGAACTCTGGGTTGCTGTTATTTCATTATGTAAAAGTATTTGTTCTTTTCAAAATAAAGTTCCCAAGTTCCCTATTAGAAATACTGTAAAATCACTGAATGAAATAACAGAACTAGAAAGTTCAGCAGAATGTTAAAACAGCAGTTGAAAGCAACTATAAAAGCACTCTGGAATACTTGGGCTAAAGAATATTATTACATGAAGCTGCGGGGGGAATCAGAGTTGAAACTAGGCAGGTTTATTTGGGAAGGACATTTTCTCTGTTAGAGGGAAGGGGTCATTCCTGACTTGGGGGAAACCATTCCCACTACCAGGAGGTAGATAATGTCTCCTCGTCCAGCAAGGGCTTTTGATTATGAGTGATGTATTTAAATTGGGTCATTTGGCAGAAGGTAGCCTGTTTAGGTATTACTCTGTTGTGATGTTCAGTGAAAATGGTAGTTTATGGCCAGTGACTTTTTGAGACAGTAAAGTTTGTCACAGTCAGGCTTGTAGTAACTTGTATGGAAATATTTCACTAAATTGGAGAATATGTAGAACATCTTAGGTATGAAATATTTCCATCCTCAAGTTGACAGTTTACAATATAATATCCACATACGTTCTTGACCTCTTAAGCATTCTATCCCCAAGAGCCCACTATGCTTGACCTAATTAATATTAATAGGTGGATACTAGTTGGAAAGCAGGTTTAAATTAGCAATCAATCTATGTTTGTTTGAATAATCCAAGACTTGCCATTTGATGTTTTCCCCCACTGAGAACGTTACCTGAATGTATTTGCATTGCAAAAGAGAGAATTTTTGATTTGTTTTTGTTTTTAAATCAGTGGTTTGGGAACATTGTTGTCTGGAAAGTAGCTTGAATATAGTTGTTGCCTATAGTTGTGAAATGTTTCTGAACAGCTCTTTATAATCTTTCCTCTCTTCAGTAAAGATAAACATTTTTGTGATACGGATGCTTGCAGATGGCTTGGATGAGAGAGAGAGAGAGAGAGAGAGAGAGAGAGAGAGAGAGAGAGAGCACCACAACACACCAGATGGTACTTTCTCCTGTATTTCACTGGCTTTATTGTAACTCGCCTTGGGAGCCCTAACAAGGAGCAGAAAAGCAGGGTATAAATTAATTTCATCATCATCATCATCATCATCATCATCATCATCATCATCATCATCTTATTATTATTATTATTATTATTATTATTATTATTATTATTATTAATCTATATCCACATTATGTGCTATTATTCTGGACCAATCATTTTCACTTCCCCCTTTGTCTTCAATTATTGAAGCATCAAAAGTGCCATATTAAGATCCAGAATTATTTCTTATTCAGCTGGCCTATTAGCCATTTAGGGTAGCTGTTAAGTCCATTGTAGCAAAGAAAATGGGACCTAACTAATTTTATTTCAGTTACAGATTCAGTTATATGCATTTGTGAACATAGGTAAGCATACATGTTTATGATTATACACCCATGTTCAATGGAAACTTTCAAAACTAATATTTTACAAGGTAAGATTAAGAAATGCATACTGATAACTGAGATACAATTATTGTCAATTAAGCAATGGCACTTGGAAAGTGCATCTTTTCTCCCTATGAAGCAATCTTACCTAACTCATGGCCCAATCCTATAGTACCCAACCCCCAGGCAGCCGTGGGAGGCTCTGCGGGGAAAGGGGATATTCCCTGCTGAAAGGGTGCAGGATAGGCAATGGGTCTCCTTGCTTCTGTGTCAGCACATGGGTGGTGGCAAAGGAGAAACAACTTGGTGTGCAGGGATCCTATGTAGTGGCTATTCACACAGATACGCACTTTGATGGGGAAAGGAAAAGGGAGGTGTGGATGAAAAGTACAACGAAGCATTTATTCTAATGACCCCAAAAGAAGAACTAGAAAGTGGTGCCTAGCTAAACTTCTTCCTGCTGTCTTATGGCTAGAGATCTGGAAACTTCTTCTACCTGTTCACACACAATTGTACCCTAGGTGTAAGCTTTTGTTAGGGGGGAGAGAGAGAGAGAGAGAGAGAGAGAGAGAGAGAGAGAGAGGAGGAGGAGGAGGAGGAGGAGGAAGGCATCTAAAGGATGCCTTTAGAAAGAGATGGGGTTGAAGGGACATATGGAGATAGGTGTCCCAGAGAAACCTTGGTTGAAAAAGCAGGGTTTGGGATGTAGAAAAGGAGGAAAGTGAAGAGACTGGTAGAAAAGGAGAAGGTTCTTATATTCCTGACCACAACAATTCTGCTAGGGCCTTAGAGCCCTGGCAGTACTTGGATGGTTCTTCTCTGCAAAGCTTGACAGGGGCGGGAGAATGCAAGCACCTGATTGGCCTCATGTTTGACACAGGGTGTGGTGTGGCTGTTGTTGGGGCTCTGAGCAACCAACTTCAGCTCTTTGTGGCTACAGGCAAGGGGTGAGCCCATAGGCAAGCCATGATATCACTTCACCTATTTGCAGTGGGAGAGCTAGTCTCCCCCCCCCTCATAGCCAGTACAGCAGCAGCTGAAGGAGAGCTTATCCTTAATTGCAAATCTGTGAATGGTGTAACCCATGGATACCAAGACGATATAAGAGGAGATCATGGTATCTTGACAAAAGCATTCTGAAATAGTACATTTCCTAGTATGAAGTTCCACATTTTGATGTATTTAGTACAGTCATGCTTCATTATCTACTGGGGTTCTGTTCTGGAACTCCCAGTGGATACCAAGTCAGTATAAATCTAATGCAATTATTCCATTAGATTCCATTATTCACTCCATATAGTGGCTGAATGCCATATAGTATCTATGCAGATGCATTCTGGGGTGACAAAAAGGAACAAGAAAGCAGGAAGTGGGTATTTAAAGCTAACTTTCATCCAGAGAAGCTTGCAACTAGTGTGATTTAACAGTGCAAAGATAGTAAATGGAATTTTGGTGCTTTTTTTCTTGTTACAATGTGTTTAAAGGTGGACCCTGGTATCTGGTGAGATAAATCAGTGGATACAGAATCAGTGTGTTGCCAAAAAAGGGCACAAAAGGGTTCTCATCACGAGGAAAGAATGTAAAAAGGCAGACAACCAAACAAGGGAGTATGAAGATCATCTTTATTACATCTGGGCCAATCTCCCTGCTCCACCCGGCAAGCAGAGAAGAAGAGCAAAGTCATACAATTCCAATCATATTTATATCCTCTCCCCAAGCTGCTGCTTGTTGGAAAATTACTACACAGGGGCTGGGACATGAGAAGCCCTGTGTCAATTGGGCCTTGAGAATATGTTGTGGCCATTCCGATAAGGGAGGAAGCTCTGCTGACTTTAGGCAGTTTCCTATCGATTGTACAGAGCTAGCTGTACTGGATGGAGAAGGTTGCATGTGGGGGCAAGTGAGTGAAAACAATGAGATCAAAGAGAGAGAAAGTTACATACTTCAGCAACTTCAGGCAAGTCTTTAAGCAAAAGACTCAAGATGGCTGCACTTTGGTTCGATGGCAACAAGTGGATAATGCGGCTTGATCTATAGAGATTATTTGTTCCATCATTAATTTTCAGACTCTTACATTACAACTGCATACTTACAACTATAACTTATGTACCCATTCATTTTTTCTTAAGACAAATTATTTTATAACTTCCAGTAGTTTTCCAAGGCTTTATTGCTAGTATAATTGGGACACTAGTTTAAACAGCAGCATTTTATTATATACATCTAAATTACATAATCCAATAAGCACTACATATCCCTATAATGTTTAATATTGCAATGTTCACCTAATTTGTTCAGTACTGTAATTGCTTTGCTAAAGAACTAAAAGGCAGAGAAGGCTTTGTTCTTTTCCTTTTATACTTACATGTGAAGCAGAAATGGAATATAGAGCATCATTTTAAACTTAGAACTATTGCTGCAGAAGTGTGGTAAGGTATATCAATCTCTGTAAAGTCAGTTCACGGGCATGTGTAAACTTATTTCAGAGGACTGTCTACAGCATTTAAGAGCTACTATAAACTTAAAATTAAATGTTGCTTGACAAGTTGGTATTTATTTTAATTTCTTAGACCAGCTACTTTAATTTGAGATAAATCCTTAGTTTTTGTATCTAGGTGGATATGATGGATTGTAACAACCATGAAAACAAAGCTTAATTGTGGAATTGGCATAGATCCAATAAGTGTTTTTGAATTCCTTTTTTTTTTTTTTTTTGGATGTATAAAGGTTCATCAAATAGCAGACATCTGGTGTTAATGGACACTTAAAGTTGGAGTTCCCAAAGAACTTTTTTTCCTGTTTAAATATACATAAACTATTGTTTAGCTAATCCACTCACTCATGTCAACATTGCTTCAACTTCAGTATATTTTTGACTCCTCCTGCCTGTATTTGAGCAGTCTTTGGTGCCAGGTTATACTGTGAAAGAAGCTACTATTCTAATATTTAATTTCACTGTTCCTCTCTTTGTTTCTGTCACTTTCTATGTATCACAGTATTCATACTTCATTGACAGAAAGACTGGATGATTTAAAGTATTTAGTTTGTTAATGTCCAGCAAGTTATCTAATTTCATAAGAAGTCCTGTTCATGAGGGAATTGTACTGCTGTACGTTAAAACTCAAAAACATCTTACACAGGTTTCTACTTAACCTACATAAGGGTGAGAGGCAGTAGAGGAAGTGGAGAAATCTGCCACTGTTCCACTTTTTCAATCATAGGGAAAGAAATTGGAAGAGCAACTTCTTACTTCTTCCTTTCTTGATTCCTTATTCAAGAAATGTGGGGATTTGCTCCTCTTGCTTTCTTCCTTATTGAATCTCTCTTCCGTCTCCCTAGAGTTTCCCCCCCTCTTCCCAAAATTTAGAGGACAAGATGTCATATGCTTTGCAGCACCTTTTACTGTCTAGGACAGTGGTTCCCAAACTGTGTGTCAGGACGCGTCAGTGGGTTGTGAGCCAATTTCAGGTGGGTCGCAAAGCACCTAGAGCAGTCATATTGAAAATATAGGAAGAAGGGATGCTGGAAAGGGAGAGGGCTGAGTGGTTGTTTTGGTTGAATCAAGGTTGTAAATAGACTTTTTTTCTGATTTACTTTGCTATTGGAAAATGTTTGAGAAATAACCCAACTTATTGTTTCATTCTCAGGAAAGCAGCAGGTTCTGGTGTCAGAGCCTGAAGCAATGATGGTGCTTCTGGCCATGACATCACTTTTGATGGGTCCTGGACAGATTGTCATTCTAAAAAGTGGGTCCTGGTGCTAAAACGTTTGAGAACTACTGGCCTACGACATTGAGATTCTGTACCTGAGATGTATCTGCAAAATCGCACAATATCTTGAGCTTTCCCATTTTACCAGTGGTATCAAACTCATTTCACACAGCAGGCAGAATATCATTGCCTGTTGAGGGCCACAAATGACATAATGAAGCAGGAAGTGATATTATTAAGCAGAAGATGGCCAGAAAATGCACTTCGTTCTAACATAGTAGCTGCAAATGGCAGAAGATAAATCTTCATATTTTCAAGGTATGGGAGAACCCAGTTATCAAGTGGGCTGCGCTTTCAGCAGCACTGCTTCTCTATGGGATGGACAGAGTAATGTTCTTTTCGCTCACACACAATATCAGAACCAGGGGACATCCACTAAAATTGAGTGTTAGGATTGTTAGAACAGGTAAAAGGAAATTTTTTTTTTTACTCAACGAGTAATTAATTTGTGGAACTCCTTGCCACAGGAGGTGGTAATGGCATCTGGCCTAGGTGCCTTGAAAAGGGGAATGGACAGATTCATGAAGGAAAGGTCCAATGCAGGCTACAGGCTATGATGGGTGGTGCAATCTCCTTACTTTAGAAGTAGGCTACCTTGAAATTCCAGGTGCAGGGGAGTCGCAACAGGATGCAGACATCTTGTTGTCTTGTGTGCCCCGTGAGGCATCTGGTGGGCCAGATACTGGAAGCTGATGGGACTTTGGCTTGATCCATCAGAGCTCTTATGTTCTTATGCTGTGGTATCACTTTGCAGCTCAGGCACCTAAATGTGCTCTGTAAAGTGATGCCTGGGACAAAATAACTTTGCTGAAAGGGCAGCTCCCAGGATAATTGGGCTCCTCCCCTGTGCCATGGCAGCATCCCTTCTCTCTCTTCATATGTCACTGAGCGTGAGTAGTGAATAATTCATGAGTCTATTCCCCTTATTTGACGCATCCACAAGTCATAACGTGCTCCTGTGGTGCCTTCCAGAAATTCCAGTGTCATTTTGACACAAGTAAGAATCTTTTTGTGAAGTGAGTTGTGGCGAAGTTAGGTGTGACTCCACAGAAAAAAATAAGAGGTGCAGGGGGAGTGTTGTCAGAATTGTCATTTTATGCTCCCCTGATGTTCCCATCCTACCTGCTTTCAGCAATGGCTGAAGTCCTTCGTTTCTATCACCATTTCATTTATGTAAAGAAAAAGGCCTGCTGTTGTTGGTTGTGTTTGAGCAAGTGTAGCAGTGCAGTGCAGAAAAAATGATCAGTTCCATATTAAACCTCCACCCCCGTTAACATCACGACTTCCGATTCCGTCTTCAGAAGGAGTGCCAGGAGCGCCACGGCCCAACTGTGACTAGGAGGCATCCAAGCTTGGCAAGGTGGGAGGGTACAGGACAGGCAGTATGAGGGAACAGAAGCAGCAAGAGGGAGTATTGTAATTATTGTTAACAATTATTATTGTTAAAATTATTGTTTTTAATTGTCAAACTTTATGATTTTATTGTATTTTAATGTTGTAAGCCGCCTTGGGTGCCCATGGGGCAGAAAGGCGGGGTATGTATAAATAAATAAATAAATAAATAAATAAATATTGCAAGCAGCAGCCAGGAAGCTGATGAGTGCCACCCAATAGTGCAGCTATACTCAGAAGTAGACCCATTGTGGCCAGTCATTAGTGAGGCTTCCTCCCAGGTAACAAAAGAGAACAGGAGGACAGCACATTGTGCATGCCTGAACCATGAGGTTGGAAGTTATTCCTTTTCCATCACTAGGAATCGCCTCCTGGCTTGCCTGCCTCCCCTTCTCCCCCGGCCTTCTCTCTCAATTTGTTCATATGGCAAGAACTGCCTCCCGTAGTCTTTGGCCTCTTTCTTATCCTCTTCCTCATCCAGAGAAAAACATGCCATCCATCCTTTGTACAATTGATTATCCACTCCTTCCGAGATAGACAAGAGAACCTGCTCCCTCCCCGATTTGCTGGCTGCCACCACCTTCTTCTGGTTCCTTCTAGCCTTGTGCATGGTGCAGCTAGCCAAAACAAAAACCTTAACCTTTTTTTCCTCCCCTCCACCCCCAACCTCCCCTCCTGTCTGGAACTAACCTACCAAGGGAATCTTTCGTGCGATGCAAAAGGGGCAAAAAAAAAAAGTAAGCAAGCACATCCAGACACAAAGAAACTTGCAGGGAAAATACATGAGTCTTTGTGAGTCAAGTATTTCTGAGTCATTTCCAAGTCTGTTGAAACAAGTCACATCCAAGTCATTTGCACTCATGACTTGCATGTACACGAGTCATTTAAAAATGGGGTTTTTTGTGGCTCGGACTTGAGTTCCATCCCTGGTATGTGCTTCTCTCTGTAGTGTTTGTTGCCTTCTGAAGCCTCTTTCTGCCTCCTAGAACCATGACAGAAGCAACCCTGCTGAAAGGGCGGCCTGTATTTGGCCCATGAGCCTTATGTTTGACACCCCTGCTTTGCGCCAAGGTCTACCTGACATGGGCTCCTCTGTACCCTAACTGCCCTACTACCTTGATTAAGTACCTTGTACTCTTACAAGCCATTACCTTGTAATTTACATGGTAAATTACATGATCAGGGCAAATTTACATGATCATTTTTCAATTTTTTTCCGACGAAAATTTATCTGTATTGAGCGTAAATGCGATGTCGCAGTTTCTTGAATGTTATCTTATGTCTATCCCTGTGTCTTCTTACTGACTTTTGGGCTAAGCACTGATCTGTAATGTGACTAAAAACTTATCTATAATGTGGCTAAATGCTGAGTCACTGAAGACTACAGATTGCAGTCAAGCCCCTGCCCCTTCTGTGCGTGGTATTTTCATTTTTAAAAAAGTCCATAAGGCTGGAACAATACATTTGAAGTAATATGTAATTTAACTAAGCATGATACACATGTAATAAAAGCAACTTGGCCTGGAGAAATTTGGTTAACTGAGTTCACACTTCCAAATAATGTTTATGTCAAAGGTAGAAAACAAGTTATGCTTATGATTTTTATTGTTAATACATTGATCAGTGTTGATCAAAGATACTTCTCTCTCTCTCTCTCTCTCTCTCTCTCTCTCTCTCTCTCTCTCTCTGTGTGTGTGTGTGTGTGTGTGTGTGTGTGTGTGTGTGTGTGTACTGGTGTCAAGAAACTATTCTTATAGTACAGGTTCAGCAGATAAAACACTGTAAATAATTGTTGGAGTTCGCTTGAATTAGTTGGTCTAAACCTACTCCATAAATATAAGCGGTTGTCTTTTAAAACGTATGGGTACAAACTATCAGTGTAATGATAAATGTGATTTAAAAAGTAGTGGCTTGTCGTCTTGTAGATGAACATATCTTTAATAGGCATTTAATCCTTGTAAGGAGTACTGGGTTGTGACAGCCTTAGAAGATGGATTCCTGTATTTATCAGCAAAAAGGGCAAAGTACAGGCAGCAATGGTGCATGCCTCCCCAGCATATGTGTTTGAACCCTGACCTAGAGATATCACCTCTGCTAGATGAGTCTTCATGCCCATTCAATCCTTGACCCTTCTGCTTCAGACTGCCACTGAGTTTGCCAATTTATGATAGGGACACAACATGGCTCATTTCATATACACTGCCAAACTGGTTCTGTATGGTAATGACCTAGTGATAACCTGAGCATAAAGAGTCAAACCAGTATCCTAGAGGTGAAAGGCTGTCATTGCACCATTTATCATCCAAGGTACATATGTTTCCTATGGATATATATATTTGTGGTATTAAACCTATTTCCTTTGTGTTCCTAGCAAGTCCATTTTAAATACTTGCATGTCTACAGAGGAAAACAAACTTAGTAAAGCACAATTTTAATCTGAATGATGCCAGCACAACATCTTTCTGTTTTGATTTTCTCTAAGGAACCAGAGTACAGGCCTTGCCAGCATATTCCATGAGATTTTTTTCTGATATATACCAAAGTCACATGGAGGCCTCTTAGTTGACCCTCCCTGTACGTAATATCCTTTATTCCCATCAGGGTGAAAGAGAGCCAGCTAATGCATTTGAGAGAATTTCCTCCCTTATTTTCCCATTATTAATTAATTCTAAGTCCGTCTTTTACGCTGCAGCTTTAATGGTGTCAAGGCCCTTTCCTACCCCACTCCTTTCCAAAGCATTTGAATAACGCTGCTCATTTAGAACCTGTCTTAACCTCAGTATGCTCAAGCAATTTGAATTCTTATTCTTTTCCTTCTTTTTTTCATGCAGTCTTCCAATTGTTTAATGCTGATTCAGCCATGCATTACCAGTCAACTTTATGTATAAATTCCATAATAAATTAAATAAAGCTCTGTGTAGGTCAGCTTAGGCTAGCCCGATTAAAAAATGATTTACTAAAGAGACAGAGGGAGAGGGACAGTAGAATGTGCTTCTAAATCAATTATGAGTCAATTCACTGTCAGCCTGTTGTACATAATAGTGTATTAAAATGCATTCTATAATGTAAAAAAAAGACTCTTTCATTGGAAGTGAATTAATATTTGCAAGCACATAATAATGTTTGAAAAGCTATAAACATTCAAATGTAATCCTTCATTTCAGGCTATGTATATACAGGAAGAATTGTAATATTCAGATAAGTCTTTAGGTTGTGCTTACGTCATTTTTATAGCAAGATGCAACATTAAAAGTAATCTGAATTGGTACCTATTCTTATAAGCTTGCAATACCAAGGGGGAAGTGGGGCCCACTGGACTGTGAAAACAAAATTCATCTCAAAATTCAATTCAGAATAAAAAATGATACTTTGTGTTGGCAAATTATTAGATACTGTCTTATATTGAGCATTTATACCATTCTTCAAATATACTACTGTGATCCAATAAAAGAATATTGAGTTGGTTTAATGGATTAAATAAGAAGTGTCTAAAACATATCACCTAATAGTGAAACAGAGACACTGTTTAAATTAAAAAGAAAAGGGGATTCCAGTCTCAGCTACGAGCAGAAAGCATCCAAGCATATGACAAGTCATACCAATACCACATGGCTGGTTCATGCATGCATGTCACTTGATTTCATTATGCGTTATTGTTCTGTGCTTATGAGTTCTGAATTGGTGAACAGACTCCATTGGAAAGCACTGTATTTGTGGACATGTGAAGTGATATGAAAGGTCTATCTATGAGCTATTCACATGTGCAAGTAATTGCTTGATTGGGGTCCTTAAGTAATGAAGATGTATCTGAGAAGAATTTATAACTGTTTTTTTGCCTTACTATTTTTTCTAATGCATCTGAACAAATGCAAGAGTACCATTATGGTAATTAAAACATCTCATTATAAAACATCTCATTTTTACTTCTATAAAGATCCCATTTTCTCCCAGAACTGTCTGAAGTAAAGTGAACCCTCTCCTTATGATTGGTTCAGCACTATGATCATATCACTTTATGATGGACTCTTCATAATAAAACAAGATTCACTGTATGATAAGTTATGTACTTTATGATTAGAATGTTTTGCTGTGATCGATGAAAGGGAAGAGGGAACAAGTAATGATGGCCAGAGTGTATGATTGACCAGAGGAGATGGTCCTTGTACCCTTATTCCTTGACTAACAATGGCACTGCTCTGCAGCGTCATGACAGCACTCTTTCTGGGCAGCCTGCCACAGGACCATGATGAATACTTCAAAAAGTGGGACAGCGTGGGGAGGGGGATGGAGTCCTCTTCTGTCTCTCTTCACCCCTGTGCAGTCTTTCTAGTGGCTGTTGCTGGCTGTCTGCCTTTTTTTTAGATTGTGAGCCCTTTTGGGACAGGGAGCCATTTAACTTTATTATTACTATTTGCCTGTAAACCGCTTTGTGAACTTCGTGTTGAAAAGCGGTATATAAGTACCTGTTGATTGATTGATTGATTGATTGATTGATTGATTGATGGAGTCATGTGGTGTGCTAAACAGCAGGCAGTTCCAAGCAAGCCCATTAGGGCAGCTGGCACCTACCCCAGAGTAAGGGGATGAATGTGTCCTTGCCTTGTGGAGGCTTCAGCCTGATCCTAACCTGCATTGGATACAGCGCAGGCCGGCCAGTCTGCCTGTTCCAGCACAGGTTAGGATTGCACCCTTAACTGTTAATTAATTGCACTGCAAAGCTGGCAAATGTCACAAAATATATCTGTGTCTTTGCAAAGAAAGGATCAACTGCATTATTTCAAAAATTGTCTGTGTAAATTAGACTTCCAGTTTTAATTTGCAAATGGTGCCATTTCAAAAGCATAAAACGAGGTGCTCCTAATGGGTGAATTTGATTCATAATGGATTCTGTCATTTTAAGCCTTTTTTCCAAGAACTTTCAAAAAGAAAAAGATCCATATGTCTCTAAGAATTCTGCAGACATGGAAAGGCATGCTCTACTGTAGGCAGAGCTATGTTGTCTTCCAGAATTCATCCTTATTCTCTTCTCAAGCTGACAAGTTGCAGGTGGATTAAAGAGGCAAAACAGCAGTTGGGAAGATCTGCAAAATCCAAGTGTTCTACCTAAGTTTCTACCTCATTGCACTGAAAGCCATCTGGATATGTTTGAACCATCCATTGTTGATGAGAACTGAGAATTGCAGATCTCTAAATACGGTAGTTGCTGCATGAATAACTCAAAATGTATAAAGAAACATTTTCCAGATTCAGCTCGGCAGAATCTGAACATGCTTGGATGTTTGTTGGTTGGTTTTAATTGTAGATTGTTTCCTTGTATGTTGCAATCACCCACACAATTTTCTAGATTTTTTAGAATATAAGAAAGGAAGAGGGAGAGGAACTGGAAGATAAGAGGGCTGTTGCAGAGTTGTCAGGAACAGAGGAGAAATTTAACAGCAGCAGTGCTCAGCTCCTCAAACCTTGGGAATGTTCAAATACAGGTGTTTCAGAAACACAATTCTTTGTAGTTTTTGTTTGCAGAAATCCAGTTTATAATAAAACATTCAGTTCTGTTTGAGTCTGCTTTAATCTTTATATTGCTTTATAGATATGCTATCTTCCACAGAATGATAATTTTGCATAGTGTCTTTTCAGTTTTTAAATGACATAGTTTTGTTTGTTCTTCATGGGGATTTTGATATCACAGAGTGGTGTCCATGACAATGAAGAAGCATTTGGAGCATGCATGCGTGTGCACACACGCACATGCACAGCATTTAACCTTGTTTAGGCTCTTGTTAATGCTCCTGGTAAGATGCAGGTGCTTTCCAAATAAAATAATTGCTTTGTCTAGGAAATGGACGGCTCCATAAGAAGAGTGAAGTGAATTAAGTTATTTGCCCACTTCTGAATGGCAGCATATCTCACTACCGGTTGAGGTAATTCCAAGATTGTGCCTTCAATCTTTCATGGTAGACTGCTTATCCAATAAAATAAAAAAAATGCAGAAATTGCTACCTAAATGTAATCTTAACTCCGATTTATCTGAGGACAACGATAAGTGCTTCAGGGCCTGCAAAAGGCAAAGCGGAAAACAATATTAAAATAATATTAGTGGTAGAATTGGATGCATGTACGAAACCAATAGGTGTTGATTGGGAAGCATGAATTTTATATTAGTTTACATTTCTATTAGAGTCCTTCCAGCAACTCCTAAAGGATTTTTTGGAGGTCTGAATGATTCCTATAAATATAGTAAAGGGGGTGGGGTAGGGTGATAAGGTACTGGAATAAACAGCATTAGATGGTGGTTTCTTCAAATAGGAAAGAAAACACAGATTTGAGAGAAAATGTAAATGCTGCTGTTACATTTTGGGCAGCTTGTGGAAGGTCCAAGAAAATTACGATGGAATGAGTAGTGTATTTTAGTGTCAGACTAATTACAGATGGGCCCCTGTATCCACAGATTCCATATCCATATTTTCAATTATCCATGGATCTGGGGGAGTCCTCTCTATCTTCCTTTATTCTTATTTTGGGTTGCTAAAAAACCTTCTTGCTCAGGAGCAGGCAGGGGAGAACCTACTTAGCATAGGCTTCCTCTTATCCATGGTTTCAGGTATCCACGGGACCCCCAGGAATCTATCCCCCATGGATTCCAGGGCATGCCTGTATTTCTTAAAGTTTTTTTTTTTTAATGAATTCACTTTCTTCTCGGTAAAGCAAACCTTGCCTTTGTGTTGGTAGTGGTAGTTCATGATAATAGGTAAGCCAAATATAAAATGAAAATTTCTTATACGTTTTAGTTTGGGTATTTATTTGTAGAAATGCTCATATTGAATGATAAAAACTTTTTTGAATTGCTATAGCGAAAATGAAATTGTATGGTAAACTTTGGGCAGCCCAATCCTAAACTGTCTGGGCACTGTAGGTGGAGTGGTAGCCAAACGATGGACAGGAACTAGAGGCACCTAGAGAGAGGGGGATGTTTTTCCCCTTCCACCAGGTAAGGTGCAGGTCCGACTATCGGTCTCATCAAGTAAGTACCACGTATTTCACCGGCGTATTCATGAAGGCCTCTGTATCGGCCCACCACCAGTTCCACCCCTACTGTGCCCCTCCCCTGCCCAGTTCTGCCCTCACCACCCGCCCTGAAAGAGTGCACTTACTGCCTGCCGGTTTCACGTGACCAGCTTTGGGCACTGGGGTCCTGTGCTTGGCTGGCACCAGTGCTTTACTGGAAGCATTGCTTTACTGCAGTTTTGCAACACTATCGCCAGCATGTGTGACCAAAGGATCAGGCTCTTAGACTCTCACAAGTATGAAAAATTGCTGTACATAAAATTTCCTTTCTTGCTGACACCTTGTTGTTACCTTTCCTTTCTCAGTGCTAAGTGAGTTGCTACAAATCCATAGATTGATCAGTTTTTTGCAGCCAAGACTGCTAATTCAGTACTTTCTGTTTGTAATCATATTTACAAAAGCCTTAGTGTAGCCTCTAAATTAAATCATAGCATCTTTAATAACAAAAAAATGTTTCATTGTTGGATTTCGTCCTTATGTAACTTCTGAACCACCTCCCCCTTCCAAAACTACAGTCTCTCTGGCACCCATCCACCCATCCTTTTGACTCTGAGGTGGTGGTTTTTAGTAAAATCTTTCCTCCTTACCACTCCCCAGCTGTACAGGAAGTTTCAGTTGCCCAACAGATGTGTATGTTCAATAGTATTAATTAGCCTTCCTTTTGGCTTGGAAATACAGTATATAAATAACAAATTTGTATATATTTCATAGACTGCTTTAGACAGTCTCCATTTTGTTTGCCACCTGTGTACATAGGAATATATTGTCTGTGTATCTTCCTGTGGAATAAAAAAATGAACAAAAATTATTTAATTTCCTTATATATATATTTTTTCTGATAGGACAGTTACAGTTTTATTTTAACCAACTGTAAGCTTCTGATTCCCATTAGAAGAAGCATACAGTATTGGTGCTGACGACTGAGATAGCATTTGTTTTTGCCATCTCTTAAACAATGTCAGTATTTCAATGTGGCAAGCATGTGCTTATCTGAAGCTTCTATTTTATCTACCTGCTGTGAGGGGGATAAAAAACTTCATGGTTTATGGCCTGTCATTTAGCATCACAGATGATGCCTTTGCTCTGTAGCCATTAATATAGTTTATCGATAATTAGCAAGGGCATGATTTCCTTCCGGCCATATGGCAAATGATAAGGTAGCTCCTCTTCCAGATAAAAAGATAATGACTGAATAAAGTATAAATATCAAAACATGATGATTATTGCTTACAGAATATTCTATTGGGTAAAAAAAAGCAGCTGCTTTTAAGTTTCTCAGTAACAGGTAGGATTCACTAGAGAGCAAATGAGTTTCATAGTCTCAGTTTATGGTATCCCCTTGACTGCAAATGTAGGAAGTTGCTTGCCTTCGGCTTTGGAAGAACATCATTATATAATTAACCATTTACTCTTCACTGATGGCACAATCAATTGTTTGATTGTGCTAGATCAGAGGTTCCCAAACTGTCGGTCGGAACCTACCAGTGGGTTGTGAACCAATTTCAGGTGGGTCACAAAGCACCTAGAGTAGCCATATTGAAAATATAGGAGGATGGGATGCTGGAAAGGGAGAGTAGAGGGCTGTTTCGTTGTTTTGCCTGTGTCAAGTTGTAAATAGGCTTTTTTTAAATTTCTGATTTACTTTTCTGTTGGAAAATGACAGCAATAAACCAACTTATTGCTGCATTCTCATGAAAGCAGCAGTATCTGGCACCACAATAATGGCACTTGTGGCCATGACATCACTTCCGGTGAGGTCCTGGCAGATTGTAATTCTGAAAAGTGGGTCCCAGTGCTAAAATGTTTGAGAACCACTGTGCTAGTTTCAGCCCTGGCCACAACCATGGATTGCTATAGATTAACATCAGAAATAGTTCCCAATCTAATAATATCTATTCCACTCAGTGTAGGGTATACTATGAATAACAGCTGTCTTCTTGCAGATCTTTGTTTTAGTACTTTGGCTCCAGAGCCCATTTTATTTTAGCAGTACTGTGGAGCTTGCTCAAACATTTGCCAACTTTCTCTTGCTTCCCTTTTGCTATCTCATATCATTTTTTTAAAGATATCCACTAGCATGGCAAGCCACCTTTGCTGGGATAACTTCTTGGTAGCAGGCCAAAATACTGTGTATTTTAATTGCTTTTTATATTGGTTTGAGCTCTGGATTATTTCTGCTTTAATAAGTTACTCCTGGTTAATGTTAAAACTCTACAGTAACATTTTACTACAGATGTATGTGTAAGTAAGTAAGTTTTTGCATTAGAACTATGCTATGTAAATTCATTTGTCTAGTACCTGTCTTTAGGAAAGAAAGAAAAATCAGTGCTATTTTTTTTCTGTATTTTATTTATATCCCGCCCTTTAAAAGCTAGAACATACATTGACATATATATTACTTGGTTATAATTATTTTGCAAAAAAGAATGTTTTATTTCTATGAAAGTAATTCCAATGATAGCTAATCTAAATTGTAAAATAATTTCATTGATTTGGCTCTTCTAATAAACTCCTAATAAATAAAGATTTATTAAGGAGTCAAATTTGCCTACTTTCTCTGAGGATCTTTAGCTCTTCTGGAGCTTTGGGATTTCACCTTTGTGCCTTTGAAAATTAAATATTTAATATTGCTTTGTCTCTGCTTAGCATAGACTGTACTTATCTTTCATTTGGATTCTGTGTCAAAATTCATTGGGAAGGGATGGCTAATGTTGCTGGCCAAAATCAAACCTCTCACTTCCTTTTAACCCCAGGGATTATGAAGGCATTACCATTTGAGCAGACTCTCAGCACTACTTGTGTTAGAATTGTAGTTTGATATTGTGCAGATTAATCCAGGCAGAGTCCTGTTTTATTAATTTGCTGGCAATGAGATTCTTCATGGTTTAGCAATTACTTCTGAGTGATTTAATGTGCAGGAGCACTATTAGGAATTTCAGTAAGAGAATAGTGTAGATTGTTTCCCTCTTAAGAAAAGAACCATGGCCCAATTGGTGAAATGAGTATATTTGTTTTTCTGTATTTACAATTATTTATGCCTTAAGATTAGACAGTATATATACAGTGTGTCTGCCATATCCATGAGTTTCCAAGATTCTGCGCACTTATAAAAAATACACATGTTCAAGTCTGCTTGTAAAATGGCGTAAAACTGCAAAAATTTTACATTATGTAAATTGCGTAAAATTGCATTAATTGCCTTAAAGTGCTGGAAATGGTGGGCACAAGGTGAACAAGATGAAAATGCTTCAGGGAGATCTCATTCCAGATATGTTACGGCAGGGTATATGGAATTTTTTGTAGGGATTTTTAAATGGAGTGCATTTCAATCCACTGTTGGTTGAAATTGTGGGTGCTAGTCCCATGGATACATTCTTTCATTTCAACAAGCTTTTCCATGCTTTTGGGATTACATCAAGCTTCCTTAATACATACAGGCAACGTTTTGGAGGTCACTTTGTAAGTTGAAACAGCCAATACTAGTATTTCTATTTGAAGGAACCACCAGAGGATGTATAGTGCCTGCATGAAAGCACTGATGCAGCTGTTTGTAATGCATGGAGCCTGTATATTCATTATAACAATATTGTAAAACACATGTGATTGGTGGGAGATGACAACCTCTCTCTCTCTCTCTCTCTCTCTCTCTCTCTCTCTCTCTCTCTCTC
>JAJKFI010000029.1:11942357-11965483 GCA_029204185.1 Lerista edwardsae
CTCTCTCTCTCTCTCTCTCTCTCTCTCTCTCTCTCTCTCTCTCTCTCTCTCTGGAGGAATCTTAAGATAGTGGTATATAAGAAGTAATATTAAGGGCCTAATGTATTTCGACAATGTAACTTTTGACAAAGGCAGGTAAGAGGTGTAAATTTGGGCTTTCTTGCAAAAAACACTTTTCATAAGGTAAATGTAACATTGAAAGCTTTGCAGTAAATGTAACTGGGGTGAGATCAAGACCTGGGGAGGCACAGCCATATGAATGCTCTCTTTCTTCACCCGCTTAAGCTCAGAGTCAGTGGATCTTGCCGTCCTTGAAACACACATTCTCTCTTCTCTCCCCTGGAAAATATTTTTTTTATTCAGAGTATAGTAAGGGAGAACTCAGGGACACATCCCCTGAGAAAGCCCAACTGTTGCCTTCTCTGGTGCTTTAGAGAGCTAGTCCTTTTGTGCATGCTCCCTGCTTTTTTCATGGCTTCCTTAGATCAGAACAGAGCCACTGTGCCTACAGAGCCCTCCTCCTCCAGGGTTAGTTGGCCACAGCCAGGGCTTACCAACCCATGCATGTGGTGGCTTTATTGTACTGGCTTCATAGCCAGGCTTCAAGGAACCTCACTGGCTGCAGCAAGCCATAGGCACATGGATCACAATGGTTTCTTAACCGAATGCTTTTGCTTATTGAGCTGGATATTTTTGACCCGTTGGCTTTGTATATTTATGGATGAATATATTTGGTCTCTTAATGGGACCAAAAGGAGATGTATACTATTTTAAATAAATGTGTAAAATCAGTCAGGAGGCATGGTCTGGTGATTGAACTGAAAAGCTGCCCAAAGATGCTAAGCAGGAGAGATCCTGGCTGAATTTTGGATGGGAGATACCAATAAAGCTGGCAAAGCTTTCATGGGAGGACAGAGCCAGAAGAAGTAACTGTCATGACCTCATCGTGGGAGGGTGATGGATTCATAAGCAATGCTGCAGGGATGCAGAGGAGTATGGAGGGTCAGCTTCTAAAGAAGGATTGATTAACAGCTTGGTCAAAGTCTGCTCCTGCTAGAAGCTAGGAAGGCATACCCAGATGTCAGATATGATGACCTCGCCATGAAGGATTCTATCTGGAAAGTGAAAGGCTCTACCACTGGCTATAGAGCAATTATTGTAAAAACTTATTTGAATAAATGATGAGTTTAGTATAGCCTGCCTATGTGGACTACCTTGAGTTGTAAGACTCTCATGGTGACCTGTTAGTAAGAAAGGTGGTGTAATTATTTACATTAAACCTGCAAAAGTTACTAACTGCAAACATTTTACTAGTCTGCTTATAGACAGAAGACAATTGTAAACAGGAGCAATTAGCACTGAGATCCTCTAAAGTGCGTGTTGATATTCTCAGACTTTAATATGAGACACAGCTTAATAGTTCTAGTTTCAATGTGAATTAAGAACACTTGTGTGGGGTAATACCCACTTGCTTTAGGGACTTACTTTTGAGTAAGCAAGCATAGGACTATGCTGTAATTGCATACCAGGGAATAGAATTTTCTAGAGGACAGTAGGACTTGCTTCTGAGTAGACACCTATGATCATGTTGCCAAATCTTTCACCAGCCCTCCTCCTCTACTGTACTCTTCAACCTCAGACTTTTTGAAGTCAACTTCTTTGAAGCTGATTGTGGTGTGAGGGAGTGTCAATCATGTCTCTAGAGCTAGCTTGTAGAAAACATTCCTCCCCTTTCAATTGGGATGTGGGAGAAGGTGGTGAGTGGCTATAGAATGGGAGGGAAAGAAGACTGAGCTATAGTTTATATGCTACAGTCCTATCTTCCTTATTTAGAGCATTGCTTATGCTTATAATGTGTTCCCGGGTAACAAAATGATCTTCCAGAGTTTATGAGTTTTGCATCCCTTCTCACCCCCCATGCTGACGGGGGCCGAACCCAGACTCCAACCACATCAGGAGCGTCGCCACTCACCTCGGTGACCCCGGAAACTACGGTTCCGACGCTGATTTTGGCCATTTTTGACCATTTTCACATGGGGCCCCCTGTGCACCCCACCCTCAGGGGCACTGGGGGGGGCCTGACCCCTGCAGTGTTTGTCGCCAGGCCGCAAGGCATGTGCGTGCCGAGTCTGGCGCCAATCGCTCCAGGCGTTCCAGCATGGCATGGCAGACAACTTGTTTTGCACCCCTTCCCACCTCCCATGTTGAGGGGGGCCGAACCCAAACTCCCACAGCGTCGGGAGCGTCGCCACTCGCCTCGGTGACCCCGGAAACTACGGATCCTACGCCGATTTCGTCCGTTTTCTACCGTTCTCACACAGGGACCCCTGTACCCCCACCCCCAGGGGCACCAGGGGGGCCTGACCACAATGTTTGTCACCAGGCCGCAAGGCACACGCGTACTGGGTTTGGTGCGCATCGCTCCAGGCATTCCATCACGGCATGTTGGACCTTTTGTTTTGTACCCCATCTCACCCCCCATGCCGAGGGGGGCCCAAACCCAGACTCCAACTGTTTCAGGAGCATCGCCGCTCGCCCCGGCAACCCCGGAAACTGTGGATTCAATGCCGATTTCGGCCGTTTTTGACCATTTTCATGTGGGGACCCCCGCGTACCCCCACCCCCAGGGGCGCTAGGGGGGTCTGCGCCCCGCAGTGTTTGTCGCCAGGCTGCAAGGTGTATGCGTGCCAAGTTTTGTGTCAATTGGTCCAGGCGTTCCAGCATGGCGGATATTTTGTTTCGCACCCCTTCTCGCTCCCCACGTCGAGGGGGGCTGAACCCGGACTCCAACGGCATCAGGAGCGTCGCCACTCATCTCGGCGACCCTGGAAACTGTGGATTTGACGCCGATTTCGGCCATTTTTGACTGTCTTCATGTGGGGCCCCCTGCACACCCCTGCCCCTGGGGGTGCTAGGGGGCCCCAACCCCCGCAGTATTTGTGGCCAGGCCGCTAGGCTTCCGCATGCCGAGTTTGGTGCCAATCGGTCCAGGCGTTCCAGCAGGGCATGGCGGACCTTGTGTTTCGCACCCTTCTTGCCCCCCACGTCGAGGGGGGGCCGATCCCAGACTCCAACGGCGTTGGGAGCGTCGCCGGTCGTCTTAGTGACCCTGGAAACTATGGACTCGATGCCGATTTCGGCCGTTTTTCGCCGTCTTCACACAGGGACACCGCGTACCCCCACCCCCAGGGGCGCTAGGGGGGCCCGACCCCCTCAGTGTTTGTCGCCAGGCCGCAAGGTGTATGCATGCCAAGTTTCGTGCCAATTGCTCCAGGCGTTGCGCAGCCTATGCAAAACACACATACATACACACACACACACAAACCCACACTCTTCTTTATATATAGAGATGTAGCATTAAGAATGTGCATGATAAGTGAGAAAATTGGGGCTAACCCCACGGTGCTTATAATCTATTTATTGATACAAGGAGAACTATAGAGGGAGGCAGAGGTAAACAGAAGAAGCATCTGCATTTGTTTCAGTTGCACATAGATAGCTTTACATGGGGAAGAAGACTCGGTGCCAAAGATTTCGTGGGAAAAGTGAATATTAAGAAGAAATTCGAAGGAAGTAAATAAGGAAGGATATTACAGGGATTCTGAGAGGTAGTTCCAAGGGGAAGGAAAGATCCAAAGAGTCATGAGGAAGCAGGAGACTTTTGGATGGCTGAGGGTGGAAAAGCTGAAAAGAAAAGCTTGCAGGTAGAAGAGTAAAGGCATATAAGGGCTGAGAGGTAGGGATAAATAAGGCTTTTGGAAAACTCTGAATGTGCTTTTGCTGTACTAGGATCAGAAGGGTAGTCAGTGAAAAGCTATAAAGAGGGTTGGATTATCTTTAGAGGCAGACTGTTGGATTGAGTTTAGGGGACTAAGATGAGCCAGAAATTACCTGGACATGAACTAGCAGTTTTGCCAAGGATGCAGATAAGGAGGACTAGATGCCTGAAATATTGTGAAGGGAGGAATTGTGTGATATGGCAACTGATGAAATATAGAGAGGAATTAATGGTAAAACGTTGGTCCCAGATAGGACCAAAGGATGGTGGTGGCATCACAGAGGATGATGGTGGCATCATCATCATCATCATCAAGGAATATGGAGACTGTGTGAGGAGAGAAAGGTAAGGGGGAAAAGATACATGCTATCTTGGACTTATTGTGTTTAAGATCCTTTAAGAACAAAGGTTAAAATGTAAGACAGGCTTAAAAGGAAGGAGAAAGGTCTGGGATAAAGAAGTAGAAATGAGTATTTTGAGCATATAGGTAGCACTGAAAGTCACGGGATTTGATTTTATTACCCATATGTATATAGAGAGTAAGGGGTCAGGGACATAAGCCTGAGAAGAAGCAGAGCCTCCTCCAATGAAAGACTGAATGGGCAGTTAGACTGTTAGGAAGAGAACCATTGGAGGACAGAAGGAGACGAAGAGCCCAATCCTATGAATATCTACTCAGAAGTAAGTCCCACTAGAGTCAGTGGGCAACATTTTGACTAACTGTATAAGAAAAACAAACACAAACAGTTAATCTAAAACTATAAAGTTATTAACCACCATTAAGGAAAGAATAGCACCAAGAAGGAAATGCTGGGCAGACATAATAATAGTATGCCTAGCCAAGAAATTACAAGTTTCATCGACACATTTCTAGTGGAGGCATTCTCTGGACCCAGCTGTTTAGGACTTTATAGGTCAAAACCAGCACCTTGAATTGGGACTGGAAACATATTTTCTCTTAGCAGAGATCATGATTGCATGTTGCATGATGAGTGGTTAAACTACTAATAAAAATATGATGATGAATGTGAGGACCAATAAGTTCATAGATCAAATTTTCTGACATGCACAGTGTTACAAAAATGGTAAGTCAGATTGCTTGTTCATCTTTGTACTCCAGTGACATCCAAGACATGATTCAATTGTCTCTCAAACATTTACACCAAAGCACAAAATAAAATAAGAATTGAATATCATTTAACCAAATATAAGGAAGATAGTCATTGCGACCTATTTTAGAACAGTACAGAATATATATATACACACTGTATATAATATTAAATATCTATAATACACATTTTAATACCAATTTCTGTATATTCCAAAGTGACAATTTAAAAATGGTGAAATTGATAGCTAAAAATAAAGTGAAATACACTTATGCGTTCTGCATTTTAACAAGCCTGCTGTCTCATTGGAATGCACTGCCTTTTTGTGCTACAGTTTATTTTTGGAATTTAATAAGGCACCTGTCATATCTGCCTCAAGGCTAAAGAATATAAAGGGGGGGAAATCCAAAGTACTGTCATGTTTGAATGACATGGGGCCAATTTTAATTTTTTATGGGAGGTGACTGAAATTAGCAGGCCTTAGTAGCAAAGATACATTGCTTTGCCATCTGCTTCATATACCCTGAGCTGTTGAACCAGTCGTGATGTTGCCCCGTGAATTCATTGGGTAGATTGCTTTCTCTTTGTGGTGCTGCTTTATTACCATGATGTTTTCTGAAAAGATTTTCCATTTTTCTCTGGAAGTTATTCTCATAAGCCATCTTCTTTTGGTCCCTTTAATATATAATTAAGATATTGAGTAATTTAGCATCAGTTCCTACAATGGTTTATACATGAATGCTGGAATGACTGGGCATATGGCAGTTGTTCCCAAACTGTGAGCCGTGGTTTTCTGGGGAGCCACGGAAACCAGCCACAGGAACCGCAGAGTCCTCATGAAAAACTCAGTGTCCTGTACGTTTAAGATTGTAGTTCTTATGGGGAATCAGAAGTTTAGGGACCACTGGGATATGGGATAGAATTGCAGAATGGGAATCCACCAAGGTGAAAAGTGTGGTTGTGATGTGGGATTGTATGAATATTTTTTTAATCTTATAAAGCGGCAGTTCCCAAACTGGTGGATTGTATCCTACCAGGGGAGTGACCCAGAAATAAGTGCCTTGATGGCATTATAGCGGCACTGGAAACAGGGGTTGTAAACCTACCTGGGGAGTCATGCTGGCCTCTGCCCCTTTGCAGGTCTCCACACTGCTGCAAATACCTCCAGTCAGAGCCCACTTCCAGTTTTCAGCCACTTCCCCTCCCTATCCTTGCAAACACATATCATGGTCCAAAAGTCTGAGTAAGACTTTGGGAACCACTATTATAAAGTCTTTGCAAACTAACCTTTGAATTGAATCAGAGGAACAATAGTAGGCTGGTGTTTGTGGAAACCACAAAGTTGTTACATTCCAGAAATCATTTGACAATGGGTACAGAATACGAGTTCAAGTGCTTTGCATGTCAAATGAAAAGGTTGAGTTTTGAAAACCAGTCAGTTCTTCAAAATTGAAACAGTGATGGCGGTCTGCTACAGATGTGGAAAACAGGTTCCTTTTACAGCATCAATTACTCTCTGGTGCTCAGCCTCTGAAGCAGGCAGTGGGTGCAGTGGGGCTTTTCAGTCTCCCTGCTGTGTCATGCTATGCCAGCTTCTCTTTTTGGAGAAGCCAGAATGGCATGGCAGAGATTGAAAAGCAGGAGACAGCAGTGGGTGGTGGCTGCAGCGGGACTTTTTGAGGGCCCCAGGCCTCATGTTGGACCATCCTTGTCTAGCAAAACTAATCCCTGTTGACATCTGATATTGCTGCCTGGGTCATTCCCTCATAAAATGAAACATGCAGGCATTGATTTTTCTGTGATCACTGGTGAGGTTTGATAATTGATATTTTGTGCTGCCTTTGCAACATCCATAAAGACAAATGGCTTTGCTGGAAGGAAACCCTACTGTTACCTTGAGGAGGAGGATGATAGGTAAGTGGTCATTAGTTCATAGAAGATAATAAACTTTTCTGCAAAGAACTAGAATGGACTAGAAAAGAGATGTTATGGAAAGGTCAGGCTAGTATGTTTTGGATTAATCTTGTATATTTCAATGACGTTTTTAACAGCAATCAGAATTTTCATGATTTGCTTCATGTTTAATATAGTTGTTTTATTTTTTTCCAAATGATTTTATTATAATATAGTCATATTTCATATTACAAAGGACATCGCCGTATGATTTGTTTTTATTACAGATATACTGTCTGGTGTTGAACACTATCATAAGAGAAACATGTCCGGGAAGAGTTATTTTTGATCGCTACATAGAAAACTACATTGAAAGTTTATCTCTGCTTTCATTTATCACTTTTAATACATACCTTTCACCTTTATATGAAATATAAGGTCAAATAGGCATAGAACTTCAAGCAGTACCTTCAGTCAGGTGATCCATGTGAAACATTCACTTTACCTAATTTTAGCATGTAGATGAGTTTTCTTGTCCTTGTTCCTTATTCTTGTCTTGGTTTTTGCTCATAATAAGAGAGCTAAGAAATACTGCTGAATTGTTGGGGAAGAGCGAAGTGTTCAAAGGGATATTATCTTTCCATTGTATCACATTTCTGAGTTATGCTTTTCTCTTCCCCTTCCATTTCTTGTCCAGGTGTTGGTCTTAATGCTACCTTTGAACCTTTGACAAATATTGGGTTTCCTGATGGTGGTCAAGGCAGTGTAAAATAATGCCTTCTTGCTGCAGTGTTCCGCTAGCCAGTTAACTCATGATCCTGGCAGATGGCTATGCTGCCTTGCTTTAGGATATTATTTTCCTTCTCTCCTATGAGCAAATCTTCCAGAGTCTGGAAACTTGGCCTTTTTCTTTCACACCCTAGGGAAATATTTAGCATGATTGTATCTGAATTGCCTGAAAGAAAATGCAACACAGGCAAAATTGAGAAAAACCATGAATTGCAACGTTCAATTTTAAAGAAGAGTGGTAAAGCCAAAACAACCTTAGATAAAGAGAACCTGTCAACTTTAGTGCAGGTACTATGTGTTACACTTACTTGCTTGAATTTTGAGGGTTAGCCAGATGATATTGTGTGAACCTTATTGTGCTGCTTTCAAGGAAAGTTTGAATCCATAATTTAGTTGACCGTGTTTTAAGCCGCCTGCTGCTGATCATGAGTGACAACCCATGACATGCAATATGACTTACTGTATCTGTAAGACTCATTCATTAAAATAAATAACTGGCAGAAGACTTCCTGCCCCCATGCTTTCATTGTAGTATAACAATAACTGTCATGCAGGCAGTGAGTGTTTTTCACACACATTATCCAGTTGTAAACTTCTGTTTGTAATATGAATGAACGGTTAACCTTGGTCATGTTTTTGTACTCTTATTTCACTTTTATGTTCTAGCATTTGTACATTACCTGAAATATTCAGCATACCAACGTGGTACTTGAATCCAAACACTGTATAATGAGCTGTTGGTGTGTGTTTTGTTCCAACGCTAAGCAATTTACAACAAATCTCAAAAAGATGGAAAGTTGGCTTGGATTGTGAAATAACACCATGTGATCATAAGACATCTGATGAAATCTTCGGGATTTGCAAGAGCTATGTTTTAATGACCACTCTATAAAGGTCAAAAGAAGTAGTGTATGCCATTACTAATGGTACCTGAGATTTCACTCCAATGTTGGGCAATTATCAAAGAACACAGCAGGACTCAGTGAAGTTGTGGGATAAGTGGAAAATCTTTGGTTTGAGAGAAACATTGGTCTGGCATCCAATATCTAAAGCATCCAATAGAATATGCCATTGGTAGGTGAGAAAGGGCCATCCAGAAATCTTTAAAGAACTTAGGTTTCATGATCAGCTGTCTGACTCAGTGCAAAAAGTTCTGGGACTGCAGGCAGAGAAATTGACTCATATGGAAATTGCCAACAGAAGATATTGTATTACTCCATGGAGAGGAAATTGGCAATCTCTGTTCATTTTCATTTTAGTGCTATTAATATGGCAATTGCAGCTTAAGGAATTATAACTCTTCCCACTGGCTTGTTTATAGCAGAAGCAGTTGCATTAGTAGGGTTTTATTTTTTTCCACAAATGAAACCTCTCTTTCTAATGTGGTGACAGATATTTATCTATTGATCTGATGATACCATGTTTTCACTAATGGTCCTGATGCTTCCAAAAATAGAATGGATAACATTGTTTCTGAAGCTACTTGAAACTGAATTTCCAAACATAAGTTAGCTGGAGTCTTGATTGATGCGTTTCTCAAGCATAGAAGGGGGCAGAATGCAGATTGCTCTGTGAAAGGATTGAATCATGCTAATATAAAGGAATATTTACAACTCTCTATTGATGTTCTGTTGACAAATGCTCATTATGAGGGTCCAAACAACCAGATCTGTCTTGCTTTTCCTATTGGAATATATATTTTCCAATAATATTGCTATGGTTCATCATTGTATTATCTCTGGTTAAGGGCAACTAGTATTGAAAGTATTTGCTATAGTATAGAGACATTTAATTTAATTTTGAGGTACTTTGTTTTTCTGTAATTTTGAGGTACCTTTTCTTTGCTTAGGTTGGTTTAATACATAAATTGCCCAATCCTATCCCTCACCACTCCATAGCATGTAGCTGAACCAATGAAGCATGTGCTGCATGCTATGAAATGGTGAGGAGGAGGGGGAAAGGAGAGCAGATGGTCAGTGAGAGGCAATTTAAAAAATCCAGATAGGTCACCTGATTGTCTACGGATTCCCTCAGCTTTTTTGCTGCCTTAAGTCAGAGGAGCTGGAGGAGCTGGGTGGGTTGTAAAATTGGGGGAGGATCCAGTGTGCATTTTTGCATCCAAGATACACCCTCTCCATTCCACTTCCTACCCATTCTCTCTCCACCTCGATCCCACAGAGTTCCACCTTTGGGAACTCTGTAAATCTTTGTTTGGGTGGGGGATGGGTGGAGTAATGCAATCTCCATGATTGTGCTGCTGCCGGGCAGGGAAGGTTTTTTTTTAAACTTACCTGGGGGTCGCTACGGCTCACCTGAGGTCTAGGGAATCTGCGACCCTCCCTGCAGCCCTCTTTGAGGCTTGGAAATGTTGTCGAAAGGGAAAAAAAACACTTCCTGTTTCAGGACATAAAACAGAAGTGGTTTCTCCCCCCCCTTTTGACAACATTTCCAAACCTTGGGGAGGGCTGCAAATGGTGTTGCAGGCTCCTTAAAATCCCTGGAAAGCCATAGCAACCCCAGGTAAGTTTAAAAAAAACACACCTTCCATGCTTGGCAGCAGCAGCATGATCATGGAGACTGCATTGCTGCTGATTTCTGTGCCATTCCCCTTAAAGTGAATTGACCCTTTTCCAGTTCCCCTGGTGGTTCACCAGTTTGGGAAACATGGGCCAATAGTATTCCTTACGAAACCTTTATCCATGGGATCATATTATTGACATTTGGTATGGCTGCCTAGGAAGTATTCAAAAATGTCGGTAATTGATGGGAGAATTTGCTTATTTAGGCAATTTTTATGCTGACTTTTCTCCCAAAATGGAGCACATTTGAATGGAGATTTGAATGGCCAGTTAAGTATAGATCTTGCATTTTGTTTATATTGTATATTTCATATGCTTAATACATGAAATTATCCTATTGAAAAGAAATCTGCCAGGTTACTTGCAGCCAATGTTTTATGTTTCAAAGGAGAATGTTGGGCAATATTTTGCTGTTTTTAAATATGCAGTACTGCCTCTATAACAAATATATTGTGGCATATTTTAATCTATATATCTATATATTATATATATATATCTATATTATATATATATCTATATCTATATATCTATATATCTATCTATCTATCTATATATATATATATATATATAAAGAAGAGCGTATGTATGTATGTATGTATGTATGTATGTATGTATGTATGTAACCCCTGCTAACTGGACAAGAGGCACTTTTTCCAGTGGTGTTCCTCTTATATTTAGCAGGGGGAGAGTAACTGTCCCTCTTCACCCCTGCGCAGTCTTTCTAGTTGGCTGTTGCTGGCGGTCTGCCTTTTTTTAGACTGTGAGCCCTTTTGGGACAGGGAGCCATTTAACTTTATTATTACTATTTGCCTGTAAACCGCTTTGTGAACTTTGTGTTGAAAAGCGGTATATAAGGACCTGTTGATTGATTGATTGATGTGTGTATGTGTGTATGTTCCACATAGGATCCGCAACGCCTGGTGAATGGGGGGGGGCAGGGATGGGACATATAAACACCCAGGCACAAATAGGTTTCCCGTAGGGAAACCTATACAGGGCCATCTGCATGGCTGGTGACTGGGGGGGTTAGTAATGGGACATATAAATACCCGGGCACACATGTGAGTGGGGGGTCAGGGATGGGACATATAAATGGGCCATCTGTATGGCTGGTGAGTGGGGGGGGGTCAGTGATGGGACATATAAACACCTGGGCGAAGCCAGGTACATAAAAGCTAGTATATATATAAAAGGATGTGTGTGTGTATGTGTGTATGTTCCACATAGGCTCTGCAATGCCTGGACCGATTGACACGAAACTTGGCACACGCGTGCCTTGCGGCCTGGTGACAAACACTGCAGCGGTCAGGCCCCCCCCAGTGCCCCCAGGGTGGGGTACGCGGGGAGCCCACGTGAAGATGGCCAAAAACAGCCAAAATCAGCGTCGAGTCCATACTTTCTGGGGTCGCTGAGATGAGTGACGATACTCCCAATGCTGTTGGAGTCCAGGTTTGCCCCCCCTTGGTGTGGGGGGCGAGAAGGGGTGTGAGACACAACGTCCGCCATGCCCTGCTGGAACACCTGGTGCGACGTGCACCAAACTCGGCACATGCTTGCCTTGCAGCCTTGCGACCACATGAAAATGGTCGAAAACGGCCAAAATCGGCCTCGAATCTGTAGTTTCTGGGGTCGCCGAGGCGACTGGTGATGCTCCCAACACGGCTGGAGTCTGGGTTTGGCTCCCGTCAGCATGGGGGGTGAGAAGGGGTGCAAAACTCATAAACTCCGGAAGATCATTTTGTTATCCGGCCAACACCGGCTAATGAAAAGCTAGTACAGCTATAAAATGAGTCATTTATGCTATAGAATTCAGAAGTATAGGGTTTAAGACTATAAAAAGCTAGAATTATTTTATAACCAAATTGAGGTTACCTTACTTTTCTGGAATTTAAGCTGGGTATGACTAAACCATCATTTGTGTAGGTTCTGGCATGAAGGCAATTGAACTTCTTTCTGAGCCAAATTTGCCTGTCTCATCAGAACATAACATCCCATAACAACATCCCTGCTGGACCAGGCCATAACATAACATAACATCCCTTCTGGATCAGACCAAAGGCCTATGTAGTCCACCTTCCTGTATCTCACAGTGGCTCACCAGGTGCCTCAGGGAGCACACGAGAACGACAAGATGCTTGCATCCTGTTGCCACTCCCTTGCACCTGGCCTTCTGAAGTAGCCTACTATTAACATAAGGAGGTTGCATAACCCATGATGGCCTATAGCCCACGATGGACTTTTCCTCCAGAAATCTGTCTAGTCCCCTTTTAAAGGCACCTAGGCCAGATGCCATCACCAACTCCTGTGGTGGTGTCTGTGTTTACCAGTGTCTCTTTTGCAATTTCTTTGAGCCCTTTTGGGTTAGATAATTTCTCTTATTTATTTATTTATTTATCTTTTTAATTTTATTTCTTATGTGAACTCTTTGTGAAATTTTTGGTAAAGTATGATGTAATAATTCCTTCCTCATGACCTACCCAACCCCTTCCTGCTTCCATTTTAGCCCCACTTGATTGCAGTAGCGGTGGCAGCATTTCAGGGTAAGGTTAAGAGACAGGTCCCTGCCATCTCTCTTTTATGCCTGGTATGCATGAAGGCAGAAGGTCCCAGTGACCTTTGGGAAATGCAGTTTTCCCATGACATTGCAGAAATTTGAACTAGAAAATAGTTTGGGGCTTCTAATGTTCATTTCTTCCTTTAGGTGCGAGTGGCATGAGACCCCAAAACATATATCAGAACCCTAAATGAGTGACTTTTCCCAGCATCTCTAATTCAAACAGCAAGCAGTTTTTTTATTGTTTTCAGAGTTTAGTGTTTCATATGTGTGTCTTTGCCAGAGTATAAGGCAGAACTGCTATCATAGATCATGGCAGTCCAACTTTTACTACTAAGGGGGCTGCAAGACCTTGGCACCACCACCAAGGGCACAAATGCAGAAATCATTGGTGGTGACTTGATGACATCACTGTCAATTACTTCAGGCTCATTGCAAAGCGGTTGTGAATGTGCCACTGTATTACACTTCGTCCTACCACACTTTCAGTGTGAAATTCAGAAAGGAACTTGAGGCCAGAGGAATGTACCAGCTATGTAGCTTTCACATATCCTCCCACACAAACTGCTTTCAAATTTTAAAGCACAGTAAAAGGAATTATAATACTCTCTTTTTAGCAGCTGTCTTTCCCTGAAAGAAAATTCCAAGACATTATAATTCAAAGTATAGTGTTCTTCTGTGTCTCTGTATTTTTCATTAGCAACTGTCACAAAACAGGCTGTCCAGCATGAATGTCTACACATTAGTGCACATCGAAATTAATGTAAATTAATCCACTTGGCATTTATAAGTGTGTCTTCAGGCATGCTATTGCTTATCAGACTACAACTACCAGTCAAAGATTTGTATAGGTGTAATGCCCATTAAAATAAGTCCTGGGGCCCAACTGTAATATATCCTGTGAGAGGAAACTCTGATAAAACTCTTTATTAGTCTCTCTAATTTTGTATGCATCTTTGGTTATTTGGCTGTATTCTTTTTCCTCATATTTACCTCTTTTGCCTCAGTGAGCCAATTAAGATGATGTCATATTGACTTTGTGTGTACTTACCAGCAATATTATGTTGTCTTCTGACAGTGAAAAAGAAGTGCATTAAAAAATGAACAGGACAGTTTACTGGCAGCATAACTTTTCACTCTTCTTTTGAATGGTATTGTGTTTCACAGAGCTTGTCCACCACTGCCTGTCAACAAATATACACTGTAATATTAAATATTGACTAGGTGACCTTGCAAAAACTCCCAACAACCACTAAGAATTCAATTTGACACCTCCTGTTTCAACCCATTTTTGAGATGTTTGTTTCTCAAGGAGCAGTGACCTGTGATGTCAACATATTTCAGACATAAGCAAGAGAGGTTACAATGTAAAAATAAATTTCACTCCAAAGCAAATAATCAAATAGATTAAATGTTTGGATTAAATGGTAAATGGATTTTGTAAGGAATGCCATAGCAAAAATATTCACAGTAAAGGACACTCAAATTGTATTTGAAAGACAGTATATTTCTCTTTGTGTATGTGTGTGGGGGGCGAGGGATTAATGCAACCCTCTCTTTTTTTTTTAATGATTGTGTCAAACCTAGCTTGCTCATTCTTCAACTGGACAGGCTGGTCTAGAACATCTGATGTTAATAGTCTTGACAGAAATGAAATCACAATGCTTTTGTCACTTGCAATTCAATTTGGCACCACTTCCCTTGCAACCAGGATGGAAAACATGCTGCCATTTGACCTGATCTAACTGATCCAGTATCAGAACCTGCATTTATGGCTACAATGGGGTGTGCATAGCAGCTGCAAAATCCAGATGCCAAGCTTCAGAGTTTATATTTCCCACACTGCCACCTGGGTCTCTGGCTTGTTCCTTTTATTGTCTCTCGGAAGCCTTCATTGCTGGCTTTGCTGGGCAGTAGGACAGCCTGTGGGATATTTTCTGGGTCAGATCACTTATGGGAGCCTCTTGTCATTTTTGATGCCATTTTTTCCATTGAATTGAGTTCAAATTAAGATGATTTGCTCTGTTTTATGTATCTCAGCACTGTGATTTTTGAACAGGTGGTTCTCATTTTTAAAAGGCTACCTCCTTTTTTTGTTTTTGTTTTTCTTTTAGTACTTGAAGAAGTAAAATGTCTCAGTGATTTTGGTTGTTCTTAAAATCCCTCAGTTGATCAAAGCATTCAGTTGCCCAGAGGACATTTTGCATGGTTTTGACAGAGTATTCTTTCAATATCACTGCTCTTAGAAGTTACATAATCCAACCCTTTCAAGCATAGGAAACTACTGGAGAATCCCTGACTACTGCCATTCCACCATCAAACATTTGCTTGAAAACCTCCAACAAAAGAGAGCCCACTACTGCATATACAGGCTCCTCCAGATTGAAGAGCAATTACACTTAGGAAGTTGTTGTTATAAATATTTATATACTGCTTAAAAAAAAGTTCACAAGTGGTTTAAAAAGAAAAATCAAATAACTAAATGGTTTCTTGTCCCAAAAGGGATCACAGTCTGATGGCTGAATCCTAACTGCATGCTATGCCATTGGAATGAGCATTCGGCCAGCATAGCGCACTTTGCACATTGCAGCTGTTGCAAATGCAACTCTGCTGAAGAGCACAGCCTTCCACCACTGTAACAGATACCAGTTGCCCGCTACTGCAGGTTACAGGATGCTAGTGTTGAATGGGGGATGAGTGGGCCAAATAGGGCGGCAACAGGGGCATAGAAAGAGGGCAGATCAGTCCCAGGAAGGAGGCAGGTTGGTGGCCGCAGCAACTGCCAAATCCTGACCTCACTTTCTGGGTCTGATCTGCCTTCTTCCAACATGTGTTAACATGTGTTAACACAGGTCTGATTTGATCCACGTGGTCTGCAGAAGCTTTTCCCTGCGGAAGGGAAAAAATGTTCCCTTACCCTGGAAAGTCCAGGGTCAAATCTCTCCCACATGATTTATCAGATGTTGGTACTGATGCATCACTACATGAGGAGTTCTGCTGGATTAGGCTGCCTGCTGCAGAAGAAACACTAGCAAACAGCCACTAGTCAAGACACAGTCAAGGCTGAGTAGGAATAGTTGAGCAACTATTCAACTGCTAAATATAAGAAGAATACCACTTAAAAATGTCTCTTTGCCTAGTTAGCAACATATACTAATATCTAGCCCAAATCTACATCTCAGTTGTTCTTCAGTTGTTCAGACCTATGTAGGTTTGAGCTGTAATTCTCTTCAGAATCAGCTCCCTGTCAGTTTCTGCCTTTTACTGTGTTGTGCCTATTTAGCTAACTGTATTTCCCCCACCTGGCTTCTGTGCCCTGACTACTGGACCTTCTCAGTCTCCTCCTCAGGTTAGATTAAGCTCTATTTAAGGTCACAATTTACTCTTACTTAAACTTAATTTGCTTACAGTAGATTTACTGTAGCTACCTTTACCTGTGACTAACTTTAGGTGAACAATTTACTTAAATCCCACAGTAGATTTACAATTGAGAAAGAACACTTACCTTCTCCTTCTCCTGCACAGATCCTACTCCTTCCCCTCCTGCTTGCCCAGATGCTAAACTTGTGTTTCTCACCAGGCACTTTGTCGCAGACACTGCACTTCGTCGCGGACAGCACTCGCTGCTTGTGAGGACACTCGCTAGAGTGTGCTGCTATGTGCCATTATAATGGTGTGCTGCCATTATAGCCATAGAAGCTTGAGCAGCTGGTAAACTGACACTTTTCAAAGTTGAGTCCCAACACTAAAAAGTTTGGAAACCACTGAATTAAACCATTGGTCAATTTTGCTCAGTACTTTCTGCACTGATGGGAACCAGGCCCACAGTTTCCCAGTCCAAACTGCAGATGCCAGGAGTCACACCTGGAAGGTATCTTCTACATGCAACACGGGTATTCTATCAATCAATCAATCAACAGGTCCTTATATACCGCTTTTCAACACGAAGTTCACAAAGCGGTTTACAGGCAAATAGTAATAATAAAGTTAAATGGCTCCCTGTCCCAAAAGGGCTCACAATCTAAAAAAAGGCAGACCGCCAGCAACAGCCACTAGAAAGACTGCGCAGGGGTGAAGAGGGACAGTTACTCTCCCCCTGCTAAATATAAGAGGAACACCACTGGAAAAAGTGCCTCTTGTCCAGTTAGCAGGGGTTAACTATGACTGTGCTAATGTTTATACTATATACCTTGGGTAAACTGCATTCAAGATTAGATGACTTTCTGGGCAGTACCTTGGCTACCCTTGTAATAAGACTTTTTCAGTTAGCTCAGCCACTTTTTTGCTTGAACTGTGAGTAACAACAAATTGCCTCAATTCTCTGACATGTTAAGAAAAGAAAAAGGGAATTCCATGCACTTAAAAAAAGGCATTTGCACACTTAAAACACCTAAAAAGGGGGCCTATCTTCTTATAACATGTACCTGTTACAATTGTAAACCTGCGAAACAGCCTTTAACAGATATGCCAAGAACAAAAAACTGACTATCCTTGAGTATATATTGCAGTGCACTGTGAAAATGTGTTCTGAAAATTAAAAAAAAATGCTAATTGGTTCCTAAGCTGCTGTTCTTCTTTCTTTCTATTCTAAAAAGGGAGAATCTACAGAAATGTAACATGCATTAAAAAGGTGCTGATGTCCTGACAACAAAGAGCTTTCAGAATACAAAGCAAGTTTCTTTTTCAAACGCAGCCTTGAAAAGGAAAAAAAGGAATACAGCAGCACAATGCTATCTCTTTTATGGAACAGGCAGTAAAAAGGAAGAGGTTTTTTTGTCATTTTTTATTTCTCCCCTTTCATTTTTTTTTTGTTCATTGTTTCCTGCTAGGGACAGAAATGCTACAGTAAAGAATTTTAACAAGGAATGATAAACATCATTTTGTTCCAGCAACCTACATCTTGCAGGCCAGATGTGGCTTGCCATCCAAAGTAATCTGGCCCACATTGTCACATTGCTGTGTACTGGATGGGGAATGGCACAGACTCCTGCCTGCGTTCGCAGTCCCTGTGCTGTGCAGCTCGTAGAAAACTGGGTAGGAGGCTTCACCTTCCAAGCTGAGCTCCAAGCATTTGGCTCTGGGAGCTTGGGGATTATTTGATGATGTCATCACTGAATGCCCATCCCCTTTTGACAAAAAGGTTCCTGACTCCTGCAATAAGTCATTAAGAAAAAAAGAGAGAAGTGTATATTACCCCATCTGGAAGATGTTTAGGGCAATTTCCCTCTAGTACTCTGTGTTGACAATATGTTTCAGATCTAATATATGAATATGAGAAGAGTTTGTAGTTGCTTTGGAATATCTTTACATGGATTGGCATAATTTTGGTACTGAAAATAGCTGGAGGATTGCCCGTATAATAATGTCCAATATTTAAGTGTTGAATAGTTTGTTTCTAGTGTTTAATAAATATGGGGTTAAATTAGGACATGCACCTGATTTTATAATCACAAAGTAGGCAAGTTATTATAGACTATGTCTAATTACATTTATGAATAATTTCTTTAAGTGCCAATGTATTATGATAATTAATAAATAACATAAATTCTAGCTCCCTAAATCCCAATATGATTTTAAAGACTGCATTGTATGTCCTGATACCTTGTTTGTAAATTTGCTATTGATATTTCCATTTCAATAAGAGGTCAGCAAGTATATTAATGCAAATGCTTCTAAGGATATTTTCATCTCGATCAAAGAACATAAAGTTTATGGCAATCATTGTGTGTAATATGTTGAGTCTGGGACTCTTCCACAGCTCTAATAAGACAGATTGGTTTTTTGTTCTCCTACATTGTACCATAGCAAGAACTGGAAGCCCAATCCGAAATAAGGCTGCTATAGCAGGGCTGTATCCTAAAGCTCATTAGGAGGCAGCAGCAGCAAAGTGCAGGACAAGGAGAGGTTTTCTCCTTGCACCCGTGTAAGCCCCAGCCAGTCCTATGGGGCTGCTCGGATTTGCACCTGCTGTTTTGCAGGCTCAGGTCAACATGCGCAGAAGTGGCCTGAATCGGGGCCACCCTGGCCGAAGATGGGCTTTAGGATTTGACACTACGGCCGTCCTGCGTCACTGCCCATGTCACCGCCCACTGCACCTCCCAGTTATGCCCCCGGCACGCCTCTGGAACGCCCTCGGTGAGGCCCTGAGCAGTCTGAGCGTTGCTGATGCTTGACTGGCACAAGGCCGGCGCTGCTGATGGACGCATCAGTGCATGAGTGTCAGCGCTGCTGCTTGCACTGGTCCAGCGCCATACTGCTGGCGCTGATGCGCTTAACATTTGTGACAGCGCTGGACTGCCGGAAGAGCGTAGCGCCGGCGCAACACAGGTATCGGATTGCACTCTGAAGCTTGCATAACATAGAGTTAGCATAATGTAGTCAGATGTTATAAGACCTTGCATTTCTCATTCATGTTGTGAATAGTTCAGGTGCAGGGAATTCTTAAATGGCACAAAACCTGCCCATTCCAAAATTCAGTTGGGACCAGGAACACATCTCATGCAGTTATCAAAAAGAAGTCAGTAGTTTTTCCACACTGATAATATGTTAAATAAAATAAATATCTGGTAATTAAAACAAACCAAAAGCACATATACACGGTAGCTACTTTCAAGGTGAATAATGATAATCAATTTTTCTTCAAACATTTTTAATCCTCAACCCCAGTGTACACTTGAATAATAAAAATAGACATATGATTTCATACAATGCTGCTGCATTTGCCTGGAATGAAAATCCATGTGTGAAAAGACAGATCCTGTGCAAGAGAAAAGTGAACATGAATAAAGTAGTTCATTTGTAAGTGGAGTGATATCGCTTGCTCATGCATTAGTGCTTGTAGTACAGCAGAGTAGTAATTTATTGATGCAGATGGCTATGTAAAGTGCATGCAATTTGTGAAGGGGCTTGACCCTTGACTGATGGGCCATATGTTGCAAAGCCCCAGAGGCATCATTTGACTGAATTCTCTTCCTCTCTATGTCTCTGTACCTATGGACCTTGTTCAGTCATTGAACTATAGACATTCTAAGTCCTCCAATAAATCTCCAACTAATGGCTCACAATGCCATCATTTAACCCGTTTCTTACAGAAGCATTCATATGTTTGCTTTGCATATTCACCAAGGTAACTGATTAGTAGTATTTATTATATTATAAATTTTTTTGTACTAAAACTATATCTGCATTACATCAAAAGAGTCACACTTTAGAGTGTGAGTGTGTGTGTGTGTGTGTGTGTGTGTGTGTGTGTGTGTGTGTTGATTAGTTCTGTGTTTCATTACAATTAATATGCATTTAATAATAATAATAATAATAATGATAATAATAATAATAATAATAATACTTGGGTCACCAGATTTCTCTAATGACTGTAACTCAAGGCGGTTTACATAGGCAGACTTTATTCAGAAACCCAAAGGTTTTTACAATTTTTACAGAAATGTTCTATCTCTCAAGAACTACACACATACAGATGGATCTTTCTGGATTTAGTCCTTCTTTCTGGCCGCCCGTTTGTCTTCTTGCTGGCTGATAAACGGCTTCATATTTATATTTATAGTTGTACACTATTCATTTTGCAGTTCTAAAAGTTATCTGAAACATTTAGTGCATGATCCTGCAAAGTTATGTTAAATCTCACTAATTTAAGTACGAAATTAAGTATATACGAAATTAAGTTTTTCCATTTCAAACTAAACCTATTTCTAGTTTAATTCTTCCTCAGTTGTTCCATTTATGTTAGAATGAAGGTAAAGAATTTCATAAACAAGGAATATATTTCTATCTGACATAAACAGACTACACTATCCCAGTGACCATTCCTTTCAGATTAAGCCCTGTTTAATAGCTTTGCTTAATAATTGTTTAAGCAAATTATATTGCTTGTTTCATTTCCAATGTTGTGTTGGGTCTAAAGTTTTTAGTGGAAGGCTTTTGTCAACTGAAAACATGGATTCAACACATTGTGATGTCTATTAAATATGATTAAATCTTTATTTTATTTTCTACAAACAGCAGAACCCCCCAAAATACTCGTACTTATAGTATGATATACATTAGTGTGATTCTTCCTATGGCAACATTAACTATACTATAGCAAGCCATCATTTTAAATACACATTTGGGCTGTGTGCTGATATATCTGTCGTCGGGGAAGATAGCCAGGAGAAGACAGGCAGGCTGGCTGGCTGGCTAAGGGGAGCAAAACCTAGAGGATGGTGTTCATATGTTCCCTTCTTGCTCTCAATTTTCCATAGGTACTGATTCAGCACTTGAAAGGGGATAGGAACTGGCAGCACAATCCACTTCCACCATCCCAGACTAAAAAGACCAGGCCAAGGAAGTTCCATCCCCACCCACAGTGCAGCACAGAACCCCATAGGTTCTTATTTTAAATCAAAACCATAGCAGCATCTGCAAGTAATCAACAGACATGACAACCCTCTGAATTCCCCATGCCCACGGACAAGGCAGACAAGGAGTAAAATAGTGGGCTGAAAACCAAAAAAAGAAAGAAAAGGTTAATGAAAAATGCCTGAATTTGGATGGAAAGGCTAAAAGAAAGCTTGACTAAATTAGATACAATAACTAGCAAATCACAGCCAAAGAAGTTGGGATGTTACTCAAGAGGAATATACACAAGCCCCGGGTTTGCAGGCTGTCTTGGATTAAAAAGGGGAAATGACACAAAATTAATCCCCTCAATGTATCAAGCTAGAAATAATCTCTATTGTTAGGTTTTACCAAGAATCCTGATTTTTCTACATTATTATGTATTATGCTTTATTAAACTATATGCATATTTACGTTTCTAATGCTGTGTTTTGTAGAAATAACGTATAAGTAATTGGTATTAGTAAAAATGCTGTTGATGGTGTTTTAAAAGTTCAGAGCTACATCGAGCATACTTCAAAACTGCAAAACATTTTTTTTTGCTTTTTTTGCTTTATTCTTAAAATAATATGTGAGTGATAAACTTGTCGTCCGTAATGATAATTATGCAGCCGTTGAAGCCTATGTGGAAAATTGGGGCATTAAAAGTGAAAGGTTGTTACATAAAATTTTTCAAATGATTCATTAGTTCATTTTACCATGCTTAGGTGCTGCAAAGTGACGCATAAACTATTTACTGCCCTACCTCATAAAATCCTGCTTGGAAAGAGACAGTTTGCACTTCAGACCTAGTTCAGAAAAAGTCACACTGAAGTGTGCTTTGTGTTAAGAAGTTACATTCTTTTTTTCTATAAATAAAAATTATTTGAAAATATAATAACTATAGGTAACCTATTGCTTTTCAGTTTACATCAATGTAAACAAACTTCATTTGTGACTATAATTAGTATTCTTGTGCTTTTTTAAATGCCCAAATTTTTGTTGCATGGTGTCATGAACGAACAGGGGTTGTTGTTACCTATGACCCCCCACTCGCCCACCCAGAGTGCAATCCTACCTAATGCCAGCCTAGTAAGGCCGACATAGCAGGGCCATATCCCAAGGCCCATTAGGAGGCAACAGCAGCAACGTGCAGGACAAGGGGAGGTTTTCCCCTTGCACCCACGTAAGCCCCAGTCACCCCTATGGGCCTGCTGAATCTGCACTGGCAAAATAGCAGGCACAGAGGAACGTGCATGGGAGCAGCCTGAATCGGAGCCGCCCTGGCCGGAAACTGGCGTTAGGATATGGCACTACGGCCGTCCTGCGTCACAACTGTGTCACAATCCTCTTCTCAGCCCACTGAGCTGCCCAGTTATGCCTCTGAAACGCCCTTGCAGAGGCCCTGTGCCGACCGAGCAATGCCGGCACATGGCCGGTGTTGCCAACGGTTGCACCAGCACCTGAACACATTCACAACAGCATTGGGCCGGCGCAAGAGCGCAGCGCCGGCACTAAGGGGGTATAGGATTGCACTGTCAGTTTGAACGCGCAGCTTAGTGGGGAAATGCCTTGATACTAGTCCAGGTATCAAGTTGCCAGAGGAGTTTCCTGAGCTAAACTCCTCTCTTAGCCGAGGTTATGACCTCAAGGGTCTCTGTTACTCACTCTGTAGAGGTCATCACCCAGAATCACGGGAGGACCGCAACCACCCATTTTCCTTCCCAACCTTTTTATTTTAACCTCACCTCTGCCTTTGGGACTGAGATGGGCCCACTCTCCTAGGGTAGTACTGTCAGGGTCTCTCCAGGCAAGATTTGGGCTATCTGTACTAGGCTACTGTGGATGGAAGGAAACGTGGCTCCAGAATCCACTAGCACCTGTGGCTGCTTCCCATTTACGTCTACTGTTGCCTGATGCTTGGGTGAGGCACCCTGTAAAGGGTGTTAGGAGCCAAATATTAATGGACAAAAGGAAAAAGCTCTGTGTGTGTGTGTGTGTGTGTGTGTGTGTGTGTGTGTGTGTGTGTGTGTGTGTGTGTGTGTGTGTGT
>JAJKFI010000029.1:11965493-11976115 GCA_029204185.1 Lerista edwardsae
TGTGTGTGTGTGTGTGTGTGTGTGTGTGTGTGTGTGTGTGTGTGTGTCCAAAATATACATATTATGTACAGGAAGACTTATCATGCTCCAGCTGAGATGTGGAGGAAGAAAGAGTAAGTAGCAAAGACTGTGGGAACAATTACAAAAGAAACAGCTCTCAGCGCATAATAGCTCATTTCTTGTTGCTGACTTCAGCAGAGATGCTAATTTCTGTGGCTCCCATTTGTTTACTTCAGCCAAAGGAATCCCAGCTGAATCACTCTCTCTTCCATACTGTGAATCCACAAATTTGTTTTTACCCTATGCTGTTCCTCTGGGCCTCCTACTTGATAAAGTTACTTAAAGCTTCTTACAGCTGTATTCATCTGTACTATCTTGATCACTGAGACCTAAAAATGTGGGGGATGGAGGGGCTGTTCCATGAAAAGCACATCTAGGAACCAAGTTTCAAAGAATATAATAGCATTCCAGGTTATATTGATTTGTGTATGTGCTGCTTTCACAAAGTAGAGCATTCCTAGATACAAATGAACATATGCACCATACCCTACAATATATTTTTGAGGAGCAGCTGAGGGAGAAAGGAAATGCTGTTGTTCACAGTAAACAGGAATATGAAATATGATTAAAAATATATCTTCCATGTGCCTTAGCAGTTGCCTGCCATTACAATCCACCAGTACAGTGTTTCCCTGGTTTTTGCTTCTTGAGAAACAAGTTTTGGTATCAGATATAAGAAACTATAGAATTGAACACTCTGTAACAAAATTGTTGCACTCACTGCATATCTTCCACTTTTCTCTTGTACCCTGACAGTAATAGAATTAAAATATAAGATTTTTAGAACAAATACCCTTGTTGTCTTTCTTGTAGTTACTTTAAGCCAAATTTATTTTTGTACATTTCATGCCATCTCTGTGCCTTTTTAAAACATCTGATTGCAAAAATAATGAACTTTGTAGCATAGAGGTACATGCATAGTTTTGATACCAAAAAGTCAAAATTTTATATTGCATGAATTAAACTAAAGTACTTGTATAGCAATTAAGCTTTGGTGCTGAAGGGAACCTTTGATCAGGGACACAGAGGAAGGGAAGCAGTCAAGTGCTTCTACCTCAGGCATCAGCTGAGATGCAACTTTTTCCGGAGGCCCTTAGCTAAGAAGATGCATCAGACTCAGAAGAAGGTAACCAGAGAAATTTGCTTACATGTTCATGTCTAGGCCAGTTGTTCACAAACCTTTTCCTTTTTGGTGACCCTAGGCCAATTGTAAGTCTTCCATGGCACCCCTTGCTGTGTTGCCTTTTAAATATCTCACAGTACCTTTAAACTATCCCATAGCCCATCTTTGAGTTTGCTGAGGCGCCCTGGGGCTCTGCAGCTCACAGTCTGGGAACCACAGATCTGGCCCATTAACTTTCCTAAGGACTGCCAGAGATGTGTAGCTCATGTTATGTAGCTCATATTACATTTAAAGCCCAATTCTATGCAACTCCCTTTGTGGTGATCCAGCTGTGCTAATGTAGTGCCCACTGTATCCACTGGTGGTATCTCAACCTCTGGAGGCTTCTTAGAATAAGAGGATATTTAAACCCTTGTCCTGGGGTAATCCTGCACCAGCCCACTGAGACAGCAATCCTAACCTAGAATTAAGCCGGCATAGTTAGGCCAGCAAAATTTGACCTGCACAAGGGACACTGTAAAGTATGCTTGACCACTCTTGGAGTCAGAGAGGCCAACACAGAGACGTGTGCCATCCTCCCTGACTCCAACAGTGGTTCAAACACACTTTATGGTGGCCTTTGTGCTGGCCTAACTGCTGGCATAAGTCCAGGTCAGGATTGCAACCTTAGTGTACTCAGACCTGCACCGGCTCTATAGGTGGTCCATGTGGACCCGGGGGGGGGGGGTGAAGGTTGGGGAGTTGAGATATTGGTATGCATGGCTACTATTGATACTGCCCCTTCCCAGCCCCAAACCAATTTCATCCCTGTTCCTTCTCCGCCCCGTTTCATTCTGCTCCCTCCACATCTCCTGCAACTCTCTCCAACTCGCTGTGCTAACTTTGGGGCACTGGGCATCCTCAGTCTGTTGGTGTATGGATCCAGTTACTTACCACTTGCAGTGGCCACAGGTTGGGCCAAATTGCTTGTCGCCTTTTGTGTCACCTTATGCCACTGGAAAGAGCCTTCTAGCAGTTCAAGGACTGAATAGTATTGGGCCATAAGATTACAGTCCTAGGCAAATGTACCTGGATGTATGCCCTGTGAACACAGTAGAACTTAAAAATATGCAGAAGCTAGTACTGTAATATTCCTTTTATATTTATCTATAGCTTCTCCTTTTTCATCACAGCAACTGTGATCAAAAGCACACATAAGCTACATGCAAGCCTCACTGAAATCAGAGCGCAATCTTAAACTGAAGTTAGGCCAGCATAAACTAAGCCAGCAAAGTTTGTTAGCACAAGGTCCATAAAGCATAAACTAAGCCAGCAAAGTTTGGTTAGCACAAGTCCATAAAGCATGTTTGGACTACTCTCTGAGTCAGGGAGGATGGCTTACATCTATGTGCTGGCCTCTCTAACTCTGAGAGTGGTCCAAAGCATACTTTACGGTGGTCCTTGTGGTGGCCTAACCTTGCTGGCTTAGTTTATGCTGGGCTAACTCAGTTTAGGATTGCACCCTCAGTGTTCTCAGTGTTTTCAAAGCTGTTTCTACAGCTAGTGAAATGGTAACATCTTTAAAGTGTCATATGTTAAATGAACACTGATGACCAATGAAGTTGGGATTTCTAGACTTCTGTCAAGTACAACTGTTTACACAATTATTAAGTGAGGCTCTGGAAGAGTTCAGAATATGATAGGGGCAAGGACCTTCATGCCTGGTTCTGGAGGTCTTTCTTCCTGGCCATTGTTGTTGTCATCAATGAAAGTTGTTTTTCCTTTTTTAGTAGTGAATATTGATGTCCCTAACATTTCTAAAAAACAAAGCAAAGCAACCAATGCTCAAACAGCATTGTTCTCCCTTGCTGAAATACAGTATTGTGATGTGCCATGTAAACTTCCTCAGTGGTCACAATGGCCCAAGACATACTGGTCTTTGTCTTTTGCCTTATGTATATGCTGGTGTTTAGTATCTCTTTTCTAACAGTATGTGGTCTGTTAGTGCACAATGTCCCCTGCATTTGGCTGTTAACTATATTAGAGAATTCCCAGGCTTTGGTTAACAACCATATTTTGCTAACTTGCAAGTCCAAACCATAGTCACATCTTTAATCAGACCTTTAAAACTAAGGAGACGGAGAAATTAAGACAGGCCGTTAAGCTTCAGGGATAGTATTGATTTTATGAATAATGCAAACTTATTTAGGCAAGCTGCTTTCTTCCTTGTTGTGCATTCTTTCATTGATCTGATTGACTAAACTTTGTGTTTCCAAAGAGTATTTAGTCATATATCTAAATTATTTTAGTCTCTGAATTATGTGAGGAAATGTCCTTCAGCTTTTCTTCTTTCAAACTACCTTCATTCTCCGCAGCTATTAATGGAAATTGCGAATAGATTTCACAAAACTGTTTATTGCCTTTTAATTAACAAGGTGAAATAAAGTATACTGATCACTATATACAGTTCAGTGGCAAATGTCATTATACAATGGGTCTTTCAAATTTGCAGTCTTTGGCTGTTTTCAGTCTGTCATCCATGTAGCGTTTGGTAGATTCTCAGTCTAGATGTGTGGATAGATGGGAAGTTTCAGGCACTTGGTACAGCATATTTCACTGGCTGGCCAGTGCATGTAGGCCTGATGTAAAAGTATTAGGTCACAACCCTGAACTGATAACCAGGTGTATTGAAATAAATGTATGTGTTCAAAAATTTGTTTGTGCATATATGATCAAATACTATGACTCAGGGTGCAATCCAACCCAGCGCCGGAATGGCAAGGCCAGCTGGCCAGTGCCATATTCAACACTGGGTTGGGGGAGCCTGGAGCCTCCCACGACAAGGGAGCATGCGCTCCCTTACTGTAGGAGAGGCTCCAGCCTCCCCTATGTGCTCCTCGGATCTGCGCCTGTTAAAGAGCGGGCTGTGATCTGAGGAGACTGTGCGGCCTGATTTGGGGCCGAATCTGAGGCCTGCCCAAGTCCTGTCCAAGTCCCGCCCCCGCCTCCCTCCCTCCCTCCAATCCCTGGGGTGCGCTGTCAGCGTGCCTCCCTTGCACTGGCCAGCTTCAGCCGACACAAGGGAGGCGCTGCATAGGCACTACAAGGCCAGTGCTGCCAGCAGCACCGGCCCTGTGAACTTAGCGTCGATGCAGGGGGGGCTGCTAGGCGCTCCCATGTCAGTGCTAAGGCCTTAGCGTTGATACAACAATGTTGCGTCAGCGCTAAGTGCCAGGTAGGATGGTGCAGCCCAAGTCGCTGCGCTTGGTTTTGTTGAAAAAGCTGCTGTTCCATTTCTAGAACAGTCAGTTCTATGGAGCTGGCCATCTCCTGCAGCAGGATAGTTGCACACATCCTAGATGTACAGATCTTTTTTTTTTAACTGTTTGAATGCCTTTCTCAAATTTGTACTTAGTATTTCCCCTGCAAATTAGCTATAGCCAGAAAACATACTTTTAATTTGTTGCAGTATTGTGCATTTCTGTTACTAATTTTCAAGCTGCTCTCTGCTAGCTTTAAAGAAGATATCACTTTTCTATTTCATTTATATTATAAATAAATAAATAAATAAATAAATGGGGATGCATACATTTTAAAACATTTAGCAAATTAAATACCATATACAGGTTGTGGTTTGTCCATTTCTAGTTATGAACATCTGAACAAAGACAAACACACCTTATTGTATGGTTCATTTACCTTGTTTCCTGTTTTGAATTTTCAATGCCTAATAGCCAGTTTCACTGTATCCAGTACTGGTACAATGGTAAACTGTTCCCAAGATATAGGACCTCTTTGATGGAGGAAGCTATACTATATGGTGATATGGGGAAACTTATAGTAGGGGATGGATAAGAAGGGGGCAAGGCTGTTGATACAAGCTGCTCTGAACCATGACAAATAGCAAATCCATCAATAGAGAGATTCTGCTATTTCTGCCCAAGGCACAGGAAAGCAAAAAGTGAAAATACAGGCAATCTCATCCAGCAAATGAACTAATATAAATTAAACTGCAGCACAGAGTACAAAGAAGCATAGAAGCAGTTCGGCATCACTTTAAAAACAAGAACAGCAGTGAAAAATCTGTCAACTTTATTTAACTTCTGCTTCTCACAGATGAAAAATTAATGTTTTTATAGTATACTGAGCACAAATGGAGATAACACTGCAGTTGAAGAAACAACCCATTCACAGAGCTTCAGTTGACTTTTGGTGTATTACTTTTTTTTATCCCAACCAGGCAGCACTATTGGAAGTGTGAATATTAATTATGTGAACAATTAATTACATGTTCTCAATATATCCCTAATTGAACATTCTACTTACAAAAAAAAAAGTAAAGAATAGGTTATCCGGCAGAAGAGTTTCCACCAAACATTTACCATACACTAAGTAGTTATAATTCATTAGATCTTCCAGTTATTAGTATGTGGCTTGTGTGTGTGTGTGCGTGTGCTTGTGTGTGTGCGTGTGCGTGCACACACACTCACAATTAATTTTCATTTGTAATCAGAGTGGCTACTTAGAATAAGTTTCCGTTGTAACATTGTTCAGTGGGTTGGGGTTATAGGAGAGATTGGATATTGTTAAGAACATTCTGTGGAATTATCAATGCTAATCTGAATTTTGTAATGAAGTTGTGAAGTTTCTATGAACTTAAGAATGCTCTTCCTTTGTTTTCTCCCCAAGAACAAACCCACACTATTGTGTTAGCTTTACACTTGTCAGTGTTATAGAGAATGTATGCGGTTCTCATTAAATAAATGTTCTCTTGGCTCCTTCATTTCTTTGTTTGGAGGGGGATGTTAGGCTGGGAGGGCTTGAATTGTATGCCACTTGCAACAAACCAGAAACTTTGCTAATTTCTTTCTCCTGCAAAGTTATGGGTCAAGATTAGGTATAATTAGCATTCATTTAATGAATAGCTTTAGAGTATACCCACCACTCTATATTCTGAAACTAACAAAGAGAACAATGAGGGTTAAAGAAAACAAATAACTGGTATCTGTGGGTCAGCACACAAATACAGTAAAAGGAAATGAAAGTATAAAAGACTCATTATGGATGAGATAATAATCTACAACATATTATTTGGTCAAGGAATCCACATACAGTTAGTTTATTCTTTGCAACCTGGGAAACAAAAGTCCATCTGCCTTGGGGTTGGTCTCTACAATTGTTTCCCTAAAAGCATAAAAAGTGTTTGTGTCTTTCCTTGTCTTCCTACTAGGCCACCCAAGTCACTCACTCTTCTCTGTTCCTGTGCTCCTCTTCCCCAACTTTCTCCTTTGGTATAAAAGGAAGTAGAGTTTCCCCCCCCCTACTATATTTCTATCCAAAATATATTAGCATTTATGAATCCTTATATCCTCCCTTTCTAATCAGTAGCTTCTAATTTAGCAAACCTTTAGTGAAGTATGCATCTTTTTTTTTACATCTTTTCCAATCAAAAGTTTTAGACAATATAAGATGAGAAACAGCATAACTGTATTGCACTTGATTGATTGTAATATTGGTCCAGTAAGTATTTCAAAGTTGCAATGTTTAATAACCCTCTTAATGTATAAATGACATGTGGATAAAAGTTGGACAAAACATTTCCCCATGAACAGAAGGATCTGCCAGCACTTGGTTGCTATTATTCCATTTAGCAGAATATGTTTAAGTATATATTCTTCATTGTTTTATCCACATCTTAGCAAGAAGTATTAGTTGAAGGTGGTGTTGCATACTAGAATGTATGCAGTAACTGAGCAGAGAGAGAGAGAGAGAGAGAGAGAGAGAGAGAGAGAGAGAGACGTTGTTATTCTCTATCTAGTTATTAATTTTCACTAAGTTTTAGAAATGTTTCTAAGTGTTCTTTTCAGATATACACACTACATAGGGATGAATCTAAGTTGTGTGCTTGTAGTGGCCAATAGCACAGCTCAGGGTTCAGCAAGGAAAGAAGAGGGAGGAGCAAGTGAAGGTGCAACAAACATTCACTGTGATGATAAGTTTACAAATGCAGGGAACCAAAATTAAGCAATTTAATTTATCTTAAACATTTGCATAATGAGGCCCAAAATGTTGGGCTGACTTGACAAAAGAAGCAAGATAGAGCTCGTTTCCCAGAATAAGGGATCCACTGCCAGGTAGACAATAAAGGATCATTGTTCAATATTGCTCTTTATCTCAAAATGCAAGCCTAAGAAAGTTAGTGGTGACATTAGGACTAAAGACTTTTAAAGTTTTCATAATAAAAATTTACTAGAGTAGTGGATCCCAAACTGTGGATCCATGGCCCACCAGTGGGTCACAACCCCAAATAAACTTGACAAAACGGTCTGCATTATAACAAGGGGACAATTAAGGTTTAATGAAAATGTTCTATCAATCCACAAACCCTGCTAGGTGATTGTTAAAAAGATCAATTCAGCATAAACACTTCCTATCATAGTGAAAAATAATGAATTAATAAAAGGAAATCATGTATTTCCCTTTATTATGTTGCTTATCATTCTCATTTATTTGTATCATTCCTATTAGAACCTTGCAAATTGCATTTCCATACTTTTAGTTCTGACCTTTCTTCAGCTGGTAAACAAACATGACATTTACAGAGATGTTTTGAGCCTTCAAACTTTGCCACAGAATAATCAATATTTAAATTGAAAAGCAGAACAGTGAGAAAATTCTACGCATATTTGAAGAAAAAGGCTAACTAGCACATTTGGTTTACCTGTTTCCAACGTTCAGCAATACTGAACATTCTTATGCATGTTCTTATGCATACGTCCAGGCCAAGCCTAAATATGGCTCCTTGGATGTAAATACCACTGCATTCTATTGGATTGCAAATAAGAATATCACAGCCTTGGGTAGTTCCATTAAGAATACTTGGAGTTATTTCCAGATCAGTAGCGCAATCCAGACAAAATGAAGTGCTGAAAACCTCCATGCATGTTAAATGTTTAACTGTGTGTGCTGATCTTATTACTGCAACAGAATTCATCTGTACCTAGAGGCCAGTTCACTCAGTGGTTTTGTGACATTTGTTTCTCCATAAGAACGGTCTCTGGTTACTAAGTGAATTTGATGTTCACAGAAACACCTTGTAAATGATTTTGTAATTATTTCAGTTTGAAACTGTATCTCAGTTGTGGAAATTACTAGCCATATATGCTGCTGGATTGTAAAAAAAGAAAGAAAATTGTCTAACTTCCACATGCAACAACATGTGATAACAGACAAAACAAACAAAAACGCAAGTGACCCAAAGGGCCCAATCCTAAACTTTCCAGCCCTGATGCAGCCTAGCCAATGGGGCATGTTCTGCATCCTGCATGGGGGACAGTCATGGAGGCCTCTTCAAGATAAGAGAACAAAAGTTCCCTTACCTCATTGTGGCTGCATTTATGCTGTAAAGTTGGGTAGGATTGGGCCCTCAATCAAAGACTAGGCCTTGACCCTCTCCTTTGAAATGCATGCACAGAAATGCAGTTCTGACTTCCAAAAAGGTTGATTCTATAGGTCACTTATAACAGCATAGAAAGTCCTGGTATTTCCTCAGTGAACCTAACGTGATGGGCAAATTCATACAGAAGGACAGAGTCCTTCAGGTATTCAGGTTCAGACACCAGCACTTTTAATTGTGCCTGGAGCCATACAATTAGCCAGTGTGACATATTCATAACCCCATCTCTGCTCAAAAGTATAGCACTTGTGTTCTGTACCAGTTGCAGATTCTGAACAGACTCCATAGAAGGGAAATGTGTATTGTGTATTACAATAATCCAGTGTCATTAATGTATGGGTAACCATAGTTGGGTCAGATGAATTCATTTATTTACATTTAATATGTATTTATTTACTTAATTTGCAAAAATCTCAATCCATTTCTTGAAATAAGGCAGCCCTAGTAACTACTGTATATATTATTGTATATTGATCTCATGGATAAGTTAAAGGCAAGTTTTAAACCAAAAATAATAGAATTTGCTCTGAACCATGGATGTCTAGAGCAAAACTGGGGGGGGGATATGAAATTATTTGAAAATGACTTACCAGTAATTGTTCTGAGGCAGCAACAGAAAAAATGGAGCCATTTCACTTTCTTCTGAGGCAGAACAGAACTGGAGCTATTCTCCAAAGAAGAAGGAAGAGTGATGAATGTGCCTATGGGAGTTGTAGGAATATAGTAAACCCATGGTTCCCAAACTGTTCACTGCTAGCCAGTTCCTTATCTATTGCGTAGGGCAAGCTGTACTGGTTGCAGGTGGGGGCGAGAGAGCAAGAACAATGAGAGCAGAGAGAGAGAAAGTTACATACTTCAGCAAAATTACTTCTGGCAGAAGGCAAGATGGAAGCACTTTGGTTCCGCTACAATAGCATTGGGCTGTTAGCTTGATTATCACTAGTTATTGTGATAAATATTACAAGTTAGAGTAGGTAGTGATGATCTGAAATTGGTTTTACATATATAATTTATATGTTGTGAGTTAATAAGTGGTTGCTTCCAGTGTTGCTCAATTTTTCAATTTAGAGGTACCTTTTGGGACCTTTTCACACTTAAGTGTGAAGAAAATGCTGGACTCTGATCTAGGTACTCCCTTTAAATTGCTTTGCTGTGAAGTTTTCTAATTATCTTGGCACAAAATGATTTTATCTTCTTATCACTGTGTAATTCTGAATTCAGAATGTTCAATACATCTGAATGGCCTGTGGACTCTACACACAGTGGTAAATCAGGACCCAGAGATGCCACAGAACTGGTAGGAGTCCTCAGGTGGGATGTAAGGACAAAAGGATTACATCTCCGGAACTTTGATAGCATTTTTTTTTCTTATCTCTCTTTTCATCCTGAAGCCTAAAGTTCAGTGCTGTGAATTCACACAGGTTTCCATGTACAATATCAAGATTAAATTAAAACATGGGGCAAAAACATTCTGTAGGGGGGAACATGCTTAAAGCAGCAGCGCAGCATGAAAGTTAACCTTGAATTATTCCCAATTCAGAACCTTTGTAATGTTTGTCTTTGTGTCTCAGTGGAAATATGGATTTCACTCATAGAGATCTTAAGTTAGAGGGTTAGCTTCTTTTCAGGTGAGGAAAATAATTAAACTGCAAATAGAAATATCTTATTATATGGAAGTAATAATTCTTATCCTGCTCCCATTTTCCGTATTCTACTCTATGCCCCCCACTCTTTTTTGCCTGAAAATAAAATGTTGTTTATAATATATTATTATTGACTAAACAAAATAATAATTGAACACTTTCCAGTGCTCTGAATACAAATAATATTTTCTAGGATATATGAAGTATTTTGTTTTGTTTCAAATTGGTCAGCAGGCAGTGACTTCAGATCTCATTTGTGGGAGAATTAAAAATTGTTAGAAAACTATACAAAAACCAGCTAAGAATGATATAAGTCTCTCTCTCTCTCTCTCTCTCTCTCTCTCTCTCTCTCTCTCTCTCT
>JAJKFI010000029.1:11976125-11992164 GCA_029204185.1 Lerista edwardsae
CTCTCTCTCTCTCTCTCTCTCTCTCTCTCTCTCTCTCTCTCTCTCTCAGCCACTAATGCCTGATTTTAAAAAGCCATGTAAACCATGGAAATCTGTATAAACAGACCATTGACTGTTAACATGCTTCCTCTATTTTTGTTTGGTTATGACAAGTTCAGTCATTTTTTTTTAATCTGAGGTCCTTTCTCAAAAAGTACCAAAAATACATATAAAGATGGATAAGAAAAGAGAGGGGCAAGCATTTTTTGAGCCTGGAATTTGTCCCAGGGGATCAGAAAGGACCAGCAATTCACACCAGCAAAGTAAAGTGCACAGAGCTGACTGTGAAGTAGCTGCAGAGCTGGCTGCACAAAACAAGGCAGAAGACACAGTTCAATTCAATTGTAGATTCAAGGAGCAAGGCAAGAAGAATGGTTAGCTGTCCGGCCAAAAGTCAGCATACAGAGGTCATCAGCAGTTCAGAACGCAGGGTAACTCTTACACTTCTCAACCCACGCTAAGCAGAGGCTACGTTCAGTGATGTCATGCAGGGGGTACGCAGGGGTACGCGAGTACCGGTTTCTAGGATTACAGCTGGTCCCGCCCATTCGCCTGCCCATCCGTCGACTCCGCCGTCTGCAACGTTTGAATTTCCTGCACGTTTGAGTTGCCTGCATGTTCTCAGAGCCAGGCAGGCAGGCAGGTAGTGAGCGGAGCCTTTCCTTTCCTTGCCACTGAAAAATGAGTTGCTCTGGGGTTTTAACATGATGCCAGGCCTCCTTAACATGTTCTGGGGGTGCTGTGGAATACTGTTGCAACTGTTGGGTCAGTTTAAAATCATCTGAGGCCTCAAAAAGGGCTTTTTTCATGTCACTTCCTGCCACGACATCACTTCTGGCTTATGACGTCACTTCCGGTGGGCGGGTCTCGACACGTGCCAATCAAAAGTGAGTACCTGTTCTTAAATCATTTAGATGACACCACTGGCTGCGTTCCTTCCTATATACTTCTGTTCAGCCAATCAGAACAGAAGATAGATACAGATAGATAGAGGGCTGTCTATCTGATTAGCAATCACCCAGGTCTGGGCCTGCAGTTCTCTACTGGAAAAGTGCAGCCAGTCCTCGCAGGCCTTGACGTATTTTAATATAAGCCTAAGTAACTTTTACTCCAAGTGAGAAGTGCTGGTGGTAGTCCTTTCCAGTCCTATCCTGTACTGGAAGAGGCGGGCTGGCTGTCTCCAGTGCAGGGTAGGAGGTGGCTGAGGTGCAATTCGGGGTAATGTCGGGGTACTCAGGAAGGGGGTTAGGATACGGCGTAGGTTGCCCAGGCTGGTCCCACCCTTCTTCCAGGGCCTGGTCCACCGTTAGTCCACCCTCCATCCACCAAGCCTCTGTTATTCTCTCCCAACCCCTCGTGCTGGCTGCCGTTGGATAGCGCAAGCCTACGTTCCTTAGCCAGTGCAAGGACAGGATCTAGCGGGAGCAGGATAGCACACTTTCCTCATGCTGGCGCTGCCTGCTCCCAAGTTGCTACAAATGTGCCTTATGGCACATTTGCGACACTTGAGAGCCCACTGCAACAGTGTAAGGTAAGTTTAGGATTGCACTGGTTACATATTTGCTTATTTACATAAATAAAAAGAAACAGATGGCTCCTTCCCATATTTCCCCATATTACAATATGTGCGGCACAATCAAAGGCATGGTTACTCAGAAGTAAGACTCATTTATATCAATGAGACTTATTGTGAGATGTGTATTGAACTGTATCGCTAAGCTCCTTTTTCCTCAACTCATCTCTGCCACCAGAAGTAAGCTCAGTAGGGTAAAAGGTGCCTGGGACTGCTGACTATGGGGAGTTGGGGCTTAGAAGGGTTCAGCTCTTCTCATTTCTGTGTTACTTTGCTGTAAAGATCAGGCTCTGCAGCCTCTGCTTCATATGTAAATAGAGCAGAAATATAAAGAAATGAATGTTATTTCTGCCATCCTATCTTCCTTAATGCTAAGAATCAGACAGCTATCTTAGGTTACAAATGACTCAAAATGTGACAACAAAGGTAATGCACATTGGAGACAATAGAAGTACAGGCATGCCCTGGTATCTGCTGTGGTTCTGTTTGGGATACTCCTGTGTATACCTGAAACCATGGATATTGGGAGCACTTTTTAAAGACAGGGGAACATCAGTGGTTTTGGTGCAACAAGGTAAAAATAGAGAGCTTTTTGGTGTTCCCCTTTCATTTTATAGGCATCCCAGTATCCATGGTATCTGTGATAACTGAAACTGTGGGTACTGAATCAGTAGATACGGGGCCAAGCCTGTATCACTCAAACAACTCTTAGCCTGTTAATCCTGTCAGTTTTGATCTTTTGATTGATCAGTTATATGTGTATGACTTGGCAAGTGGATAGAACAGCTGTACTAAAGGGAACAATATTTATCCCTAGATCATGCATAGCTGTGTTGCAGCTTGCACAGTCTCAAAATAGACTTTTGTTTTCCTTGTGAAAGGAGGAATGACTCTTTTGAGAACATGATTCGTACCCATTAATGTGTAAGTACAAAACATTTTTTTAAAAAGTATCTTCTTTAAATGCACAGTTAATAGATCCAAAGATTTTTTTCCATTAATTAACAAAACACTACAGTCCTAATTCATTTCAGTGTATTCAGCATTTTGAGTGTATTTTTTATAAAAATATTGTTGGAGTTGCTTTTCAAAGAGTTATCTTGTGCAGTTATTGTTAAGCATCTGTAGTGCTTTTTCAAGGGCAAACATCTAGGAATAAGCAATTAAAATATTCCCAGAAAACCACTGAGATCACTATTGGGTTATTTGCAGGAAAAAAACAACACCACCTAACAAAAAACACCTGGCCAATAAAGCTATTTCCCTTGGTTTGTCAATGAAATAAATGGCATTGTTTCTGAGCAGGAGTGGTACTGAAATTAGAGCAGTTGATGCAACATTAAGAACTACTTGACACAGACACATTTGAAAAAAATATAAACTATATAATATAGCATTAAAATGCTAGAGAGTAGCTGTAGTTCACAAACAACTGAAGTGTGTTGTAGGAAGGAGTGAGGCCTTCAGATTCTGCATGTAGAACTGAGGGCACAATCCTAACCAACTCTCCAGCAGTGACATAGCTGTGCCAGCTGGGCCTATTCTGCATTTTACAGTGGAGTAGCAGTCATTAGGGACATGGTGGTGCTGCGGGTTAAACTGATGAGCTGCTGACCGGAAGGCTGGCAGTTCAAGATCATGCAACAGAGTGAGCTCCTGTCGCTTGTCCCAGCTCCTGCCAACCTAGGGGTTCGAAAGCACGTAAAAATGCGAATAGATAAATACGTACCACTTCAGTGGGAAGATAAGGGTGTTCCATGCGCCTTGGCATATAGACATGCTGACCACATGACCACGGAAACTTGGCCTCGGACAAACGCCTGATCTTCAGCTTAGAAATGGAGATGAGCACTGTCCCCTAGAGTTGGTCACGACTAGACAATTGGGAAACTTCTACTTTTACCTTTAGTAGTCATGGAGCCTCCTCAAGGTAAAGGAATATTTGTTTCCATACTTTGGAGCTGCATTGCCCTTTCCCCGTCGCTGGAAAATTGGTTAGGATTGCACCCTGAATTCTTTGATTGCACCCATCTATCCACCCAAGCAGGGCTAACAGTTAAAACCACAATTGAAGATGGATGGTTGATGATGCCAGCATTTGATATGATTGCATGTTCATATCAAATATTATAGGTTATGAGTATCAAAATTGTCAGCTTAAGACTAGTGGGGCTTACAAGGAATTTTTAGGGACCTAGTTGTTTGGGGAGAACATTCTGGCTCCATCATGCTCCCAGTGTTATCAACAGGAGCCTAATGTGAACAAACAAATGTGAAAACAAGTAAGTTTCACCAGTATCATCAGGCACATCTTGATGCAGATATATTTAGAATTTCAACGTAAGGATGTAGTTTTGACTTAAAAGAATTTCAATTACCCCCCACCCCAATTTAAGTATATACAGCTGCTAGAGTTTGTGGCTGGAATAAACTCACTGTCAAATGTCAAATGGTTTGTAAAAATCCCAATGTAGCAGTCTACTAGTTTCAATCATGTGCAGTTTTTATGATACTATTAAAAAGAGCAAACATTTTTTCTGGCAACATTTGTATTTCATTAACTGGGTATTGCCTTAATTAGTTAGATTTTCTTTCTGAAACAACTTTCTGTTATTTCATGGGGACTTTTTAATTCTGTAAGAGTAACCATCTTTTCAATCTAATTCTGTATTTGCTTTTATCCATAAATGGAAATAAATCTTCTCCAGTACTTCCTTCTGTCTTATTATGTGGCTTTTAATGTATGTTTATCTGAGTCTCTTATGTAAAATAAAAGAACATCTTCTACTACAAATCTTAGCAAGCATCATAGAATTAACTCATGTAATTCATGTCCTCTGTGTTTGGTGATGGCCCAGTGCCTTGAATGGTGTAAAGAGAGGATTAGACAATATGGAGGATTGGTTTATCATTTATTACTTATCAGTAGCCAAATGGAATTTCCACAGTTAGGGACAGTGAACCCTCAATTTATGGATTCTGGGGCAGATTCTGCCAAGCATGGCTTTTATAACCAGAACCGCCCGTGAACTTCCAATAATATATGGTTGGCTCCTTTTGAAAACAGAATGCGATGCTAGCTGAGACATTGCTTTGATGCAGTAAGGCAATGAAGGACCCAATCCTAGCCAATTTTCCAGTGCTAATGTAGCAATGCCAACAGGGTGTATGCTACATCCTGCAGTGGGGAGGGGGCAGTTGTGGAGGAACATCTGTTCCCTTACCTTGCGGCTACAGTGTAGCTGCATCAGTGCTGGAAATTTGGATAGGATTGGGCCCTAAGTACTGGATTGGGCCCAGTTGAAAATAACAGACAGAGCAGAAGTATTTTATCCTTACAGTATTAGATTAAATTTGGATTGGATGTTTTCTGACCAAGACCGGAATAATTTTGTCTTTGGCCACCACCACCACCACCACTTTGTTGCTCTTGGTTTTGGTGCTTCTGGTGCTTCTGGTTGATCTCACAAATGAGAAGTTGGCCCACAAATGCTCCAATATTATCACTCAGTTTTCACTGGACCTAGTTAAGCATGTTGGAGCTCATAATGTTGTTTTCTCCTCATCAACTCTAGTATTCCCCTGAAAAATCACCACTTTCCTACAACTATACATAACGGAGGGAGATTATAGCAAATCATTGTTCAGTTATGCTGCTAAATGGGAAAGAGACTATCTTGAAACGGGCGTCCCTGTTATGTTTAGCAGAAGGTTTATTTCTGTTTCTGGAGACAAGTAAAGTAACTGTCCCTCTTTGCCCCAGCACAGTGTCTTTTCTGGTGGCTGTTTGCTGGTGTTTCTTCTGCATCTTTTTAGGTAGTGAGCCTTTTTGGGACTGGAAACTATTTTATTTGTATAAACTACTTTGAGCATTTTTGTTGTTGTTGAAAAACAGTATACAAAAATTAATATTGTAACCTTGACCAGCGTTCAAATTCCCTGGACCAGTTTCCCAGAGAATTGTACCTTATTTAATTTGGTAAAATACTACATATTTCATGTGTAGTGCAAGAGGCAATTGTCAATACAGAAGCATATCCATATCTGAAATAAGTATATAACAGAGATGAAACAAATGCCCAATAGTTGCTGCAATGGAGCTTACAGAAAAATTAAGTCAGATAGAATTCCTCATAATAAAAGTGTGTGTCCCTTCATTCTGTATCCAGCCACTGCACTATTATGCAGAATTTAAGTATGAGGTTTGCTGCCTTGAATATTAGTCTGGAATCTGTAAACCAGCAGCAAAAATTGAATTCATGTGCTGTTTTTAGTTTTGTCATGTTTATTATTGATTTATGCCTCTCTTCTACAGAGTGATTTTTTTACTGCTCAGTCTTAACATAAATTAAGATAGGTTGCTAGAATTCTTGTTTAACATCTGAAATGTAAACTCAGTGCCATCTGGGTGAGATTCCTGCCCTAATACTTCTCTGTAATAATAACTTTCATTGTTGGCATCTATCATTACTGTATTTGAGCTTTTTCTCATCACAAGGAGTACATTATCTAGCCTTAGAAGCTAGGAAAACATGTATTTGTGCACATATATCATAACCGATTGCATTGGAGAAAGGTAAGTGGACACGTATTTGCTACTCATTTATTGCTCACTAATAGCACTTGAGGTGCTTCCTATTAGCGAGCAAAAATGAGTAGCAAACACTGTGTTGATTGTACCTTTATCAGTTTGCTGCTTTTTTGCATATCTGCTTCTGGTTTGCAGTTTGTCACATAAGGTGACAAAAGACTGCTGAAAAGTCATGAACAGCCTTCAAAACATGGAGCTGATATTACTGCAGTGACTAAACTGATCAGCTTTTGTACCACAGTTGAGCATTTTCAATACAAAGTGTTTTCCCTCAGCTGCAACAGGGGGCTGTAATAACGGATGAAATTGTAGTTGGGAACTGGTGTGAACAAAGTAATAAATTTAATCAAGCTCTGGCATGACAAGGCTTCTTTTTAACTAGACATGCATTTCTTTAGGGTTTAATATAAGTTCAAAGATGCCACCAGTGGGACCAATAGTGTGCACCTTTGTCCTGCTCTGTCTGAAGGTTTATTAAGAGCATTGCCAGTTTTATTTGGCTCTTGGATTTTTATAGGTATCTTGATTTGAGATTCTACCTTTTTTCCAGTGCTCATTAGTTGTAGTGGCCTTTCCAAACTCAGCCTTCAGGGATTACTGTGACTGTGACAGATGGTGAAGAAAAAGAATTGCACTGGGACACTGGCTCTCGCTTTGTCTCTGTCTCACTCTGATTTCCTTTCCAACACTCCCTCCCTCCCTCCGGTCCCCTCCTGCATTCTGATGTTAGATTCCCATGCATTTACCCCTGGGGAGAGGCAAATTGCAGAAGCTACTTATACATCTCTTCGAAGGCCACTTGTAAGAATAAGGACTTCTTTCCCTATTATGTTTACTTGGCCAATTATAAAGTGTGTACCTTAAAAAAGGTAAATTACTGCTACTTTGTGGTCCTTTGTTATGGAAAATGGTACCACTATGACAAAACCCTTTTCCAATGGCTATTTTGCAAGACTGTAGAGCTATGAGGGATTTTTCTGCTCCTGACGAAATTCTCTGTACACAAAAACCTTACAAAGAGAAGCACTATCCCCAGACCAACATGTACATATGCAGGCAAATAAGCAAACATAAATATACAGCATTCAAAATGGAGGCAACTTGGCCTTATAGAAGGGTGTCTGGATAACAACTGAAAGAATGCAATAATAGAAAGTTTTCTCTTCCGGGAAAATAGAAAGAATGCTATAAAACAGTGTCTCTCAAGCAGTGGGTCAGGACCCACTTAGGTGGGTCTTGAGCCAATTTCAGCTGGTTGCATAGCACCTAGCAAAGCCATCATTGAAGATATGGGAAGATGGGGCACAGTAAAGGGGGAGGGCTGTGTGGTTATTTTGCTTGTGTCAACGTTGTAAATAGGCTTTTTTCACCCTTTCTGATTCACTTTGCTATTGGAAAATGGCTGAGAAATAACCCAACGTATTGCTGCATTTTCAGGAAAGCAGGAGGCTCTAGCATTACAATGAATGCACTTCTGGCCATGATATCACTTCTGGTGGATCCTGGACAGATTGTCATTCTAAAAAGTGGGTCCTGGTGCTAAAAAGTTTGAGAAACACTTCTATAAAAGAAACATTTTCAACAGGTATTGGAATACTACTTGGATGGGATTTGTCTGATCTCATGTGACAGGGAGTTCCATCTACAGGTTGATGATCCCTTATCCAGACTGCTTGGGATAGGAAAGCATATGGATTTCCGAGATGCTGGATTTTGGAATAATTGCATAAATTTAATGAGAAATGCTGCCTTCTGCAATTTTAACTGGGTGTCTGCTGGCCTCTGATATTTTTCAGCATTTGTACAAGTATACACCACAGGATAGAGAATAGAAGTTACAGCCTGTACCTGCACTGCATGTAGGAATGAGCACAATTCCGTCTAATGTTAAAACAAATCTTGGACAAAAATATCTGGATTTTGAAATAGTCGTTTTGGATATCCGCATAAGGGTTAATCTACCTGTACTATTGCCACAATGGCAACGGTCCTTTCATGTGTCTCTTCCAAGCTTACTTTCTAGGGTGAAAAGACATGTAGAATGGTCTCTCCAGAGGACATCTGGGGTGAAGCAGAAACATGTGGGAGGGGAAATGTTTAATGTGTGTGCCAGAAAACAGAAGTGTGCAGTAAATGGAACGGCAAGCCCACTGGCAAACTGTTTGGCAATAAGGCAATAATCTTTCCTGATTCCACGTAGTACTAATCACTTAAAATACATCCACAAACATTCTGATTTATCAGAAATGCTAGTGTTACATGGGTGGCAGTGGTGATTAGCATTGCATGAGATCCCTTGTTCAGAAGAAAAGCAGTATTGCAAGAAACTGGAGAGCTGTACCATACGCTGCATTTTCTTCACCTTTCTGCAGTGTTTTAATTACGATGGGGTGCAAGTATGAACTGATACAGAAGGGGAGGATTTGGTTCCACAACTGAATGCCAAGTTGATAAACATTAACTAGAAAAATGATCATATTTCACTTAATACTACTTAATACTACTTTGGGAGATTGTGGTTATATTGTGGTCAGGGGATTGGTGCAAAGGGTAGTTAAGTGTGCTTATGAAGTTTTATAGTTGTTAGCTACATACTGAGCTAAGTTGCACTGTTAAAATAGCACACACTGTTATTGCTAGATCAGGGAACATTAAATATGATGCTGGTAGGAAGATTTATTATTAGTTTGTGTTAATCACTATGTACAATTTTACAGCTCGCAAATGAAGCACTGGAGGAGTCTAATAATACTTTTCATGAGGTATTGCAGAGACGAAAGGCTAGCAACCATTTTAACCTGAAAAACAGCATTATCAATTCCAGTCTAGTTTATTCTAGGATTTGAAGGAATATTGTGTTATCTTTAAGAATTCCACCATCTAGAATACTAGTTATTAGGACAGCTAAGGAGTTGACAACCTCCTACGTACATTGAGTGGACTGACATTTGCTTAGCAGTAACAAGCTGTTGTAGTGTGGTGCCATGGGGGCTTTTGGGCTTGATTTAAGAGTGCTGACACTAACTGCTTGTTATTTCATATTTTAGAACTGTCAAGGAGGCAACTGATGGCAAGACAAAATTATTTGATTGCTTTAGATCAGACAAAAAGGAGGACTCTATTGACAAAATCAAATCAAAAATCAAATTGGTGACTCATCAATATTTATATGGATGATGAGGCAGACCTTTGTCAATATTTGTATAATTGATGATGGGACAGATTCCTAACGAAAGAGCAAATACACAGTCTGTTAAACTGTAATCCATTGTGTGCATTTTAATGTAAGTGCAACAGTATCACTTGTCCATTCAGCATTATGTGAATTCTGAGGTCAGGTACTCTGTGACCTATTTTATAAACTATGCCGGGCAGAGGACACACACACACACACACACACACACACACGACCACAGTACAGTTACATGCCTATGGGTGCAGAATTCACATACTGTTATAACGTGCCCACCTAGGTCATGGACTGATGGCCCTTGTATTGTACTTAGGTTGTATGCATAGGAATTGGTGACTTAGTTTAAATATGTCGCTGACCACATGGAATCATACAAACTTGTGTGTGTGCTCACGCAGTGATTCTCTTATGAACTTTGGTGCTTTTCGTTATTGTAAGCAACTAAAATTGACATTATTTGCATTATATTTTAAATACTTACGATGTTGTACAGTGGATTTTTTTTGTCTGAGGAATCAAAGCAATGTCATATTGTGAATTTATAATGAGCCCAAACGCACAGTGATACATTGCAGTACTGTGACTACCATATTGGTGATTCAGGAACATTGTGCATTTATCAGACCTTAGCCTTCATTTGAGACATAATGTTTCCTTTGGTGTGGACTTTTAAAATAGACATTGGCTTGTAACCTTTCTTAATTCAGTAACCTCTCTAATGTGTGGGATTATGATGTTTTGTTTCTCTTTGTTCCTCAAGCCATCACACGGGTCTTGGGGGTTTCTGATTTCTCTAATTCTCTCTCAGTATATACCAATTGAAAGCATTTAGTTGAGATTAAAGCAGATTGAACAAGATAATCCCTTTGAGTGAGCAGCTTCAAACAGCTCAGACATAGCTCTTCAGGGACATGAACTAACTCAACACGAGCTAATTCTTGCTGCATCTCCCTTGTGGGGCATTAGGCACACTGCTCATGTGCTATTTTTGTTTACTGGATTCTGTTATGGAAATGGGTTTTTTTAGAAAAAGAAAGCAATCATGATCAGAGGAATCTGATGTTTATTCTGTTAAACCTTAAAGCTATGTCTGGAAATGCATTCACGTAAACAGAACTATAGCACTTAAGGTCACCATTAAAGCAAAGGAGACTGGTAACCTCAAAGGGAAGGGCAGTCAAGTGTAAAGAAGCGTGAACAGAATTGTTTCACTTTCAGCCAAATAACAATAAAAAAAAATGTGATCTGTATTCAGGGTTTTGTGAATGCCTGCTCTAGTTGTTCATAGGGAGAATATAAGCATATTCATTTATAAGTAAAGGGAAACTAGGGGAGATATGAATGAGTGCCATCCACTTTTGTGTTGGTTTTAAGGAACAAAAAGTGTCCTGCATTTGTAGATTTAGTTAGTATGCTTTTAATTATTCTGTCAAGGTTATCAACTATAGGCAGAATGAAAACTTCAGTCCTTCTGGGACTTCAGCCTGGAGCTTTGTTCCTTGAGCTACTGCATCTCTTCAAAATTCATAGGACTCCTGAGGCCCAGAAAGTTTAATTGGCTCTTTACCTTGCTCATCCCTTCATTGTGATTGGTTGCAATCTTTTCCTGTCCATAAAATATCATTCTTGCAACAGAGCACCAAACCCAGTTCCTTCCCTTCCTCCTGCCTCATCTTGTTTTGAGAATTTCCCACTATTCTTGATACCAACTTCTCTTTTGGCACTTCCCTTCTCTGCCTCCATTTTCTTTCTAGAATTGATCTCACTTAACCATTAGTCACATACTTTGTCCAGACAATCTTGTTAAAAAAAGCCTGGGCCCTGTGAAGAGTTTGGCACCATTGAGGCACCCAGGCCTTATAAATAGCATTACCAGATACAAACTAGGACAGAGTGCCTATGCCTTTAACCCTTGCATAGAAGAAGGCATTTGGGCAAGTGCAGTTCATCATGGAAGGGTTTCAAAAGCTGCACCTGCTCCAATTCCTCTTCTATACAATGGTTAAAGGTATAGGCACTCTGTCCCAGTTTATATCTGATAATCCTACTTATAAGTATGCAGAGACTTACACTTATCTTAGAGCAGTGCTTTCCAACTCCTACAAGAGAGTTGGAGTACTGTAAGTGTGTGTTTGGTAGGAGCTATGGCAGCAATGCGATTCCCAGGATTTACTTATGTCTACTTACTTACCTACATCTACTTTTAGGTCTACTTACCTCTGACAGTGCCAGCCTCTGGGGTGTGTGGGGAGCCCAACAGATAAGGATCCCCAAGCCTCCTGAACAATAAAAAAAATTGAAACCCCATTCCTGTTGTTCAAACCTTTGTTCTTATCTGTCATGGGGAAGTAGAGTTTTGGGGTGAAAATATATTTTATTGACTCCCTAAATACCTTAGGGAGTGGGGATTTATTTACAGGATGTAGTTCATGTGGGAAAAAGAAAATGGAATCTAGCAGCCTAATGACATTCCTTTGGAAAGAAATGTAATTTCTGGGAATGGAGCTTGGAAAGAAATTATAGTGTTAAGAAGATGGGCCCTGGGTTTGTGAATTGGATATAATAACAATTAACACAGGGAGTCAAGCTTTGAAATCAAGGAGACACAGGTGACCTAAGTGGTAAAGGTAAAGGTAAAGGTTTCCCCATGACCGAATGGTCTAGTCGTGACCGACTATAGGGGGCGGTGCTCATCTCCGTTTCAAAGCCTGTAGAACCGGCGTTTTTGTCCGATCATGTGGCCAGCATGACTCTACGCCGTAGCGCACGGAGCGCCGTTACCTTCCCACTGAAGAGGTCCCTATTTATCTACTTGCTTTTTTTTAGGTGCTTTCGAAGTAAACTCCTATAAAATAGCCCTGGTCTTTCATTAGAGCAGTGGTTCCCAAACTGTATTGGGAACCACCAGTGGGTTACAAGCCAATTTCAGGGGGATTGTGAAGCACTTAGAGCAGCCATATTTAAAATATGGGATGTTGGAAACGGGGAGGGTTGTGTGATTGTTTTGTGTGTCAAGGTTATAAATAGGCTTTTTTTCCCTTTCTGATTTACTTTGCTGTTGGAAAATGGATAACCCAGCTTATTGCTGCATATAGGAAAGCAGCGGGTACCTGGGAGCCTGACCCTTCCAGACTGCCCCCATGGGATTATGTCCCCTCCTGGCCACCAGCAACCTCCCGTGACCCAGGAGGCATTACTTTAGCCCAACCAGTAGTTAGCCCAGTGTCTAGATTCAGCTAACCCTTCTCCCAGCACATGAGGCACACCATAAAATATGATGATTTATTAAAACTACAGCATAGAGGCTTAATAAGGCCTTTCAAAACATGGCATAACTACATGATGCTTAATGCAAAATAAGAAAACACCTATCTCCTAGTCTAAGTACATTCTACCTATCACTCACCCAGCAGAGGACAGAACCAGGTGTAATGAGGGCAAGATGGTCTCCCTTCCCAAGACTCAAAAGTCTGAGTCTTTGTTCTTACTCCCCCCCCCACGCTTTTCCAGCCCCCCTTCCTCAGCCAGAGGCAAAACAGCTCCTGGTATGGAAAAGATGTCCTTGGGAAGTTTTCCTGCTAGAGGCCCCTCTAACTTGCCCCTGCCGGTGGAGCCACACACAACAGCCTCCAGGGGGAAACTTTCTCACTGCCAGGGTCCAGGGGGGGGGGAGACAGGCACAGGCCTCAAAATGGGCCAAGCCGGGCCTGTTTTCCTGCTGTTCACGACACTCTGGTGTAACAATGATGGCACTTCTGGCCATGATATCACTTCCGGTGGGGCCTGGACAGACTGTCATTCTGTAAACTAGGTCCAGGTGCTAAAAAGTTTGAGAACCATTGTATTAGAGATTTCATGCATGACAGTTGCCTCAAGTTCAAGTTCCTATACTAGTGATTGGAGTGGCTGCCCCTGCTCCTTCTAAGTAAACCAACCTGGGAGTTTTAGATCAGCTTAAGGAAGGTTTGTTAGTATGTACATTTTGAATGTCTGAGTCCTGCTCTTGAGCAGCCCATCTGATTTCAGAGTGGGTGGCTGGCTTGATTTGGCTTGAAAGGCTTCTTGATTTGTCAGCCTTTATCTCTAAACAAATCTATATTCTGAGTAAGTGTTGTGTGTATGTTGGGTTGGGGAAGCAATTTGCCTTGGAAACAAAAAATCCATCCATCCATCAATCAAAAAGTATTTATATACCGCTTTTTGACATGACGTTCCCAAAGCGGTTTACAGGCAAATAATAAAGTTAAATGCTTCCTGTCCCAAAAGGGCTCACAATCTAAAAATAAATAAAAATGAACCATTGGGAAATCTATTACTGGTGGTTTGCCAGAGGACCGGAGAGGCTGTTCCCAGGCAGGGAAGGCAGATTGTCTGGCTGCCCTGTGGAGAGAGGAGTGGTCCCAAGGTCACATTATTCTTTTATTTATGGTGGGAGAAGTTCTCACCTGGCCTTTGATAAGAACCAAGACACATTCGCCTGCTTGCAAGTTAATGTGCATGTGTAGCTTGGTTTCGCTTTCCGTAGAGCTCAGTACATTTCCCTTGTCAGCTATCAGCTTGTCAATTTTGCAACCCACCAAAAATTGGGAACCACTGCTATATGACCAGCCAAATCTGGACTTTTCTTATTCTCTAGGCCAGCAGTTCACAAACTGTTGGGACCTGCTGGCGGGTTGTGACACAATTTTTGGTGGGTCACCTAGCACCAAGCAGAGTTTCCAGTGAAACCACAGGAGATAGAAAGATCAGATAACTAATTGTCTCAAGCTCTGGGGCTATTCAAAAATCAGATGGCTCCTAATTATCCTGCAAAGAGCTCAGCTCCTGCAGTTTGTAAGCATATGTAAATATAGAGAGCTAAATGTTTCAGTGTCTCTTTTCTGGTTATTATTACTTGTAAAAAATACATTAAAATACTACTTTTTTCTAGATCTTATTTTTTTTTTAAAGTCTCATTAACCTAGGTGGGTCATGATAGAGTGGTATTTTAAAAAGTGGATCCTGATGCTATAATGTTTGGGAACCACTTCTCTAGGCAGCGTTAAGATTAAACAGAAGGTCAACAAATGATAGCTACATGCAACCTTGCCCTCAAATATGGAGGCAAATTAGCCCATTTATATATAGATTTTCAGAGGATTATATAACATTTCTGCGATATGTTGTTTGAGTGATATGTTAAAAGCCCTGACTTTAAGACAGTCACAGGATCCTTCTAGTGCGTTCAGTGGCATCACTAGAGTTTGTGTCACCTATGTGGGAGGTCAGTGTGTCACCCCCCCCCAAAGATGGACCTCCAGATATAAATTATAATATCACATGCTCAACCTAAATGCAGTGTTATCACTAGGGTTGGTGTTACTCCCATGAACTTTATGTATGTATTTATTTAACTACTAGCTTGTCCTTACCTGGCGTTGCCCGGGTATTTATTTATCCCAAGCTTCTATTAGGAAAAGGAATGAATTCTTTCTATAGTGTAAAATCAAAGTAATGTTATGTACAGGTAATTAAAAGTATAAGTACAGTATAAAAATTATAAAGTAACATCTTTTACAAATTCACTATGATATTAATTTAACTCAAAACTTGATTATACGCAACATTTTTAGTTTCATCTCCAGGAGCAAGAATAAATAAATTCTTGGGTGAACCCACCCTTGAGCAAGCAAAATAAAGTTGTCTGTGGGTGAAACATGGTGATCTCAAATCCACTTCGCAGTACTGAATAGACTGTCCCTGCGACTTGTTGATCGTGATCGAGAATGCAAGTCTCATTCTCAATCACTTAAAGTTAAAAGGGAGATCCGTTGGAATGAGTGGTATCCGTGGGATAAAAACTGTTTCACTCTCTCCCTTTCTTGTTAAGATAGTTGCTTCAATTATAGTACCAAGCATCTTCTTGACACACAGCCTTGTGCTGTTGCAAAGGTTTGGCGGGTTGAGGTTCCGTAGTAAAATAATTGGAGATCCCACTGTAAGTAAAAGATGATGTGGTGGAAATGCAGCCAGATCAAGTGAGTTTAGGAAGTCTGATAGGAAATTGACGACAGTATCGATAGACTTGTATTCAGTGACTACGCCTGGTAACATGGCAAGTATTTGATTGGAGTCCAAGACTGGGGCATAATGATTTCTAAAAATTTCCAGAAGGTTCTACAGAGTTCTATTTTTTCTATTCAACTACACTTGGGCTTAAATGTCATCGGGACTGTCACCAATCGGCTTAGCGACCCTGAAAACTATGGATTTGACACAAATGTTGGTCATTTTGGACATTTAACTTTTCACCCCTTTTCACCCACACCATGCTGATGGGGGCTGAACTGGGGACTTAAATGGCATCGGGAGTGTCACTATTCATCTCAGCGACCCCGAAAACTATGGATTCGACACTAATGTCGGCCATTTTCTATTATTTTTACATGTCACCCCCTTCCCACCCCCACCCCTAGGGGTGCTAGGAGTATTTCTTTCCAGACTGTAAGGCATAAGTGTACCAAGTTTGGTGTAAATCGCTCCAGGCATTCCAGAGTTATGCTGGAACATACATACACACACACACACACACACACACACACACACATACATCCATTTAGATAGATAGATAGATAGATAGATAGATAGATAGATAGATAGATAG
>JAJKFI010000029.1:11992174-12004266 GCA_029204185.1 Lerista edwardsae
TAGATAGATAGATAGATAGATAGATAGATAGATAGATAGATAGATAGTACAGATCACCCAACAAATCAGTAATCAGCAAAAAACCCATGGCCGATTTGATGACACTCACACAATTAAATAATAGTTCTAGTACTAGCTTTGATACATGGAAATGAGAGCTGACTCATACTAATGAGAGTTGATCCTTATTGATTCCCTGCTGTGTTATAACAACACCTCATTGGTAGAGGCAGTCTGAAATGGTTTTATTTTTTCGGGGATTTCGATGATATCCCAAATAAAAATTGCTGAAAGTGGTGTCATGTATTCTTATTTAAAAATTACATTTTAATCAATTGTGAATCGTGTTTATCAATTGCAATTGCTGTAAATATAGGCAGAGCAAGGACCATGTAAGGTCTGAATGCTGTTGCACAATTACATCATGGTCAGTCTGCTCTTAAATGACACAGAAAAAGCCCAAGTACTTCCGGACACCAAGGCCATCAAGGGAGCAGGGTGGGGGTTTACTACAGCCACTGGACCCACAGGACTAAGATCTTTTGACACCCCCCGTACGGAAACATTATTTATTTAATTATTTATATTTTCCCCATTTTGTACACTCTTCCTCCAAGGAGTTCAGGGTGGTGTGTATTCAAGGGGTGGTTCCTCCCCCTTTTTTATCCTCACAGTAACCCTGTGAAGTAGGTGAGGCTAAGAGATAGTAATAGTCATGACATGAAATAAATAAATAATGTCTCAAAAATAAATGAATATTTTCCCACAAGCAATGGATGAATGCCAGTGCCCTCCCCTGCTATGGTTTCCCTGCACATAGTATTCAGTGGCATACTGCCCTTGCACCTGGAGGTTCAGTGTAGCCATCATACATAATGGACGCAATCCTAACCATCTTTTCAACACTAGGGTAAAGGCAATGCATCTCTGAGGTAAGAGAACAAACATTCCCTTACTTTGAGGTAACTCTGTAACTGACCCCCAACTGCAAGATGTAGCACATGCCCCATTGACACAGCTAAGTCAGGGCTGGAAAGTTGGTTAGAATTGTGCCCAATGTTACGTAAGACAGTTCTATTTTCACCTTTTTTGTTTTTTGACCATAACATTTGATAGAATTAAGATATGACACTCTGATTTTTTTCATTGAATTCCTCATCAGATAGCATATAACATGATGGTATTATTCCATAAAACCGCAATTTTAAAAAACTGTGATTTTTCCATTTAGTTTTATTTTTGGTTTTTAGTTTTTTGGCCGTAACTTTTGAAAGAATAAAAGTATTACCCTCTTTTTTTTATTGAATTCCTCATGTAATTCCGCATCCAACAGTGTATAACATACATGGCGATTTTAAAAAATTGCTATTTTTACATTTAAAGTTTTATGTTTGGTTTTTAGCTTTTTGGTCATAGCTTTTGATAGAATAAAGATATTACCCTCCTGTTGAAACTGAATTATATTAAAATTGATTTCCATGGTAGGATGAGAAAGCAAAAGCTTGCAGCATTAGACCAATGGCATGTTCCAGCTAAACATGTTTCTGTGATCACTTTTCCAGAATTGTATGTATCCTGCAAAATGCAATTTTATTGGGTTTTTTTATTTCATTGATAGTCTACTTTTCTCCCATTGTACAACTCAATGAGAGCACAGATGGTTCCTATCATCTCTCTCAGAGGTTCTCAAACTGTGATCTGTGTGGTGGATTTGTGGCCCACCAATTTTTGGTGGTTTGAAAAACTGACAGAGCAGATTAGGCTATGAGCATCAAGGGGGAGCACTGCTGCCCAATCACCATTATAGCCACAGAGGCTTGAGTGGTTGGTAAAGTGGGGGTGGATGGGTTCCAGTGCTAAAACAATTGAGAAGCACTGATCTAACTCATAGTACACAGGGTTCTCAGATAGTCATCCAATCACTGACCATATGTAGACTGTCTTCGTTTCAGCAAGCTAGTTGTATCATGTGCACTCAGACCATTTTATGAATCCTAATGGGGCTTTACACTGCCAGAATGCTTTCCTGGCTGTTACAATAGGTGACATGCTGTTTTGTGCATCTGTGAGTGCATGACCCTTGGCACCAGTAAGTCAGCACTGGAGGTGGGTGGAATGGGGTGGGGAGTGGTTACAGCGGTGCTGCTGGTACTGTATTCTATCCTTCTTCTAAGTCTTGATACCCCTTCCAACTAGACCCTATGGGGCAGTGAGGTTTACTCCAGGCAAAGGAACAAATCACTTACCTAGAGGAGACCTTCTGAACTGCTCCCCTTGATAGGATGCAACATTGGCTACAGAGGTGCCAGTCCATTGGATGGGGTTGGGGATCTGGGTAGGATTGGGCTTCAATGCACTTTAACAATGTTATTTAGTAACACCACAAATATATACAAATCTGCATTTTTATCTTAATGCTAGAGGTTGCTATAAATCCATTACATCATTAGAAAGGGTGATCGTTTTTGTGGTCATTTGCTGTCATTTAACTTCTTGGGTTTTTTTGGGGGGGGGAATAAAGGGCAAGCAACAGTGAGAATTACCTATAATTAAAAAAAATCTTCAGATCGTTTTATACAAAACTCTGCTGTTTCTTGTATTGTGGTATACATGATTTTTCAGTTGGCATTGCACTCTGTTGTCATGTTTTCCCTCTTCCTGAAAACATTTTTGTTCAGACGTTAATGTTAATTTTTATTCTTCTCTTGCATATTGTCTTAAAGAATAGATAAAAGAACAAGGACAGTTAGAATGCTTGACATAGTAAGGAAGAAATTGGACAAAGGATACCTGTTCACTGATTGTTGTTGCTGAATAGCCTGCTGTGATTAATCATATTTATGCAGTGTGTCTATTATTCCAAAACCACATTTTATTATTTTAGCAATATCAACTGTCTTGTCTGACATATATTGATAAAGCCCCACACATGCGTTGTTTGTAGGAAAGGGTCTGTTTAGGGATCTATTAATAATGGATATCATCCATCTGTCCCTTGAAAATGAATTTTCATGATTCTATTGTTTTGTGTGTTGCGATAAAACTCACAGTTGTTTTCATGATACAGCGAAAGGATTCACTCTACTGATCAGACCATTGGGCCATGAAGGCAATAACTATCAGCCAATTTTGTTTTGTTTTTTGGCTGTAGATGTCTATTCTGTGCCTTTATGTATTCAGTTTTCTAGTATAATTTGAATGAGAAATCAGAATGGTTTATAGTACTTCTGCTTCCTTTCAGGATATTATTCTAGCATGTCTAAGAAATCATGCTAGGTGCAGTAGTAATCCATACTGCATATGTCCCGAAAGAGCCTGGGGAAAACTGTGAAAGAGTGGCAAATGGCTGAAAATGCCGCATTATGTTGCTGTGTTTTCCTATCCCTGATATTTCTTCTGAAATATTTTAATAGTTGAATAAGTTACAGAAGCCTTGGGCAACTTTTAACTGGCATGTTAGATATTTAGCAGCAGCACAAGTTGGCACTGCAGATCTTGACAAGAAAACATGTAATTTTATCAGAAAAAAAATGTTTCCATTTAAATAGTTCAGTCATTTGGCATCATTTTGTCTCCAGAATAATGTCTGTTACTTACTTCCCCCACATTTTCTTTTTCTTTTTTTTTAATGACAGGGTTAATTAGATAATTTAAAATTACAATTTAGGGCGCAATCCTAACCTGGAGTTGGGCCGGCACAGTTAGGTCAGCAGGGTTTGGCTGGCACAGGGACACTGTAAAGAATGTTTGGACCACCCTTGGAGTCAGAGGCGCCAGTACACAGACGTGTGTCATCCTCCCTGACTCAGAGAGTGGTCCAAACGTGCTTTGTGGTGGCCCTTGTGCCAGCCCAAGTTTGCTGGCCTAACTCTGCTGGCCTAACTCCAGGTTAGGATTGCACTCTTAATATATTGGGATTCGTTTCTGTCATTTTACAATATTATGTTTTTTAATACCAAGGAAATATCACATTTACTTTCTGAAAGAATAACCTGAAAGTAACAGGAACAGCACTCTATATGAGCACCTGCCTATCACGTATTATGTAAGAAACCAGATTACAATCCTGTTTTCAGCTAGGCAGCTTTGATGGAACTGTAACGGTATCACAGGATTGTGAAATTGGACATTCCATAAGGCATATTTTCTCAAACTCTACTACTTCTTAATAAACTATTCAATTTGATCTATCAGTTAACTGTTTTATATAACACAGAGATCAAGGAGTGTGGCCCACACCTTATTCAATACTTTAGTATTCAGAGTCCTGTGGGGAGGGAAATCACATTAGGCTCACTGAATGATGACATAATAGCGCTTGGCGAGTGCAGACATAATAGTGCTTGGCCAGTTGTATTGACTTACTTATATTTAGACTTACGTACAGACCCTAGGAACCTCTGTAACCTACATAAGGAATGAGCAGCTACCACGATACCCGGAAGTCTAGCCCTTCTAGACTGTGCCCTGGGGTCGTGGGATGATGTACCCTCCTTGCCACCAGGAACCTCCAGTGGCCCAGGAGGCATTACCTTAGCCCAACCAGTAGTGTAGCACAGCATAAAGACTGGATTCAGCTAATCCCTGCTCCCAACACACAAGGTACACCATGGAGTAAAATAGAATGATTAATTAAAACTACAGATTACAGCATAGAGGCTTAAGAAGGCCTTTAAACACAGGCCAAAGCATGACATAACTACATGATGTTTAATGCAAAATAAGAAAACATCTATCTCCTAGTCTAGTTACATTCTACATATCACTCTCCCTGCAAAGGACAGAACCAGGTGTGATGAGAGCAAAATGGTCTCTCCTCTCAAGCCTCAGATTCTTTGTTCTTACTCCCCCCCCCGCACGCGCCTTCCCTGCCCCCCTTGTCAGCCAGAAGCAAATCAGCTCCTGGTACAGTGAAGATTTCCTTAGGAGGTTTCCCTGCTAGAGGCCCCTCTATCTTGCTTCAGCCGTGAGCCAGACACAACAGCCTCCTCCGGACTTTCTCACCGTTCAGAACCCAGAGAGGGGATGGGGCAGGCACAGGCCTCAAAATGGAGCCAAGCCGGCCTGTTTCCCTGCTGTTCACGACAGCAGCCCAATCCTGAGCTGCCCAGCTGCCCGAGTGAGCAGCGATAGCAAGGCAGTTACCACTGCATCACATAGCAGCCAGGCAGCCATGGGAAGCTCCACAGAAGAAAGAGACATTTGTCCCCTTTCCCCAAGGTAAGGGTGTGGGTGGGCGAGCGATCTATTCACCTCTGCTCTGCTCTGGCTATTTAGCCGGCGCAGACGTGAGTGCCTCCTTGTAGGGTTGCATGGCCCTACACGGAGTTCAGGATTGGCAGCAACGCTTGCCACCAGTACCATTCCCGCTTTACCCTTCCCCCTGCCCAGAATCCCCACAATGCCAGCAACGAGTAACCTTACCTCTTGCCAGTGTTGCATTGCCATCTCCTGGTGGCAAAGAGCTGGCTATGCCACAGCATGGGCGATAATCGCTTACCGCCTGCACTGCACGTGCCTTATGGCATGTTTACAATATCGGTGCGAAAGGTATGTTCATACCACTCGTGCTAAGACCCACAGGATTGGACCCTTAGTGTATAGTGCGTTGACTGAGTTGGTGTTTCCCCAGTACTGTGTATGAGAAGTAGCACTGAATAATTTCTCTAAGTTCACAATTATAAAACTCCATGATTTTCAGGAATATTTTCTATCCTTGTTTTATTTTTAATCATAATGTTGTAAACTTGCAATATACCTCAGAGAGCACTCTCATACCCATCCAAATGCAAAGCAAATTTAAAAATCCTCCAAGTGTCACTGTGGTCAGAAACAAAGCAGCTCCCCCCCCCACCCCAGAGAGTCTTAAGAATTCTTCTCAAAAATTGTCTTGATTTTTTAAATGAACCCACAAAGTTCATCCCTTATTCCCTTACATTGATCGTCTACTATTGGTTAAGTACATCAGTATTAGTGAGAATAAGTCCTGAGTCTTTCTCTTATTCATTGTCAACTATAGTTTGTGGCTATGTCATATTAGTTTCTGCTGTAGAAACTGACAGGTGAACAGCCTTGAGGGTTTAGGTCAACTGTAGTCTTGCAATTGAATTTAGGTATTTTCATGAGATTTCTGTGAAAAATTAATGTTACAGTGACCAAACTATATATTTTCCTGTATCTATTTTCTAGCTAGCAATGTTGCTAGCACATACATTTGCTAAACATACATTTAACATATGATATGAAATATCTTAAGGTGGAAGTGCTTAGAGATCTCCAATGTGTAAATGACATCTAAGGTAGTGGGGCAATTTCAGTTTGTAGTCTGTTGCCTTGAGGAGACTCTTTAATGAGTTGATGTGAACCCTTTTATGGCTTATTGTGGATGACATTTTGAGGACACTTGTAGTTGGTAGATGGAAGAACAATAAAACCAGGGTAATTCACTGCATACAATATTTCCCAGAAAGTGTCATGCATGTTTGGGCAATTTTACATGTACTTGACTGGATCTTTATGATCCAAAAGCAAGATTTCCTTTTTCAGATGCACATTTAGAGTATTTAATTATTAACGAGGGATGCATGAGCATAGAGAACTGAAGAAATATTTTTATTCTCCAGGTGACATGTTTGAATGTCTCTTGTTGACACTGGATACTACGTTTGTCTCAACTGCTTGGAGAGGAGCATGTCCAGAAAATCAGTAGTTACTTCAGGCATATTAATCTTTTTAAAATTTGCAAATAATTTAGAAGATAATTTAAATCTATAACAATTGTCCTTCATAGACCAAACACTTTGTCACAGAAAACTTGAATATCTCTTGAAAAATTTTAGGTGACTCCTTTAATCTTTAGGAGTTAGGTGATATGCACAGTTCTTACAAATTCTTTATTTCGCATTTTGGATTTCTTTACCTCTGCCAGCTGACTTCCATAACTGCACTTGCCAGGTTACCATGGGTGAGTACTTCTGGGGATGATTTCTAGAAACCTCTGCCATATTTTCTGCCTAATCCTGTTCCACACTATTGGCACTGATGCAGCATTACTGGTGGAGTGCACACTGCATCCAATAGTGGGGGGAATTCAGGAGACCTGCTAGAGGTAAGCAAAAATATTTTTATTTATATCTGTGTAGGCTTATTGATGGTTTATGGGTTTCCTAAGACGCATGCTAGCTATATATGACCCATCCTAGCTCCGTGGGGAAAAAGGGGTCAATGTGGACCAAAATATGGGGGTCCTACAAAATATCTGCAGTCCTACTCCATGTCCCTACCCATCCTCTCCCTGCCTCAGACTGCCCCTGAGGATGAAATCCTAACCTGGAGTTAGGCCAGCAGAGTTAAGCCAGCAAAGTTTGGCCGGCACAAGGGACACTGTAAAGTATGCTTAGGCCACTCTCAGAATCAGAGAGGCTAGCTCACAGACGTGTGCCATCCTCCCTGAGCCCGAGAGTGGTCCAAGTGCACTTTATGGTGGCCATTGCTGGTCTAACTGTGCCAGCCTAACTCCAGGTTAGGACTGTCCTCTGCGCTTCTCTGCCCCTGCCACCTACTTACTGGCATCCATGGAGCTTCTAGAACTGCTTCTGTGTATGCTGAGCCTTTTACAATTTATGACAGCTATCTGACCCTGCACAACTTTTGCTCCACCATAAAGGACTTTGGGCTGACAGAACACTAGTGCTGACAGCATAAGCCCCCAATAGGATTGGGGCCTTTCTATCATGGGTTAAAGAAGACGTCCTCCTCCCCTTTAAACTGCATTAAAAGTAAAATTCTTCCTTTCTTCCCATCAGAGGCTTGGAAGAGAGGCAAGTAGCATCTTATTTAGTGCACAGACCTTTAGTTAAGAAATAATTCCCTGCCTCCCTGCCTGCCTGTCTGTCAGTCTGTCTGTCATTCAAACATCATCTCAAGCGAAAGAAATGGAAAACCTGTCTTCTGAACCCTTGGTGTTTGTCATGGATCGCCAGGAAGAGGCAGAGTTTTCTCTCAATTACAGTAAGCTTAAGACATTGTGGAAAATTTATACATAAAATAAAATACTTCATCTCTTCTTTGGGACCTTGTGACAAATATAGAAGGTTTTGAATTGAGGGTGGATATTTTTCTGACTCAGATTAAGATCCGCATGAGGTAAAAAAAAACAGTGGAAGTGTTCCTTATCAAAAACTCCACGCATGTGAGGCAAGACTCCACTCTGCTTGCTGGCAAGCAGGGTCAGCCCAGGCACCAGCATGCCAGTGAGGCAGCCCTGTGTGGACAGCTTCAGGCATCATTGCTTCCTGGGCTTTTTCCTTGCATTGTCTTTTCCAAGCACAGCATTAAATAATACCCTTGTTCTTGAAAAGTTGATTTTGATAACAAAGACAAGTTGGGGCTTAGCTAGTAAGTCAAGCCAGTATTTGTGAATGCATACCCTCTAGAGATGTAGGGTTTTTTTTTAACCTCTTTAATCCATTTATCATCACAAAACTTTGCGTAGTTACTGCTCATCCATTTTTTTCTCACAACAAGGAAATGAGATTTCACAGTTAGGGCCCATTCAAACCCAAATTTCCAGTGCTGATGTAGCTGTGCCAACAAGGCGTGCGCTGCATCCTGCAGTGGGGAGGCAATCAGGGAGGCCTCATCAAGACAAGGAAATATTTGGGGCTGCATTGCAACTGTACCAGCCCTGGAAAACTGGATAGGATTTGACCCTTAATGACTAGCTAGGCTTGATACCATCAGATGAATTTATACATAAACTGAGATTCAGATTTTTGCTCATAGATTTAAATCATGTGTTTACTGTGTCCAACAAGCTGTAATATTTTTACATTCCAGTTGAAATTCCTTTGTCTACTAATTACTACAGTTTGAGAATGAAAGCTAGCTATTCTTATACTTTTTTTTATTTTTCTTTACTAATAACACACAACCAGTAGAATAATGCAATTATTCTTTAATTAAAGGCTGATATAAAGAGGTGGTTAGTCTTTTTATACAAGTAGCATACAGTATACAAGTAGTATACAGTAAATTCATAATATATGTATTAATGTAATAAAACTTCTCTGTTGAGTGTCCTCAGTAAATATATGAGTCCCAATAAATAGAAAATGATTTGTGCTTAAGTTCCACTGAAATTTAACGAAACTTGTTAGCTGTGATCAACTTGTCCCATTTAGATTCAACTGGACTTAGTGATGGGTATGTTTCTCTGGATAGGCATCTCCAATGTCATTTTGCTCATCTTGGAGTGTGCAAAGAATAATCAGTAGGCAGACTCTTTTAATCAGCTGTTTTTAATTACCTTTGTAAGAGCCAAGGCAGTGGCATACAACATGAAATTTGATATGCAGCATCTTAAAGCCATGTACATGTCATTATACAGATGATAAATAATGCTGTGGTCAGAGGTATGCAAGAACTGCCAGCTTTTGTCATAGCATCACCTTGAGGTCAAAGGAAAAAACCTGACCTCTAATTGAATCCAGCACCAAAATTGGCTGTTTCATCGGAGTAGTCATTCATTCATTTATTCCATTCACATTATAACCAACTGATAGGGAATATTTTTTAGCTGGTACTGAATGGAAGCAGGCAGTATCATAATATTTAATGTATCTCAACACATAATACATTTCATTTTAATTATCTGAGAAAACTGCTGGTTGTCAACAGATTATCGGGAGATAGGGTAAGTGTTTCTTTGAGTTAGGACATGTCCAGCATTATTAGTTCCCTCTCTTACTGCAACATTCTGTGCTTTTATGATGTTAACATTTATGGGTTTATAGTTTGATCTGGCTCATGACATGAAGGTATAACGTTATGTAGAAAAGCAGATTGGCAACCCTGATGAAGAATATCAAAGGATCGATATTTCTAGAATTGCTCGATACTCTGTATTTTATAAGGCATTCCTTTTTTCTTTTTTTTTAAGATATTAAGGATGTATCCTGCCTGTTCTCAGCCTGGAAGCATTCTGTGCCCTTTTTGAGAGGAATCAGTGACAAAAATGTAACTGCAGAACATTTCTAGTCTTTAACCCACAGTGCAGATTACTTACTACTTTTTCCAAGTGTGGTACTAATCTGTTGCTTCTCAGGTCATTGCACAGATTCAAGAAACAATTCCATCACTCTTGACATAGGTTACTTTTCTCACTTTATTGTCTCCTAGCAATAACATTCATTCTTTTCATTATTGTCCCCATGTTTCATTTAATGTATTGCATTGTCCTTTTTTAAAGCCAAGATCAAAATGCAGTGGGATCCTACTTTTATAACAACCACCTATTTTAGAAAATTTTTAGAAAAATAGTTGGTTGTTATAAAAGTAGGATCCCACTGCATTTTGTAGAAGTGCATGTAGAAGTGCATTTGCAGTGTGTTGCACTGCATTTGCAGTATGTCTCCACACTGAAGGCTGGTTAGGGAAGAGCAAATGCAGATCATAGAGGGTCAGCAAACTCATCTAAACACAATATAGTAGCAGCTTAAATCTTTACTGTGCTAAATAGTGCACTTTTGCAGAATTTCTGCATTTTAATCAAGAAAGGTACTTCTGAAATATTAATCTCCGTTACTTTAGCAGTGCAAAAACATTGAATAATTTACCATCACACATGACCTGAACAAGGATGCTTTAACCTGCTTGTAACTCACATTAACTTAGATTAGATACTATTTCCATACCAGCAATCTTTGAACTACACCTGAGGAACTTCCTAGCAAATCAGGTGGATGTACTATGCAATAAATCTGTTGGTGTTTGCTGTAGTGGGTTGTTATTTCTAGGTCAAGTACAAGGCACTCATGTTTAAATGTGAGGAAAGGGAAAGGAAAAGCAGTATGGATAGTACAGACTGATTTCTAAATTCTGTTAATTTGTAACCCTAGTCACTCATCCACTACTTCCAAGTGTTGTCTTAGGACAGACACAACAGTTCTCTGGCTGGTGGAAAAAATACATCTGGGTGTCATCAGAATATGAATTATCTATAGATTTTATTTGCTAACTGGCCTTTGCCCCCCTCCCACAGATATTTCAGGCCTTCTGCGTGAGCCGAAAAGCTCCTTGCCTGTGGCTCTTTGCCCAGGGAATCAAACGAATGGGATCAAAGAAACAGGAGGATAGGAGACTCTTGCAGCAGTTGGATTTTCTCTCCTTTTTTTGGGCAGGCCTGATACGTGTTGTCTTAGGTTGCTCTGGAGTCTTCAGATCAACAACAGCCAATCCCCCCCCTCCCGCAACTCATGCACTTGTTATCTGCATTGGGGAAGACATTCTGAAGGAGAGAGTAAGATATAACAGCACTCTTGAGACAGAAAGAGGAGACTGCCCATGATTAAAGGACAGAGACGGGATTTGTTCAGTGGCAGCAGCTGGAGCAGCTTTTGGCATTGGACTCCGGTCTCAGGAGGGAATCCTGCCCCATGTTACATAACCCCATGTTATCCCCATCTGCTTCCAGGCTGGGGATTTCCCCCCTTGGTTGACTCCTTCAGGGAGGAGTGAGGATGAGGGCTTCCTCATGATTCTTTGCCTTGGGATGCTGGAAGAATTGGTTTTAGCCTTGTGAACAGGGGAAGGAGTGTAATTACTTCGGTCTTGGTGGGTGTATGTGGAGTGTGCATAGGATGTAAGGAGATTGTTTTAGGAAGAGTACTGGTAAGCAGGTCAGGGCTGTCATTTGAGGAATGTGCCAGAGTTCTACTGCTGCCTCTGAGTGGGATTGACATTTAGTGTGGTTAAAGTTTGGGATCTGTATGTTGACACCTCAAAGGAGGTGTTTGACACTTCGAAGACTTGGGGTAGGGAAGGAGTCTTCAAAGGAGACTTTGGAGGGGCAAGTAGAGCCACCATTAGGCAGAGTGATAGGGCAAGGAAGGTATGGCAGTGTGGGTTGAGCAGGCCATTTCATGAGAACGAGGGTTAGCCACATACATTGTTCCTATTTCCATCCTTTCCTCCTGTCTTCCAACCCTTGGCATGCTTGGCAACTATGCTTTGAGTCTGAAGTTGCTTGAATGCCAGGTCAGTGAATCATCATCATCATCATCATCATCATCATCATCATCATCATCATCATC
>JAJKFI010000029.1:12007172-12027223 GCA_029204185.1 Lerista edwardsae
CCCCGGGGGCGCTAGGGGGGCCCAACCCCCGCAGTGTTTGTCGCCCGGCCGCAAGGTGTATGCGTGCCGAGTTTCGTGCCGATCGCTCCAGGCGTTGAGGAGCCTATGCGAGACATACATACACACACACATACACACCCAGGCTCTTCTTTATATATATAGATGGATATTAGGTGTGAGGCACAACTTACTGCACCATGAATTTATAGCAATACCCAGTTTATTCTTAAGAAAAAATAAACAAAAATATCTACAAAACAGGGGTTTTTTAAGTATATTTCAGCAACATGAACACTGGGATTAAATCAGTCACATACATATATCGCTGTGGCCAACCTCTTCAGCTGGCTGTAACTGTAATCCTCCTCATTGGGCAAGGAGACGCCTTCAAAAGTGACAGTTCTCTTATAGCATCAAGAGGGATAGCATCAGGAGTAGGAGCAGGAGGGAGTACACCTAAAATATTATAGAAAAAATGGAAATAACCTAAGAGAAGGAAAGGAATACAAGAGCTAGAAGCAGAAATGCGGTGAATCTTTGAGAAATAGAGTTAAGAGTTTTGAAGACAAAGATTGTTACTAGTTAGAGGTAATAAATTGATAAAGAAACATTGGTGTGAACTGATAGATGGTGGAAGAAACAAACGGAACTATCAAAATGTAAGTGACCTGAAATTAAAGACATCTATGAATATGTCGTGTAATTGGATGACTGAGAAGAGTAGAGAAGGATATAGAAGCCTATTTGGATACATTTCCAGTAGCAAAAAGATGGATATCATTTCTATTACAACCGTTTCTGATGCATTCTTATTTCACAGCTGGCCACAATACCAGCCACTTGAAGTGATGGATTATTAGATGGATATTGAATAGGGAACTCTCAGTGGTTTGTTGCCTCGGTCACCCATGCAGTTAGGAACCAGGATGATTAAAATAATCACTAATGTGATCCTAGCAGTTGCTAGATGCTGAAATGAAATAATATAAATTAATTTTAAGATTGTACACTTCTGTTGTTTTTAAAAGATTCTAGACTATGAATTCTGCTTGACTTCCAAATATTAACGCTCATTCTTCTGGATTATTTTTTGTTTTGTTTTTTGGGGGCGTCCCTTAATTGATCACTTATTTGAATTAACCTTCTTTATATTTACTCAGCAAGTTCCCAACCCACTCTAGAAATACTGGGAGCCCTCCAGTTCAGGAACAGGAATGGTTTTTGTTCTCCCCTTGAAGCCTTAGACCATGTAGTATGTGAGACTGAAGTCTAGCACAGCACATTCTCCTGTGTGTGTGTGTTTTAGCTTATTCTTTGCTGGATCAAATAACTTATTTCCTGGGATATAGAGTGCAATATACGGTATATCTCTGAAGACAGGGTTTTTAACCTAGAGATTAGAATATAGTGCCCTCATACTATGTTGGGGAGGCATGCATAATGAGGGAATTGATACACTATGAAGATACATATACTGTACATACTTTGTATTCGAGGAGGGAAGGTTTATGACACAGGAAGGGCCTGGTAAATATATAATTCCGTTTGTCTATGCACCTCCACTGGGGATATAGTAAGGGTATTCTCTTTTATTTTAGTAAGGATTTATCTTTTATGTAATCAAAAACTTGTTTTGCTGTGTTCACCTAACAGTGTTTATTGTGGATAACTCATTCCCCTTTTATTTGTTGTTTCACCTTATGACTAATGGCTTTATTTCGTAGGCAATAAAGATGCCTCCAGTTGTAATGCTTCTACAAATAGATCTAAATTGCTCAATTTCCTTCTCTTTATTTTAATTTCCATCTTTGGCTTGCAAGAGGCACTTTTTCAAGTGGTGTTCTCTAATATTTAGCAGGGGGAGAGCAATTGTCCCTCTTCACCCCAGCACAGTGTCTTTCTCGTGGCTGTTGCTGGTGGTGTTCCCCATTCCTTTAGATTGTGAGCCCTTTTGGGACAGGGAGCCATTTAACTTTAATGTTATTATTTGCCTGTAAACCGCTTTGTGAACTTTATGTTGAAAAGCGGTATATAAATACGATTGATTGATTGATTGATTGATTGATTGATGCTTCTACAAATAGATCTAAATTGCTCAATTTCCTTCTCTTTATTTTAATTTCCATCTTTGGCTTGCTGATTGTTTGTATTTCGATAAAGAATTTATTTCATGTTCTTGCATAACTATGGGAACTTTACCATATAGCCTGGCACCAAATCCAGCAGGATTGTTCAATTTTTATTTAGATCTAATAACAAGCACTAGTCACATCATTCATGTATTTTCTATTTCATAGCTATGGTCCTGCAATTAATGGTGAAGAATAAAATAAAAATATGGTAGAAATGAGTTTCATTTGATACACACCATATTAATGGCCAAATATAGTATTTTATTTGTCAAAATGGCTCTTTTAAAAGAGGGGGGAAACCAGCTAAAGTTTCATTGTTTCTTCTTTTCTTCTATGTCATCAATGGATTTCCAATGTGGATTTCTGAACTGGATGGCCTTTGTAATCTACAACTGACTTGTCTTTCTCTTCATTCAATAGGTAAGTAACTAAATAGCCATACTGTTGCAGTATAATTTTGAGATTTCCAGTAAAATGGCAAAAAAAAAAAACACCACCATAAAAATATAGTAGAACTGGGTTACACACCATATTCTTGGTCAAATATAGTATTTCATTTGTTAACACAGCTTTTTTAAAAGAAAGACATTCCATTTCCTCTTCTTTTTTGTCTTCAATGGATTTCCAGTTCTACCACATTTACAGCATAGCAATTTTTTTAAAATCACAAAATATGTTTTAATGTCTGGTACAAATCAAGCTGGATGTCTGTCTGTTTTACTTGGTGTAGACAGGTGTACAAGATTAATAATATTTCTTAGAGTTACAACAGAAACTCTGTGGGTACCAAACTAATTTTCACAAGGATGGTTCTACACAGAAGAACTACAAAGTCTAGACTAGAAGATGCAGAATGAGTTAAACATCCTCAGGAAAAAAAGCCTCAATGTATTGGTGAAGCCTGGTCTCATTATATTTATTTGATCTTACATTGAGCCTTTTCCTGAAAGAAATGTGGCAAACCTGACCTCAGCCTCATGGGAGCTGAACCTTTAGTTTTCTGCTCTGCTGGTTGTTCTATCGCACTGATTCAGTCTTTAGGGTTAAATTGAGCAGCTACGTAATGGGGAGAGCATTTCATCATTAAAGAAGTGACATTTGTGCAATGTGTAGAGCAGTAAAAGGAAACAGGGTAGTTTCAGAGTTTAATTAATAAACTAGTCGATCAAAGAAAGAGGCTGTACCTGTGGGCACCTTTTCAGTAAGCACACTTTATCCATAGCTGGCTATCATGAAAATGTGGTTATTGTAAAGAGAATCATAGTGATGTCCTTAGTTCTACCATTGTAACAACCAAGGATATCTAATACTTATCTAATATCTAACACAATTTCTGTAAACACATGTAATTGAAAGAGTATGTATCAAGCAGTAAGGTAAGTATCCTAAGTACCAATGTCACGTTACCAGTAACTGTAACCTTTTGTTAGCCACAACCTATTTTAGTGTATTGAGGTATTATTTGCTATATTTCTATCCCACTTTTCTTCCAAGGTGGCTAACAGTTCAAAAAGAAACATAAAAACAAACACAATTATATAAAAACAATACTAAAAAAGATTAAAAACAAACATTAAAACAAAGCAAACACACTGGAGCCCAATATTAAAATATACCTCATTAAAAATGCCAGCCTGCAGTGTCAATTAAAGTCAGTTAATAAGTATATTGCAGTGTAATATACAACCAAACTATGCTAATTTGGAAATAATATGCTTCCATTTGGTATCAGGTAAACACAAATAATTATTTACGACTATTTTCTTCATTTCAAGCAAAACATGCTTTTATAGCTACAACTTTCAAACTAAATTTCTATTTTCAGATGATTTTAAGTACACATTTGCATCCTGCCACTCACCAAGAAAATTCACATTTTATCCTCACAACTACTGTAGGTACTCGAGTATAAGTTGATCTTCTAGGTAGGTCAAGGGCAGATTTTGAGCCAAAAATAATGGAATTTTCTATGACCCTTGGATAAGTTGGGAGAACCTAGGGTGGTGTCTGACTATAATTTGGTCTGATTTTACCTTCCCTTGTTTCTCCCATGCTGAGAAGATCAGGAGCCAATCACTACAGTGATGGGAGAGTGAGAGAAATGGTGCTTGTGAAGAGGAGCATAAAATACCGCCTCCCCCCCAAAACAATAATGACACAAGATAGAAAGCATTGAATTAATGTAGAAAAAAAATAGATTCAAACTGCAGGGGAAAAAACCTCCACAGGTTTTAAATTGCAGAAATAAACACCACAGCATTGCAACTTCAGAAAGAGTAGGGAGTTAAGGAGTTAACAGAATGCTCAGAACTGCTAGCTGTTGCACTCTGACCAATATAAACAATGAAGTGGAGATAAAAGGAGATAAAATGGAGATAAAATGAAGCTCCCAGTGTAATTTAAAGCTTGGAAACTCTCTGCAAACCTGGTATCTATTGTATACAGTAAAATAGGTTAGTTTTTGTAGAGCTTAACTTGTAGAGAGTGACTTGTCCAAGTTTACCTAGAGAGTTTCATGGAGAGATGTTATTTCAGATCTCTGTTTCAGAACCAAGTATTGTGAATTTGGATATAAAAGTAACTGAAAATAGAACTATCACTATCTACATAGATGAATTATTATATGACAACTGTTGTTACTTTTGAACTTCTCCAGGGCTATTATGTTATTGTTTCTTCCAGAATATAAGCTATCAGTGTTGCTCATCTCCAGTGAAAATGCAGAATTTCTGTTCATGGTTAACAGATTGAGAACAGATTACATGCTTCTTCATCTCACCCTTCCTTATACACACATTAATTTCCAGCAGTCCTGAAAATGCTTAACCATTGTTAAGGCTGTGTTCGCACCTTTAACCATGGTTAGTACTAACTGGGAAAGTTTACAGTCTTTGATTAAAAGTAAACCAGTTCTCAAACTAGAACTGGGGTCAGCAACCTATGATTTTGGAGCCACATGTGGCTCTTTTAGCCATCTGCTGCGGCTCCGGAGTCCAGGTGAAAGTAGCAAAGGAGGCGCCCAGCACTGGCTGCGACCGCGGGCTCGCTCTCCCTCCTCGTAGGCTGCACTGTGCTCAGGGCTGCACGTTGGGAATCGCCCCCTTTTCTCCCCTTCCCTCCGAGCCCCCGAGCTGGGAGCGGCTACCGAGAGCGCCTCTCCGCTCGGCACCAGTCCCGCGCTGCACACTGCTCCGGGAAGCGGGGAGTGCGTGCTGGCAGCAGCGGCGACTGGGCTCCCGCTCGGTCCGTGGATAGCCTTGTGCAGAAGGCAACCCGCGAAGCTCCAGAGCTGATCCGCTGGCTGGAAGGGTGCATGGCTTTTTGTGTTGAATGTTCCATGTGTTTGCATTGCTTCGCACGCAGAGCTGGGATGGAGTGTGGCAGGGGGTGGCGGCGTGCAGCAGAGAGCCGGTGGGGAAAACTTTCTGGCTTGCTCTCAGTTGGGTTGCAAAGTTGCCCCTGGTTTTGCACGCATTGGGGCAGCTCCCGCTTACAAGCACGGAAAGCGCAGGGTCTCGCAGTTGTGTATGTGTGTCCCCCGCCCGTTTTCCAGGATCTTTTGCCCGGTCCCTCTTTCTGCAACGTGGAGGGATTGTTTGCATCGATGGCGTGCAAGTTGCAAAAGTTCCTGTGCACGAGCCTGGAATCCCCCTTTTGCAAACCTAAAAAAAAAAATCCTCCACCATTTTGAAAAAACAACAACACACCCCATAGTGGCAGCAGTTGCACGGGCAGCGGCTCGGCTCGGCTCTGGGGTCTGCCCTGCCCGCCCATCCTGCTGCTGCTTGTCGCATGTGCTCTTTGCAAATGGGCGATCCGCCGCATTGCCCTGCAAGGTGCAGCGTGGTGGCTGGTTTTTGTTCTGCCGTTTGTTTTTTTACGCGCAATCGGAAGGCTGTGGAGGACTTGCAGCAAGGTTGGGGGTGGGAGAGAAAGAAAGCTGGAGACAGCGAATGACGAATGTCGAGACCCGATTTTCAGCCACGATCGCTCATAAGAACATAAGAAGAGCCCTGCTGGATCAGGCCAAAGGCCCATCTAGTCCAGCTTCCTGTATCTCACAGCGGCCCACAGGTGCCCCAGGGAGGCATGAGACAACAAAATGCTTGCATCCTGTTGCCACTCCCTATAGTTTTTTTATACATAGCATAAAGGTAAAAAAAACTATATATGCAGTATTATCTTCATTTTAGATGTCAAAAGGGTTTTGTGGCTCCTGAGGTTTTCTTTTCTCCAGAAAATGGGTCCAAATGGCTCTTGGAGTGTTTAAGGTTGCCTACCCCTGAACTAGAAGTTAACATTACGCATTGTTAAGCTTAGTGCATACATAACCCTTTCACATGGTTAAAATTGTGTAAAGAAGGGCAAATTAAATGAGTTTGTGTTGAAGAGAAGAGGTAAACATTCAGCCTTAAAGCCTGCTCCCTGTTTCTTAACTATGTTTGCAAACTAAGAGTGTCACATCTATAGTAGACCTTCTCCATACTTTGTTTAATCTTTCATAGACTTGTTTTAATTTCACAGCATGTTTCAGAGGACTCTTCCTCAAGGGTTTTACTATTTTTCTTCTAATCTGTTTTCACAATGCAGTTATCAGGAGGCAGAATTCATATGTCCATCTGTATTGTTAACAACAATTTTACAAGAGGTGATAGAAAACAAAGGGTTATTTCCAGCAATATTATGATAGCAAAATTCTCATGGAGCAGAGTTAAAATGGGCTACAGTTAAGTAGTATTTTTGCTGGTTTAGACCACTGGGAAATAAAGTGCTGTCTGTGTGTTTGATATATATAGACAAGCAGAGAGGGGAAAAAGGCAAGCCCACTGCACACATTCAGATATGGGCCAGTTATTCAGTGGTGTTTTCATGAAAATCTGACACTGCTACAGCACAGTCGGCAGCAGCAAGAATCGCTAGGGAACGAACAGCTGGATGCTTTATAAGGTTTTATGTTGTACATAAGGAGGCCATGTTTTCCATTGTCAGGGTGAAAAGGAAAAGGAAAGCCCTGGGCATCATTAAAACCTTGAAAGCATAGAATGTGTCAGCTTTGTTCCCTCAACACCTGGATTGAAAGCTCACTGTAAGGTCACTAGAAAACAAAAGCAAGCAGTCTTGTGTCGTTTCATTAATATGCATTCAGATCTTAGTAGTTTTCCATTACTTTCAGAAATGCTGTCCCAGATGTTGTTGCTCTTCTAGGGTGAGTGGAGTGGGGTTTGGGTGAGAAAAGGACAATTGTATTAATGTGTGCCTTTCTGAATGAGTTTTCAAATGTGCTTAGAGGCTAAATACAATTTGGATGGGAAAATAAACACACTTACATTTTCTTTTTAAAGAATGTATGTAGTTGACCTGTGTCAGGTAATGGAATTCAGACTGACATATAATTCTACTAAAGCCAGTACCTTATATTCAGTGACTTTGCATGATAATGATCAATGAACTGGGCTGATTTAGTTCCTATTTAAGACCACTGATTATCAAAGGCTGCCTTGTTTTTGGATTGCGCACTTTCTTTGAGCTGGGGGTTAGGATGTGGTTGAGAAGAAAAGGAATTTGAATATCTTTGGTTTTGGAATGAAGCAAGCGATGTGAATCACAAATTTCATTAGCAATCACATGTATTTTAGGAAGCAGTAGTGTGGTTCTTTGAGAATATTCAAAAGTTGAAATGGCTCATTTGGAAAATTTGCTCATCTTTTAAAACCTGATCGTTTCTGTAATTTGAAGGGGGGAAAGGAGGAAAATACATTAAGAAACAAAACCAGCCACAGTAAAAATTTTGAACCAGAGGCCACTGTTATGGATTGGAAAACCTCTCAATGTTTGCACTTTATTTTGCATTTCCCATTGAAATGTTGGAAATTTTGAAATACTGCACATTTTTCAAAAACATATAATTTTTAAAAGGGTCATTTTGTGTTCTGTTACTTCATAAACTGGGCTTAAAGCTGGATATGAACAGACTGATTCTGATTTTTAGGTAGATTACTGAAGTAGATTAGTAAATGTGTAAATATAAAATAGTCTACCTTTCCACTCTTTGAAAGCGGAGTAAAATGGCTAATATATAGTGTGTATATATGGCACATTGTAGGCGAATGGGAGCACAGTATTTTAGACGCAGTAATAAACTGGTTTGGGCTAATAAGTAAAAACTGTGATCTTGGCACCTTTCTTAAACGAGCAATAAAAAAAGACATTCACCATGAAAAATTAATGGTGTTATGGATATGTTGGAAGTGATTTTCTGTGTCTTACTGTGGGATCATGAGAGTGATGAAGGATTTCAGCCTTTGTGAACAGGAGATCATAATTTTCTCCGCTTCTGCAGGACACACTATGCTTAGCAACGAAAGTGTGTGTAATAAAAACTGAGCTTGAAATATTACCTCTAACATCCAGAACTTTATGCCATTTATACTCTCAAAGAAATGTAGTGCTCAGGTTAACCCCTTTGTGTACTGTACTGACAATTTGCAAAGTGTTTGGCATTCTGCTGTAGTATGTTTTGGGGCTGTGTGAGTGTCAGTAAAGTGCAAGCCTATGCTGATATTGTTGCTATATTTGCACAATATACAGATGTTGCTTCTATATTTGCACAATATCCATAATCTCCTAAACCCATCCAGCACCAAAAAAAAAAAAAAAAAAAAAAAGGATAAAAGAACAAAAGCTTGTGTATCCCTTCCAGTAATATTGCCAGCATCCATAGAAGCTCTAATACAGTTAACCAATTGTGGAGTGGTTGCCTAATATTTGCATGTTATCAGGCTGATGTTGCCCCAACATTGGCATGATGTCCAAGGAGCCAATCGCTGCATCTACCCAGTCCCAATGCTGGGTAGTGCCTATCAGGGTGAACCAAGCAGGAGGCAGACAGACAATACAATCCTATGTGTGCTTACTCAGAAGTAAGTCCCACTGAGTTCCATGGAACGTACTCCCAGGTAAACATATTTAGGCTTGCAGCCCGAGACACAGAACCAATGAGCAGCCCCTACCAGGAGGATACCCACACTAGGAATGAGTACCAACACAACAAAAGGACACTATAGTATCCCCATTCACACAAGAACTACTGTAGCATATGAACAAGGGCCAAAAGCAGACAACTAGGAATCTTAGCACCCAGGGTTCAAGTCCCCTTATACCACTCATGCAAATGGACACTTCTAAGAAATACCTGTTTGACCTTATGAAGGATGAATGAGAGCTCCCTTGGAAGAGGGCAGCTAGGAGAAATAAACACACATTTCTCTTTGACAAGAGTTTGAGTGAAACTGAAAGGAGCACTTGCCATGGGAGGAACCTGCACAAAGTGAGCCTCAGCACTAATCAAATAAGGCAGAGGAGTGGTAGCCAGTTGCACAGAGGCCGGAGCTAGGTGAGACAGGTTTGAGCTCAGCCAAGGTATTTACCTTGTCTTAATATCTGTGCACTCACCTTTTGCATGACTGTCCAGAAACGTTCATGGCAGGGACAAAACAAGAGAGGGTGCTACATCCTTGCTGGCCAGTTCACAAGAACCTATCGCCCCCAGCCACAGCGAGAGACAAAGAGCATTTCATCTGGCATTTACTTGACTCATCAATAGGAGCACATCACACTTGGCTGCACATAGAGGAAGTACTGCATGGGCTAATCATTTGACTAGCATGTGACACGGGGCACTTTTTTGCAGCAATCCATCCAACTAATCACACCAACACACACCCCATGTACTGTGCAGCATTGCTAGCATCTTTGCTAGCATCTGTTTAAAGGTGGGTGGTGGTATGGCCGTCATTATGTTTGCCTCCCTGTCCACTCCCAAACCTCTTGGCCATATACACCATGACATCAGTGAACAGGGCTAATGACCAACGGTGTCCCTCCATCACTAGAGCCAGAGGAATCCAAGAGCAAGGATTCTGCAAACCCTGTACGCTGCCATCATAAATACTTTCCCTTGCACCCGCCCTGAGGTCAGCTGATTTAAGAAGCAACTAGGGAATGATCCCTATCTACTAACAAAGTGACACTGGTGTGATCAGGTTTCAGGTTTCATTGTATAGCACCGGTTCCCAAAGTCCTACTCAGACGTGGGAACACCCTGAGTTTTGCAGTGTTCTGGCGTGGAATGTCCATGACCTCACTATGCTTACCTGGGGGTCACACTGGTGTCCAGAAGGGTCTGGGATACCTGCAGCCCCTTCTGCGAGCCTCCCCGATGCTGCAGAAAGCCCTGAATTGCTCATGGAAAGCATTTCCAGAAAGCATATTAATGGATTTTTAACTCCTTAAAATTTGTTTTCAGTTTGTATACATCCAAATATATTGTGTATTTTATAAAATATTTGGAATAATCCATTCACTGTAGACATTCCAGTAGCAGTCTGCTCTATAGTAAGCAATGGTGAATATTTCTCTGAATAGTAACATTAACAGAAATATTGCAAACCAGCTTTGAGAGCATCATGTCAAGTGCATTATTTCCTTCTAGTAGAACCCTCTCCCTTCCCCAGAGAAAGTGGATAACTCAGAAACATACCGTATATTTTGATTGTGCGTGCTACAAAAATTATAGCTGACAGCAGCACCTCACTATAGGGAGAAAATTCACAGCAAGATAGAGAAAAGGTCATGTAACCCACCCAGAGGCTGGCTGTGTCCTATCCATAGCGCTTGCAAAGCTTTATCAAGAGAAGATGAGTGTGTGCGCGCGCATGCATTCACATGCATGAATGTGAGAAATAAATACAAGACAGAAAAAAGAAAAAGAAAATAGTACTATACAAAGTTATATTATAGAATCGTGCTCTGTTGTGCTATATACTGTGTATGCATGAGTGAAGAGTATTTCTTTTATAATGCCAGAGATATGATTGTGGTGGTCACATACACGAGCAAATCTGACACAAAATTTATCAGATCTTTTTTGCAGTAAGGATGAATGATAAAAGTGTTTAGTAAGAGTAGATTTTCATAGATGTTTTTCTCATTAAGTAGTGACAGAGGAACCCAAATGGTTCAGCAAGTACTGTCTGTAGAATATGGGACAAACAAGTCCACAGCAAGGCTTTTGAAGACTGTTTGAACACCACCATGCACAAGGATCTTCCTGCTGGTGTGACAAGTAATCTTGTCATGGACCACTAAATTACTAAATATCCAGCTGAATGGGGACATATTAACTGTGCAGAACAAACAACAATTAAAAACATCATGCAGCCTATATAAAGTGTTTATGATGAAAAGGTTTCAAAAGTTCTAGCATGACATAATGGACAATACCAGGACAATGCTGGTAGGACAATGCCAAATTTGTCCCCTTTTCTGTTGCCGTAGCTCAAAGCAGAGGGAAGATATATCCATTGTATAAAATGGAAGTTACACCTTGTCTTCATGTGGGACTTGGTCCTTTTTTCACCCAACGTTCAAGACCTTGTATCAAAAATCTTGGTATAGCTAAATAGAGGTGCTCTTTATATGCGCAGTATGAATAAGTGAAAATCCATCTAGCAAACATACTTTTTGTTGTTTGGAATAAGCAACAATTAATGTTCTATTTTATCATGCCACGTAACTTTTTTCCTTATGGTATCAGGCATTTAGAGTGAACTTAGAATTTTTCCCATTGAAATTAATGTAATAATTGTACTTACCTGGATTTTTGCTATAGGGACTGTTTTCAGTAATGAATTAGGTATGGATAATAGAGAGAAACGTATATTGACTTTTCTTCCACCTCGAGGTAATGTAGGGGGAGACTTGGTGCTAGTGCCCACTACTTTCCCCTGATCTGCCCCTATGCCAAGTCCAAAACCAGGGGACTCTTGCTGAGTGTAAAGCCAGGCAGAAGAGATTGCTCAGAAGTCTCCTATTCCCACTTGTATGGAGAATTCCTCCAAAAGCTCCAAAAGTACAGCCACGTGTACCAAATATACTGGTGCATAAATAAATCTCATGATAAGTCGAAGGCAAGTTTAAACCCAAAAGCATATAATTTGCTATGACCCGTAGATAAGTCGAGAGTAAAACTTAGGGGGTGTATGAAATTCTTTGAAAATGACTTACTAATAATTGTTCTGAAGCAGCAACAGAAAGTCGACAATAAAAACTGCCAGTTCACTTCCTTCTGAGGCAGCATAGAAATGGAGCTATTGTCCAAACAAGAAAGAAGAGAGATGAAGATGCTTATAGGAGTTTTAGGCATTGTGAGGAGTACAGTACAGCACCTCCATAGCAGCAGCCCTCATAATGACTACCATTCCCATAAGCACCTTCACCTCACTACCTCTTTGGAGAAGAAGGGAAATGCCTACCAGTTTTTGCTTGCTATCTGTTGGTCCCTGAAAACAATTACTGGTAAGTAAAATTGCTCTGTTTTTCTCTAACACCCCCACACACACACTTTCTGCTTCTTGGCCCAACCCCCTAGCTGCTGTTAGAAGTTTTATTAACCATATTGACGCATATATAAGCCAATCCATGTTTTCAGAGTCAATTTTCAGGCATAATTTTTTAGACTTATACATGACTATTTAGGGTATATTCACTATTGCTCCTAAGTTGGCTCTTTCTGCCGACCATGTAACAACCAGCTTCAGCTCAGTCCTTCTATTCTCCTTTCTCTGGTCTGAGTAAGAAACAGCAGAAATGTGGTGGTGGTAGGGGATGAGATTGAAGGCATTTAGTGCAGGGCAGTCTCTGAAGAGCCCCAAGTTGAGCATTCTTGATTTTAATAAAGCACTGCTTTAAAAGCAGTTAAGCACTTTGCTGAGAATTGAGCTTTCATGGAAGGGTGCTGCTTTCAACGGACATAACCAGCGGTGGGATTCAGGGGGTTCGCCCAGGTTCTATAGAACCGGTTATTAAATGGCCGGGCCCAGCCCACTCGCTTACCTCGGCTGGCTTTGGGGGTTTTTTTTGGCTCCAGCTATGACGTCATAGAACCGGTTGTTAATTTATTTGAATCCCACCACTGGACATAACTCTCAATAAAGCCAAGAGTATGACTGAAGCAATGGTCTTTTTAGATACAGAGAGTGGCTTGAGGGGTCTCTGAGGAAAAATGTGCCAATTGGTGTGTGTGTGTGTGTGTGTGTGTGTGTGTGTGTGTGTGTGTGTGTAGTTCAACATTTGTTCCTGTTAGGAATATGAAATAGCATACCCTGGTATCTCCGGAGGTGTTCAATTCCACCTGATTTTGCTTGGCTCACAAAGAGATTCTTCTGTTTGTTATTTGAAAGATGGATTTGGTTTGTATTAAAAATGCTTATTGGTTAGAGATTGTGATCCAAGAGGTATACATTTCAGTTGGTATTTAACCCATTTGAGTCTGTAAGCCGCCTCGAGCTTCTGGAAAGGCAAGACATAAAAGTCTAATAAATAAATACAATTTTAAAAACCTAATAATTTTCTAACATTACTTAGCATTTTTATCTGTACTTAGGGTCTTAGCTTTCCAGATGACATCACACCTTTCCAATCCCTAGTGAAGTGGATGGAGTTGGCCATTCACAGATCCATTCTAAGGAAGTCAAGCCTGAGCACACGCAAGCATCCTTGGACATGGCCTTAGGAACACAGGTTCTGTGAGGTCATAAGTCTGTCCAATTGGGTAGTTTAAGGTGACTTAGGCATCCCTATCTGATCTGGTTGGCTGCACTTAGATGCCTAGTCAGCTGGTCAGGGCCTCTTGGTGAACTCGAGTAATGATGACCTGAAATACCCAAACTGTTTGTGTGCTTGGCCATGTAATCTTTTTGCAGCGACACTAATTTCTAAGTATCATAAGGCACAATCCTATCTAAACAAGGGGACAGATATACCTTGAGGAGGCCTCCGTGACTGTCACCCCCAACTGCAGGATGCAGAACATGTCCTATTGGCACAGCTATGTCAGCGTTGGAAAGTTGGTTAGGATTGTGTCCCCAGGGAAGTTTCTTTCCTGTTGACACTTATGCGGAGACATTCCTTAAAGGAAATATATGGGGAAGCAATAGGGAACAAGGAGAATTCAATCATCATATAGCTGTTGAAATTTTGCTTGGCTTTGTGCACTTGCCTCAGTATTGCTGTGAGTATCTTTGTGCAACTCATGAAAATAATGAATTTTGTACAAAGGATTTTTTTATCAATTTGGCAGCAGGGAACAGTTTAAAACGCAAAATGCAAAAAAAAAAAAGATGTGTGTTTTGTAAATATTTTATACGAACATGCTCCAGGGAACCATAGTCAAACAGTATGTTCCATTGTACATTTACCAACATGTATCTCTGCTTTACAGTTTATGGTATTTACCAGTGCTAACACCAATCCGTATGTGTCAAATACTCTTCTAAAGTGTGAATCTACCCTTATGTACCTATATTCTTGACTGTTGAAGTATGCTTTATTGCTACGTACCGAATCATTTTTAAGGGAAAGGATCAAAGCATTGTGGGCTTCCAAAAAAGATATTTTTAAAGAATTTCTGTTTATTTCTAATGCAATTGTATTTGTGCAATATATACTTCTAAAAATATTTTGCTGAATATCTGTATGTAAGATTATGAGGGAATGCTGATTTTAGTTTGATTCTGTGTAATGTGGCAAGTGAGGCCTGGGATGGTTCATGCCTGATGTGGAAATTGATGGCTTTGGGATATGCCACATCCTACTCCCGCTCCCAGGCTTGAAAGCCTCACAAAAGGACTTGCACGAGTGATTTCGCTGGTGCAGGTCCAAGTAGCCCCATTGAGTAGGTTGAGGAGACCTCTGGCCTGCTCAGTCCCAAAGCTGGATACAATTAGGACTGGAAAGGATTGGGCTGTTAATTCAGTGTTATTGAAATTATATATTCTCTCTCTCTCTCTCTCTCTCTCTCTCTCTCTCTCTCTCTCTCTCTCTCTGTGTGTGTGTGTGTGTGTGTGTGTGTGTGTGTGTGTGTGTGTGTGTAAATAGGATTCTGAACTTGAATTGTGATGCATTTTACATCTTACTATTTTTAATATTGACAGTTGCATGACAACTCTATGACAAAAAGTTAGCCTTGTTGTTTGACCAGGATGCGGATTATAAATGTTCTAAACCAAAATAGATAATTATATGTATATTTTTAAATCACTGTTGTGAGTAGTAATTAGGAAGCACTGTTCATACCCTAAAAACATAGAACTGGTAAGTGCTGGGCTGCTCAGTCCTATCCTTCGTGGGAGCAGGCTGGCTGGCTGGAGCTCATTGCGGGGCAAGGGGATGTTTATCCCCTTACCCTGGGGTAAGCCCCAGGCAGCCCTATGGATCTGCTTGCATCTGCACCAGCCGGATTGGGGCTGTGGCTTGGGGACAGGGGTTAGGATCTGGCCAAATAGCTCAAATCTGGGCTCCACCCCCACCCCATGGGGCAGCCCTCTCTCCCCCACCCCTAAGTCCCCTTGCTGGCCAAACTTCTTTCCCAACTTTTCAAGTTCTCATGCGGGCCCAGCACCTCCTGGGCTGACACAGATGTGCCTTATGGCACGTTTGTAACAGCCTTGGGCCGATACAAGCAACATGTGTTGGCCCAGGACGCATGCTGGCTTGTGCCCTAAGATATGAAAGCTGAAAGAGAAAAAGTTGGGAAAGAGAGAGAAAAGCAGCAGGTGTGAGTTTGGGTTTCCAAAGAACCAACAGAAATACCAGGGCTTTGTTTTCATGAACTGCACAAACTTAAAAGCTTTGTAGGCTAAACCACATGTTTTATCAGAGCAGTGGGCGTTACAAAGATTACGGTATTTTAGTGACAAGTCTGTGCTTAGATGAAGGTACCTCTTTTTTTAGCAAAGTCCCAAATGGCAAGTGTGATAAATCCTAATCTTCCCATATCATTCCCCGCTTCAATTCAAAGACTTTTAGATCATGGGGTAAATATTTGTTTCCAAACAGGAATTGGCATTTTCCTCTGAATTCTGCACAGATCAGACAGGTTTTAAGTATTCTGGGATGCCCTGCCAGCCCATAAAATCATTATCAGATTTGCAGTCTCTTGTGTCTCACTTAGATCTACCAAGGTGTATTGCAGAGTGGAGCTGCTCAGCATGAGGAGCTTTTAAATGATGGCTTCTAAACATCCTGTATCCCTTTCATTTCACACTGTGACTATGTTTGCATCTTTTCTGACATTTGTAGTCCCCTTGAGGCAAATGCTGCAGCACCACATAATGACCTGCAGCACTCACTGTTTTGTAATCACTAGTTCGTGTGCCTGTTTCTCCTTTCAAAATAAAGTTTGCATGAAGGTTAAAAAAAGGAGGGAATTTAAGCAAATGTATTTCTGACTTGAAGTACTAAGTGTTCTAGAGAAGGTTTAACTTGAGGCACCTCGGGAGAAGGTAAGGCACCCAGGATAAGGGTGCAGGGCTGTTGATGGGTCTTCTCGCATCTGCACCACCTATTTTGCGCAGACATTTCTGCCTATTCTGCACAGACACAGAGGGCCTCTGTGTCGGGCCATGTGATAAGGTTAGGATCCAGCGATGGAAGCCACTGCTGGTCCCACACTGCTCCACCTCTCCCCCTGCCCAGTTCCTGACATTGCGAAGGGGGGTCAGGAGATTTACGACCACCTGAGCAGAGCTTCAGCAGCCAAGGTTCCAACAAAGAACGACAGACACAGAAAGTTCCTTCACCAAGCAACTATTTACAAATATACAGCGAAGCAGTCTTTCCAGCACAATACATACACAGCAGTTCTCCTTCCAGCACTCTCTTGACAAACTTTACACCTACAATGACTCCACACAGTGCTTAGAACCTGGTCTGCTTTAGTGCTGCTGCGCACCAATCAGATTACTTCTATTAACATAATTAGGTGATTGCTTCCACCTGAGAGCATGACTGTGCATTCTCCACTCTCAGCTGCATGTGATTGCCCTCCATGCCTTGCTTTCTCAGGATTGCAAATTCCAGGGTTACATTTCTTTCAAACCCTGACAGTTCCACCTTCCCCACCTACCCTGAAATGCCAAACTGCCGTCAACTCCTACACTTAGCAGCCGCTGGCTCCCTGTGGGCACCACCACCCCCGACACACAGGAATGGCACTGGCCAGCATGAATGGTGTCTTATGGCACCTTTGCGGTACGATCAGTACACTCATACTGCTAATATGTATACTTTCTGTTCCTGGTTTCTGGCAGCTTTCGTCACTTTGATTTTCTTTCATGTGGCATATACGTGGACTTCCAACAAAACACAGTGGCTTGATAGAACTGTAGTAGGCAAAGTGATTGATTATAGGAAGGCAGCAGTTTTTATTTGAACTGGCATAGATATCCACAGTCTGTAAAATAATAATTAAACATAAAAAAAAACAGAATAGCAACTAAAAATAAATTGTTTCAGTTGCAATGTAGTTTGCTGCTTCTTAGGCTTTTTACCCTTGGAGATTACTATCTGTCTTGACTTGTCTGCCAAGGAACCCTTATGCATCATGGAAGACTCTGAAGCATGTTCTAAAGCAGCGATTTTCAACCTTTTTTTGCCACGCTGCACACTGACAAGGCATTAAAATTTGTCAAGGTGCACCATCAGTTTTTTGACAATTAACAAAGCATACTTGCACTGCTTGTGGGGGATTCCTCAGTAGCCCTACAAAATTACCCTTCCTCAAACTCCCATGGCACACGTGTGGACCATTCGTGGCACACTGGTTGAAAATAGCTGTTCTAGAGGATGTTCAGCTGTTGATAAGGCCTTTGTGGCATCACTGCCAGCCAGTATGATTCAAGGCATGCGACATGGTGCACATTATGCTGAGCAGTCATGCAATTACATGTTGCAAAGGAAGATTGACAGTTCCTGTCCTGGTATATGTCTGCCATGCTTGATCTTTTCAGGTCTCCCATTGGGTATTGAGGAACCTGTGGTAAGTGTCCAAGGAATCCTAGGAGTTGAAAATGAATTCTGTAGTGTGCTTACTCAAAAAATGGCATCAGCGCAGCAATGCCTGTCCCCCTTCCTGGCCTTGATGGCCTATCAGCAGTGATGTCATTCAGGAGGAATGGACCGTTCCAGATCCTAATGGGCTCCGTGGCTGCTTCTGGGTTTGTTTGTTTTTCTTCAACATTTGAATTTGAACTCAAAAGTAAGTTCCTGTTCCTAAATCATTTGAATGACACCACTGCCTATCAGGGTCCACATGGACTTCCGCCAGCATAGTAGCTGGTCTGAGTAAACCCATCAAGACAGCAGAGGTTTGCTATGGGGCAAATGTTCCTTTACCTCAAGAGGGACCCTGGGACCCTCGAAACTGGGATGTAAAATGGGATGCAGCATATGCCCTCTTGGCTCAGCTGCATCAGTGCTGGGGGAGTTAGGTCGGTAAGGGCTGCTATTTTCAATAATAAGCTTCACATCACTAACTATGATTTTTAAAAAGCCAAATAAAGTGCTTTTGCATAGTGCGGTTCCTTAAATCAGTTTTCAATAACTGCAAGTTACTATTACTTGTGTAACTAGTTGTCAAGGTCAAACTACAAACCATCCTACAAAACACTGCCAGCAAAATGTTATTTTTTTAAAAAAAAAGATTCTTTTATCTGCTCCCTACAAAAAAAGGGCTCATATTTAAGTGATCACCAAATTTAATGAAAACGTTCCTCAAAAAAACCCTTTGTTTCCCAAAAATAGTAAATGTTCACCAAATTTTAGACCACCTAAAAATCCTAAAGTGATAACCACATATTGAGTTCTTGCCATTTTCGTAAAGAATTTGAGAGTTAAAAAATGTTTGTCTCCCAAAAACAGTAAATTTTCATAATATAACCCTAACCCAAACCCTAATCCTAACCCTAACTCCGTGTTTGGGGTGTATAATTCTGCTAGCTAAATTGTCGCGTAAATGTCATGTTATACATTTGGTGAACATTTATTAAATTTGGTGAACATTTACTAAATTCGGTATAACCATGGTTTGTTTTTGGACCACAGTGCTAGGGGCTCATAGTTTAATTTGGAAAGCATTTAATTTGCCCCCCAAAAAGTATAAAACAAGCTATTTCAACAGAAGTGCTATAAACTGTACTACAGTATCCAACACTGGATTTTGTGGGAAGAAAATAGCTCTGTTTTGTAGAAGTGTTGGACACAAGCTGGGCTCCATTCATGTATATGTTAGATATGCTTTTATAGATGTTCGTTCTTGCTGTATGGAGAATAAGTGCCAAGTTCCTGAATGAGCTGGGAATAAACAGTTTCTTAAATATATATTTTTTAATTTGTGGACTTTTCTAGCCAAGGTTGACTATACTGACTATAATTTTTTTTAAAACTTTAATACATCTGTGGAAAATGGAAAAAGCCTTCGTAAAGTCTGTGTTAGCGCGGCTGTCCCTCCATTTGTTTTCAGGCTATAACTAGGGATGTGGTTTTTTGGTGATATTTTTTTTCCAAAATTTACTGACTAAAATTGTTGTGTTATGTGTTTTTATTCTACATTCTCATTCCAAGTTCTCATTTTTATTATTTAAATGCTTTAAAAGTGTACTATGTGGCTGATATAGGTGATATAGATAGATAGAAATTTATTTGTCATTGTACTCACGGTATGAGAACAACGAAATGAGGTGCTCTTCACATCTTACACTGGACAACACCAAATAACATATACAAATAACATTTAAAAACAATATTAAAAAATATAAATATAAGTACCATACAGTATACATTATTAAGACCACCAAATTCAAACCCCTGCATTTAGCCTGATCACAGCACTTGGGTAAAAACTATGTTTAAACCTACTTGTCCTAGCTTTCAACACTCTGTATCTTCTTCCCGACAGTAGAATCTCAAACATCGAGTGACCCGGATGTGAGGAATCTCTCAAGATTTTTTGTATCTTCCTACTACATCCCATGTTATACAAATCCTCCAGTGAGGGAAGAGGGCAGCCAATGATCTTTTGTG